>CM074726.1:156444997-156769997 GCA_037306005.1 Rhinophrynus dorsalis | reverse complement strand
CTAATCCAACCTCAGGGGATGTGATTCTTGTTTTATTTCTTTCGACTCAAATGTAAACAGACTTATTAGAGGCAGTATTATTTGGGCAGCTCCAATTCAGCACAGGTTGTACCAAGTTTCTACTCAAACCAATAACAAAAATTGATAAATCCAGATGTCACTACATTCAGATATAACCGTGGGAGTACAAACTGGGCCTCAAAATAAGCTGAGATCAGGCAATAACCAATCCTGCTAGAGATAAGTTCAGGTTTACAAAGGCCAGATTCAGAGGAATGTAACTTCAGATTGTGCCAGATCCATTTATACTTGGTGCCAGGTCCAATTGTTGTGCAGTCACGTGTCCAACACTGGGCTGATCTAGACTCAAACGAGTCGGTAATGTCTAGAAACACTCCACATTTTTCAGTCCATCTTTACTTCACGTAAAATTTCTGGATAAAGGTCCTTCCAGGCTCAATATCCCTTCAATTCGCTTCCATCTGACTGTCCGACCTTCACGTCCACCCACCTGAGGAGAGACGCAAATGGTCACCACAACAAACGTATATAAAATACCCTATTAACCCTTTGAATACCAGAGGGGTACTCACCCTTGTGCACACCCTCTGGCACTCAACAGGTTAAGGGCCAGTTAACTTTTGAGCACATTCACAGAAGCAGCTATATTTAAAAGAATGTAAGCAATCCAACTATATACCATAGGGTACACCAAACCAACTGCAGAATAATTCCTATAACTTTCACTAATTTAAGAAGTGTTTTTAACCTCCATGAATGACAGCTTTATGATGCACTGGAATGTGAATGTTGTTTTTCCCCTATGGTACAGTTGGTTTCTTCCATAATGCGTTTATTTCTTAGTACATCAGCCTCACAGATACTGTGGATGAACCAAGAGCAACATGTACAGGTATAAAGACAACATGAGCAATTCTGGGACAGATTGACTGTAGGGAAAAAATACCCTAATTATGTAAATGGGGCTTTTAACCCCGGAATAATAGATAATTCTTTTTTGATTGACTTCAGGACCCCAAACATGGCATGCAGTAATGATTAAATCATTAACCCTTTGGAGTGCCAGAGGGGTGCGCAATGCATTGCAAAGCAATGCATTACGCACCCCTCTGGCACTCAAAGGGTTAAAGACCAGAGGTGTGTGCAGTGAATTGCCTCGCAATGCGATACACAGCCCTCTGGTCCTTAATGGGTTAAACTTTAATTCTGGAGAATCAATACTGGTTCATAGTGGCCATTAGGATTTTCTGCCTAGATTAACCCCTGAAGAACCAGCCATGCACTCACATGGTCGGCACTTAAAGACTACTGAGTTTTTTTGAGATCCTGGTTCAGGGTTCCCTGAACGGCGTGCAGCCGCGCAGGGAGCCCTGAAATCCATAATGGTCCTGGTACGTCATGGGTCTTTATGCCTCGCCAACCCATGACGTACCACGACCGTCATGGGTCTTTAAGGGGTTAAGGTAATACTGAGGAAGTGTTAATGTTGCCCTGAACTGCAAACCAATATCTAATTATCATCTTCATGGATACAGTCGGTCCTGAGCCTTGCTACCAGGGTCAATTAGTTACTTGGTCTTTTTGACGTCACAGGAAATTCTTAAAATCAGCTTAATGACAGACTTTAACCCTTTGAGTACCAGAGGGGTACGCAACACACTGCAATGCGTTGCATACCCCTCTGGTACTCAAAGGGTTAAGAACATATGCCTTCACCATCTGAGTCCCAGTAAGGGGTGCAAAGCAATGTACTGAACACTCCTCTGGCACCCAAAGCATAAAAGCAGGTTTTTATATCAGAAAGCCCTACAGGTGTTGTTTGAGGGATGCATGTTGGCCAGCCTTGGGCTGCATCAAATTGTCAAACTGCATTCCACTTTTGTTTTGAACATATGCCCCTTATGAAATGTGTCTGTTATGTCTCAGTGAAATCTGGGTACTAGAGTATACAGGTGATGTCAGCTGGTTCTTGGAAGGGGGCGGGGTTGTGACTCATTAATTTACAGGTGTATTCTTAAAGAAGCAGTAAACTTTTTTTTATGATACTCTATATAGTGTAGGGTGTTTCCTGTTGCGTAAATAAGGGTACTCACAC
Organism: Rhinophrynus dorsalis; assembly: GCA_037306005.1. Lineage (NCBI taxonomy): Eukaryota > Metazoa > Chordata > Amphibia > Anura > Rhinophrynidae > Rhinophrynus > Rhinophrynus dorsalis. The sequence continues at coordinate 156,767,881 of CM074726.1, read as the reverse complement.
TGCTGAGATATGAGTATTCCCACAGTTATTACCTTTTAGATTTGTAGTTTTTTTTACATTAGCAGAGCCTTCTAGTGGTCAACTTTCAATTAGTTATTCTGAAAAAAGTTAAATTGTTACATTTTTTGTGATCACATCTACAGGAACACCAACATCTAATAATGAAACGGAAGATCATATTTTCAGGTACCATCTGGAAAAACATCGGTACACTGTTCTATATGGACACCACATTATTGGGTTTGTACTGTTTGTAACAAGATAAAAGCAAAGTCAGTTAAGTTACTGAGATTAGTACCTGATACTCTTCTATTAATGACTGTGTTACATATCACTGCCCATTTACTGACAATAAAACACTAGCACTTCTCAGTCACCTATAAGGATGCCTATGTCCAATTGTACCGCGCTGCGGTATTAGTTGGTGCTATATAAATAAATAATAATAATAATAATATGTTGATGGGATCACTAGAGAAGGAATGAAAAAGTATTTTTTTCTAACACAGATGCTATTATTGAGAGCAGGATATTTAACCCCTTCGCGACAAAGGACGTACATGTACGTCCTCTGTGGCTGTCACTTAGTGACAGAGGACGTACATGTACGTCCAGGAAATCCGGATCCCCGCGCGGCTGCACGCCGTTCGGGGACTCCGGATTCTAATGGAAAAAAAAAAAAAAAAAGTTAGACGGGCGTTAAGTGACGGCCGCGTTTGCACGTGGCCGTCACTAAGGGGTTAAAGGGATAGTAATGTTTCACAATAAAAGCAGCTCCAATTAATCTTCATAGTATATGGGCCATGGAGAGTGTTATTTCAGTTCTGTCAGAGTTGTAGTTCAAGAGTAATTGAATAATAAAGTATCCCCCTCCCGCTCCTGTTACTGATGTAACACTGCTCATCTCAGAGCAGAAAGGTGGTGTCCAGATGGCTTGCAGAGAGGGACAATCTTTAATTAGCATAAGGGAAAAACCTGAAAAACTTGTCAAGGGGGGCAGGGTTTTCATTGTTCTCAGTAAGAAGATTGTCCTTTGGTGTGAGCTGTCTGTTCTCAAGACCAGATCACACAACTGAGGGGAGGTGGCTTACACTACAATTATGCTTGATCTACAACTCAGTCAGTATTGAAATAACACTCTCCATAGCCAAATACTATGATGATTACTTAGAGCTGATGTTTCTGTGAAACATTACTATGCCTTTAAGGGTTAACTATCCAGACCAGTTTTAGGTGTTTGTGTTCCTTGAAACATGTTCTGTGTCACTGTACCCTTATCAATCACTGTCAGAAACAAGTTTGATGTCTTTCTGAAGAATGCAGGAAAGGATAACAATGTGAATCAATTATTGATTTTAGAACTTGTCTCTCATTACAAGCTTTTGGAAACAAACAATCTTTGTCACAGGAACACACATACACTACTGGTCCCCAAATACAGTTTCATTACACTAATGTACGTCACACTGTTTACACTGGTAAGTCACAAAAGATTCAGTAAACAAAATGTATTTGAAGTGCAAAACACTGTTAAAAAATAATAAACTGTATTGGGAAGCACTGGGCCATATATTGTAAATAAAGGCAAGCATAGCCTCTTCTGTATCAGTGTTTCCAAAAACTATGTTCATGGCGTGTCCCCACCCGCAATAGCTCATGTCTTCTGGATATCCTCAAACTGACTACAGGTGTTCCTAGAATTAGCATACAGGGATCTGGCAGAATGACTGAGCCACTGAATGATCGACCTGGGATCTGAAAGGAGATACAGAAAACTTGCACTGCTGGGGGGGGGGGGGACACCACTGCAGCTTGAAGACGGATTTGGGAACCAGGGCCCTGGATACTAGAATTACTTTCAATGTATTCCAATGCGTTGGAGAGGCCTGTAGCTATCAAAGGGTTTGAGTGCCAGAGAGGTATCAAACGCATGAAATGCAATGCTTTGGATACCTTTTCTGATACTCAAATGGTTTTGACCCTTTGAGTGCCAGAGGGGTACGCAACATATTGCAAAGTAATGCGTTGCATACCACTCTGGCACTCAAACGGTTAATATCTAAGTACATGGCCCCTGGGCAGATTAAAAAAAAAAAACTGTCTGGGATTACAAAGTAATTACATAATAGAATACAGGTTTGAGTTTTCAGTGTTTTGCTTTTAACTGGGTGTGCACCAGAGGGGTTAACAGTCTGGCTGGAAAAAAAAAAAAAAAAAAAAAAAAATGAATGAATCTAAAGTGAACGATTCCTGAAAATAGAGTTGTCAAATTAAAGTGGAACTATCACTGAGATATAAGTGTCCCCCAATGAATTCTCAGTATAGCGGTAACCAATGAAATCCTGATGTAATTTTTATTAAGTGCCGGCATTATTTAGACTTGCCGCCAGATGACATCGTAGACATCTTGCTGAAGAGGGATCTGTGCACCTGACCTGTCCATCCCAGTCTGTACTGTAGGGTATAATGCAACTCCCACTTAGGTTATTTGCCAATCAGTGAGAAAACAGGGATGGATAGTGAAGGCGCACAGAACCCTCTTCTGTAAGATGTCTGGCTGTGAGTCTATTTAAACCTGAGATTTCAAAATAATGCCGACACTTAATAAAGATTAGAACAGGATTCCAAAGCTTACCACTATACCAACAGTTAACTGGGGGGCACTACGGGATAGTTCCGCTTTAACCGGACAAAACGGAGGGACGAATGTACGATAGATCTCTACTGGGCATGAAAAGAAGAAAAAATATGTGATCTGCATCTGCTCAGTAGTGATGCAGGGTTTGTGCTGGAAGGACGTCTGGGGGAGATGTATAAAAACCCTGTTAGTGTAGGTTTTAACCCTCTGAGTGCTAGAGAGGGTATACAATGCACTGTGTACCCCTCTGGCACTCAGATGTTTAGGAACTGTAGCTAAAGTTCACAATACTGAGTCTTGTTTATAAATATGTCAGAGAATTTTATGAGAAAATTCGCAACTGAGAATATTTTTTCACATACATAGCAGTCCCTATATACTTCTGTTAACCCCTTAAAGGGATAGTAATACTTTATTATTACTATCCCCCATATTGTAGATATTTGCAAAATAATTTAATAGCCCCCAGGTTCATCTCTCAGACCTTTATGGTTTGACAGATAACTGAAGGCAAAGTTTCCCCTTTCCCTGAAGTCAGCGTTGTACTGACTGCAGGGGAAGTCTGTGGTATGACAGGCTTGCATCTCTGCATCTGAGCCGAGATCCCGTTAGTGAAAAAGAATTATTTCACTGGAACGGTCTTGTACATGTGATTGGTTTGTGCTTGGTTTGCAAGCACATGTAGAAGGCCGTTACAGTGAAATAATTCTATGTCACTAACGCGATCCGTATGTCTTTTTGCAACAGTTTCACGGACTCTTTATAGCTAGTTTTAGGTCTCACCCTTTGTCCCTACTCAGACCCAGTCTTATCAAGAAGGAAGGATCCGAATACATCAGACCCTCCAAGAATCTCAAAGTGACCAACCTGGTATTTGAGACGTTTTGGGGAAAATTAAGAGCACTGTTGGGAACATAGAAACAGTATCTAAATTCTTGATTATTGTTGGATGTACCCTCCTAAATGTTTCAGAGGTCTCTAATACTCGCTGGAAATGTATTAGCCAAGGGTGTAAAAGACCTATTTCAATTAATATATAGATTTATTTTTTTTTTCTTCCTATCAGGCCAGTTGGTTTGCCCCTGGATCAATCTACTTTTTCTTTTAATGCGGAACAATCACAAAGATATAATTGACCCACAATTCATTAATTTTTAGTATACCAGTAATGATGTAAATAGTGTTATCACATTTATTAGTTGCCGGTATTATTTTCAATCATAAGTTCGTATGAGACTCACCTCAAGGCGACAGAGCAGACATCTTGGTGAAGTGGGATCTGTGCGCCTGCTCTGTCTGCCCCTGCCTCTCACGGATAGGCTATGTACCAAAGGGGGAGGTACGCTGTACCGCATGGTACACGTGGAAACAGACACGCAGGAGCACAGATCCCACTTAGCTAAGATGTCTGTCGTCTTGAGGGGAGTCTCATACAAACCTATGATTCCAAATAATGCCGGGACTTAATAAACATTATAACACTATTTCCATGATTAACGCTATACTAACAATTCACTGGGGGGCAATTATATCTAAGTGATTGTTCTGCTTTAACTCACTGAGTGCCAAATGGGTGTGCAAACGCAACCCCTCTGGCAGTCAATTGGTTAAACCATTGTTGCTATATCCATGCCACATGAATTTTAGGATCAGTACTTGTAGTGTTTACTGCAGCTTTCACGTTTTTTTAACCCTTTATAACCCCTTGAGTGCCAGAGAGGTATCCCACGCATTGCAATGCAATGCGTGGGATACCTCTCTGGAAATCAAAGGGTTAAAAGTCAGTGAGGCGGAGAAACTGGACTGATTCAGGTGCAAACCAACTGCATTATACAGGACAAACAAGCGTTCACAAAATTCCCGGATATAAATGGGGATTTTAACCCCTTAAATGCTAGAGAGATCTTCAGCGCATTGAGTAGCCATGCTTTGGAGGCCTCTCTAGCTTTAAAGAGGTTAAAGGCCTCATTTAAATCAATGGGGATTTTTATTTGTCCCCATATGTTGCAGTTGGTTTGACTCAAAATTGTTCCCGTTCTTCTTAGTCCATCAAGCACAGTGTTGTGAATGACAATCACATTGTCCTGGTCTCTTCCTTCTGATTCCCAACTGCATCTCCTCACTGCTTCCCCCACTCTCACCTCTCTCCCCCACTCTCACCAGGCCTGCGCCTCCAGTGCTGTCCGTGTCCTCCCTGTCTGTCCTCTGACTAACCTCTCTGCTCCCACGCTTCTCTTAAATCAGGATTAGGATCTGGAAATAGCAAACAAGATTAACATGGGGCAAAGTTCTGAAGGGAGCTAGGATGAGAGAGAGACCAAGGTGCAAAGAGGGATGAGTGAGGGAAGCTCAGACAGCCTGGAAATGGGAGGAAAGAAATGGGAGAGAAAAGCGTATTATTTATGAAAGTGAGGGAGTGGGGTGAAAAGAGAAGGACACAGATTTACTAAGGACCCAAGCCAACCGAGTGGGCGATTCTGCATCTGTATGAAGCCAAACAGTAGACTACAGTTCTCCAAAAACTCAGTCCACATAAGCAACTTTGTTGTAGCCGCAAGTTTCATAGCATAGACACCATTGTTTTCTATGGGGTAATCCACATAGGTGACCTACACAGTTAGTCATTTTCAGTAATAGACTTTTGTTGCCACAACATCTGCAACAATGTCAGTTGTTGCCCCAACAATGTGAACTAGGACTTAAAGGGACAGTCATTTTGACTTTACACAGTCTGGAAGTCCATAGTATGCAAAGTCAAACGGGCTTTACATATAAAGACAAAGTGCACCAATTCTGGGTCAAATGAACTGCACCATAAGGGACTAAACATTCCCGTTGATTTAAATTATTTTTTTAGCCCATTCACAGCTAGATGGGTTGCAAACACATTGTGTGGCAATAAGCTGGCAAACTCTAGCATTCAAAGATTTAAAAACCCCATTTAAAGCAATTGTTAGTTAGAGAAAGTTTATTTATCCCCTATGGAGAAGTTGGTTTACGCCCAAATCTGCGCACTTTATAAAAAAGGCCCTTTTCATCTTCAAATGCCCTCCCCCCACACATACTTATGTCTGTGATACAGATCTTCCTGGATCAGTGGGGGTAAAGTATGGTACTGTGTTAGCCATAGAACGTGCAGGCTATTAATAGATTAAAGGAATAGTAATGTTTATTGTAAAGTAGTTAGCCGAGTCTATGTGTAGCAGCTTACTTGAATGTAGTTCAAAAGTTATTAAATGGAGAAAAATCCCCCACATGCCCCTTCTGGCCACCTCCCCATTGAATGTGAAATATGGTCGTACGACCGGACGGATGCAGCTACGAACAGACTTCAGTGCGTATGTATAAGGAAAACCCTTCCCCACTTGATGAAGGAGGGCAGGATTTTCCTTTGCAGACTGAAGTTTGTCCCTCGCTGCAGCCATCCAGACCAGACTGCAGATTCAGCGTGACGTGGCCAGAAGGAGCAGGAGGAGGATCTTTCTTCACTTCATAACTTTTGACCCACATACAAGTAAGCTGCTACACATAGCGCAATGTGTTACTTTTAATATACAGAAGACTTGGCAAAATACTTTATAATAAACATTACTATACCTTTAAATATGATACCTTTATTGGCTAAGTGAGTTATCATTTTTACTCTACTAGTCATCTGGATCAGTTTGCAGAGATCTTTCTATAAGGGAATGTGAAAGCTGGTGTAGGAGATACAATGTAAAAAGATAGAAGAGAGCACTTAGTGCTGCAGGGATAGCGTTACATTGTTTCACTGTTCTCCTTTGAAGGAAGGCTAACAAACACATCTCTGAAAACAAATCCAGGCAGCTCACTGCCAGGGAAAATAAATAAATGAAAATGTATACATACATAGAAGTACTTGCAATATGCAAAGTCAATATAAAAGGGCACTGTAACTTTAAACAGAAAGATACAAGAAAATGATGCAATGAGAGGACTGTCGAGTTGATGACTTAACCCTTTGAGTGCTAGTGGGGTACACAACGCAGAGCATTGCTTTGAATACCCCTCTGGCACTCAAAGGGTTAAGATGCAGGATGGATTATAAGCAGAATCTAAATGAAAACTGTATTATATATATATATATATATATATATATATATATATATATATATATATATATATCTCTCAACAAAACAAAGTATAAAAAAAAGGAGCTAACCCTTTGAGTGCCTGAGGGGTGTGCAACGTATTGCTCTGCAATGCATTGCACACCTCTCGGGCACTCAAAGCATTAACGAAAGAGCTAGCAATAGGGGAAAAGAGCAAGTGGTTAAGGGCAAAAGAGAGAAAGGGATAGCGATGTAGGAAGAGTGTACTAAAGTGTGGAATAGAAAGTAACGAGATGGAAAGGAGAGCTTATACCACACAACAGGCAACAAGCAGAGAAAGGCAAAGCAGTGATGATACAGACTAATCCAGCTGATCCTCTGACCTGGAGACCTGAGTGTCCCCTATCTACTAATTCCTGCAGTCAGATCACTGCCTTTCAGATACTGTCTCACACAGCCCCAACTTTTCCAAGAAAACTTTCCTTGCCTCCCACAATGTGTCTCTTCTCTGAACTCCCATCTGAGACTGTCTCAGACACTCACCCTGATACGATCTCAGGCTCAGCCAGTAAATCGGTGCTCCCTTCTGTATATATCTGTCTCTTTTGGGCTGTCTCTGTCCTTCCTGCTCTCTACTCCTCAGGAAGTCAGCTGAAAGAGTGTTAGGTTTCAGGAGACAGACAGGCAGAAAACAGACCGCCCCCAGGGGAGGGGCCTGTCATTAACCACTCACATAAAGACACATAGGAACACACAAGAGACACAGGGACATGTGCACTTCCTATGTCTGGGTTTGCATGCGAGGCTGATGTACTAACAACTGAAACAATTCTGGAGTAAATCAACTGCACCAGAGGACAAATGGAAAACACCAGTGATGTAAATGAAACTTTTAACCCCCTGAATGCCAGAGAGGTCTCTAATACGTTGTAAAGCAATGCAATGGAGACTGCTCTAGCATTCATGGGATTAATTCTTTTGAGTGACAGAAGGGTGGGCAACACATTGCTCCGCAATGCATTCAGTATCCCTCTGGCACTCAAAGGATTAAAAGTAATGTGGCCAGATGGTGATTTTAACCCTATTAATGCCAGAGCGGTATCACAATGCACTTGATACAACTCTGGCACTCTAAGTATTAAACTAGGACGCTAATGAAATTCACACAGTGAGTAGTCCGGCAGAATGAAATGAACCCAGAATCCCACATACACATAGTAATCTGGTCACATTAGGTAAAAGCCACATTTAAACCAATGGAAATGTGTTTCTTGCTATAGTGCAGATAAGCTGCACATTTCACTGTAACCATATGTCCCTCAGTAACGGGCACTTAGTGTGTGTTCTACTGTAAGTAACGTGGGAAGACCAACTGTACCATAGGGTTCAAATTTCACCAAATTCTTATTACATGTTTTAACCCACTGAATACTAGGTGACCCTCTTTAGGAGATATTAGGAGTCCATACCTCCCAAGTTTCCCTCTTTAGGACATATTAGGGGTCCATACCTCCCAAGTGTCCCTCTTTAGGAAATATTGGGGTCCATACCACCCAAGTGTCCCTCTTTAGGAGATATTACAGGCCCATACCTCCCAAGTGTCCCTCTTTAGGGGATATTAGGGGCCCATACCTCCCACGTGTCCCTCTTTAGGGAATATTAGGGGCCCATACCTCCCACGTGTCCCTCTTTAGGGGATATTAGGGGCCCATACCTCCCACGTGTCCCTCTTTAGGGGATATTAGGGGCCCATACCTCCCACGTGTCCCTCTTTAGGGGATATTAGGGGCCTATACCTCCCAAGTGTCCCACTTTATGAGATATTAGGAGTCCATACCTCCAAAGTGTCCCCCTTTAGGACATATTAGGGGTACATACTTCCCAGGTGTCCCTCTTTAAGAGATATTAGGTTACATACCTCCCAAGTTTCCCTCTTTAGGAGATATTAGTGATCCACATCTCCCAAGTGTCCCTCTTTAGGAGATATTAGTGATCCATACCTCCCAAGTGTCCCTCTTTGAGACCCAAACCTGTCCCTCTTTCCCATCATGGTGTCCTTGTGTTCAGGAGATCAGACTGTGTGGTGTGTCAGCAATAAAACTCACTTTAATGATTGTTTAAACTTCAGTATACGTATTTATACATTAGTCTATGTATATAAAATTATTTGACCTCATTCTAAATCATTAATTCAGTTACATAGAAAGGTCTCAATAGGTCCTGAAACAACCTAACAATTCTCAGAAATGCCCCGTTTACCAGCCACTCCCCCAGCAATACCACCTAAAACAAAAGTGTCCCTCTATGGCCATTTGAAACTTTGGGAGATATGTAGAAAGGTATCCAAAGCATTGCTTTGCAATTCCTTAGAGACTGCTCTAACGTACAAGAGGATTTCAGCCTCATTTAAATCAATGTGATGTTTTAGCATACTGGTCTCAAATGGCGCAGGGAGAAAGGAATGCACTAAGGTGTGATAAAGAGGTGATACAGAGGCGATGACTTCTACAGTGTGATCAACCCTCCAATTCTTATTTCATTCTAGGGAGTCAATGCACTAAAATCTCTCAAGTTGGGAGTCACCTTAGTCCACGGTGTCCACCAAATAAACTGGAGAGGTTATCACACTGGAGAAGCGATGTCCAATTCATCACCCCTTTATCACACCTTAGTACATCAACCTTCTTATCGGACAATTATGGCTAAAGTGCCAAACTGTGTTTTCTGGTTAATATTCTCATAGGGTTGCCAGATCTTCCCTTTAACCCTGTATAAAGTATGTATAAAGTAACAATGAACATATCTAGGACAAACTACCTACAACATAGGAAACAAAACATCCCAGAATTCCCACTGATTTAAATGGAACTTAACCTCTTGAATGCTGAAGAGGTCTACAACACTGAAAAACACAATATCATATCTTAAATTCTACCAAAATATAAATAATACTTGTTGAAGAGCCAGTTACACAGGCCACAGTGCCACTGCCACCCAGTCGCGGCAGTCATGCGCAGTAGAGACTGCCTGCGCTGCGGCTGATACAGAGCTGGACGCTCCGAGCGGCGTGGGCAGTCTCTACTGCGCACGCATGACTGCAGCACGCACAGCAGTGTCTAGTGAGCATGACGTGGCGTTACACAGGATTCAGTGAATTTATATATATATATAAGGATGTGTGATAAGATCCCCTGCTTTAACCCTTTGACACCAGGTGTGTCCAATGCAATGCTTCACAGTATGGTTATATAAACCCTCTACATCTCAAAGGGTTAATGCAAGACTTATGGAAATGTCACTCTGCAGGACTGTAGAAGAAGAAAAACAACCTGGAGGTCTGGCCACATTAACCGTCTGAATGCCAGAGGAGTGTTCAACACATTGCTTGGTAAGGTGTTGTAGACCCCTCTGGCACACAGAGGGTTAATCCTTTACCGCTAAAGCCTCCAAATGTAACAAGCTGTTTCATAAAATAGCATGTTGTAGTTTAGTATCGGAGTTCTTTTAAATTCAAAATGTTATCTTTTATTAGGTGCTTTGGCCAGAGAAGCTGGATGGCTTTGATAATGGCCCTTAGTTTCGAGGTCTGGATGGGACATATACTATATATATATGTATATTGTTGTGTATGGCGAAGTCCTAAAAAAAATTCCAAAAAAGCTCATTGATGTAAATAGGATATTTTAACCCCTTGAGTGTTAGAAAGGTATCATTTCTAGCATTCAAGGGTTAGGAATTTTTGTTAAAGGGATGGTAATGTTTCAAAATAAAAGCAGCTTCAATTAATCTTCATAGTATTTGGGCCATGGAGAGTTAAATCAATATGGTCAGAGTTGTAGTTCAAGAGTTGTTGAATGATAAAGTATCCCCCTCCTGCCCGTTTTACCTAGTGTAATACTGCTCACCTCAGATGTGGAATCTGGTCTCTTGACCGGACAGATCACAGCAAGGGACAATCTTCTTACTGTGAGCATAAGGAAAACCCTGCCCCTCTTGACAGGTTTTTCCTTATGATCACTGAAGATTGTCCCTCTCTGCGATCCACCTGGACAGTCTTGCTTCTCTGAGGTGAGCAGTGTTACATCAGTAAAAGGGGAGGGGGGATACTTTATCATTCAATTACTCTTGAACTACAACTCTGACAGTATTGAAATAACACTCTCCAAAGTCCAAATACTATGAAGATACATTGAAGCTGCTTTTATTTTGAAACATTACTATCCCTTTATTTTTCCCTTATGATGCAGCTGGTTTGTTTCAGATTTGCTCTTCTTTTCTTCTCTGGCTTAATCCTTTAGGTACCCTTCTGGCACTAATAGGGTTAAAGTAGCGGTAGGCAATTATTGGTTCAGAATGTCACTACCATTGGATTGAAGTGTGAATAAATACATTATAGAAGTCCCTTATGGTCAGGGCTGGAAATATATCCATGACATTCACCAGTCAAAGAAAGAAGTTCCATTTAAGGAGCTGAAGAGTTAACAGTCTACCAATGTTAACCACTAAAAATTGTATAATTTCTTACTTCTCTGATTAACTGTTTTTCTTTAGCTAGTCACAGATTACTGGACTTGTGGAAATGTCCAGCCCTGAGTATACTTCAACTGTTCTGCCCATGAATTGCTCCTCTTTTCTATAGAAGACCAGTGAAACTTTAGACTTTCTATCAAAACACTCAGTAGAGCCTACATTTGTACAGTGTATGTATTAACAACATTAAACCTTAGCATCTGTGGGAGGGGCCAGAAACCTCCTTTAAAGGGACAGTATCACCTAAAATTTAAAATGACCCATATTCATTATGTGCTCCTAGCCAGGTTTTATATATATATATATATATATATATATATATATATATATATATATATATATACACACACACACACATACACACACATTATTATTATTATTACAAATTAATTGTAGAAAAACTTTATAACGGATGTGCAAAGTGAGGCCCTCCAGCTATTGTTGGACTACAATTCCCATCATCCTCTGACAGCCAAGGGGGGCTGAGGGCATGCTTTATCTAGAATACAGCAAAGAGAGGATAGAAAAATACTAACTGATCTATATCATCTATGTATTTATTTATTTCACACACACACACCACACACTACATAGAAAATTAATCTTCTCACTTGCTCCTGTTCTCGGTCTTCCCAGATGGCTGTATGACATCATTTTGACTTCACATATATGTCATTGCTGTTCCTATATGGGAATAAGTAGGGGATGTTGTCACTGTAACTGGCAACATAAGAAGATCTGATAAATGCCTAACTGGGGTAGCTTGCTAATATTATGAATGATATGATACTGCAAATATGATTATGGTGTAAAACCAGTACACACATTTTATAATATAGATCGCAAATCACTAATGCATTAATTCACAAACTTGTCCTCGGGGACCACTAACAAGATAGGATTTGAGGATTTCTCAGCTAGAGCATTTGAGCCAATCAAAATGACTGAGCCTCTGATTAACACAACTGTACTCAAGCAGGGACTTCCTTAAGTTATCGCCTGTTAGAGGTCCTAAAAGGGATAGTAATGTTTCACAAAAAAAAAAAAAAAAACAGCTACAATTAATCTTGATAGTATTTGGGCCATGGAGAGTGTTATTTCAATACTGTCAGAGTTGTAGTTCAAGAATAATTGAATGATAAAGTATCCCCCTCCCACCCCTTTTACCTAGTGTAAGCCATATTCCCTCAGATGTGGAATCTGGTCTCTTGGGCAGACAGGTTGCAGCAAGGGACAATCTTCTTTCTGTGAACATAAGGAAAACCCTGCCTCCCCTTGACAGGTTTTTCAGGTTTTTCCTTATGCTCACTGAAGATTGTCCCTCTCTGCAATCCATCTGGACTGTCTTGCTGCTCTGAGGTGAGCAGCGTTACATCAGTAAAAGGGGTTGGAGGGGGACACTTTATCATTCAATTACTCCTGGACTAGAACTCTGACAGTACTGAAGGAATATAAAGATTAATTGGAGCTGATTTTATTGTGAAACAGTACTATCCCTTTAAGGGCATGTTTCAAGAGTTTCTTAACTGTGGCTTTCAAGTATGTCTAACAGTAAAGTGACCTCATATCACCTTACTTCAAGGATGCTTATAAAAAAAAAAGTACTCTACAAATAGTCTTAACCTCCGCCTGCACTGGATATAGATATTTAAATGGTCATGTACTATATCACATCAAACAAATATATAATAAGTTACACACTGGCTACCCACAGACCTCTCCTTTATGCTGGAGATGTCTTACCATAACTGATACTATGTTCCATGTTTGGTGGTCATGCCATGACATCCTTCCTTTCTGGAACACTGTGCTATCAGTCATCAACTCTATATTTGGTTCGCAGATCCCCCTAGACTCTATGATGCTCCTTTTCACCTACAATTTACCTAAATCTCTAATTAAGACTAAACACTTCAAGTATATCTACATTCAGCTTACTAACACAGCTAGATGTCTGCTTCCTAGGTATTGGAAATCTACTGTGGTGCCCCGCTGAACCGGTGGGCAGCTCAAGTCTCAAATGTTTTTCAATACAGAAGCTCAGAGCTAGAGAGTGCAGAAAAATGGAAGAACTTGCAATCACCTGGGGCCCATGGATCGCATATGGTGATGAGCTGAGTCTGTCAAAACCTGAGGCGTTTTCCCTCCTACCCATCCCTATTATCTTAACCACCTGCTCTCCCCTTCACCTTCTCCTGATTATTTATTTCCTAGTCTTTCCTGTTATCTTCTTTTCTCGTTAAACTCTTCTATCTTTGTTTTATCAGTTTCTTTATACCTTTTACTTTGCATTTGTATATGCATTGTATTATCAACTCCATGTGCAGAGCAGATTTAGACTTCTTTGCTATGTACTACTGTTGTTATCGTTGCCCTTTGTTTGATCTTATACTGGATTTATGTTGGCTTTGTTCATATCATCCAATTTTCTTTTCTTTCTTTTCTGTGAAAATTGCTGTACTGCCTTGACTTACATTTTATATCTTTTCTGCACTGTCTCCTCTCTAGGCTCTTCTCTTTGCATTGCTTGTTTTATAATAATAAAGATTTGAAAAGAGAAAAAAAATTACACATTGGTATATATATCTGCATACACATATAGTAAAGATGCTTCACCCATGCCCTCACACAGTGATATTCTTAAATCTGATGAAAGAGGGTAGAACTTCCACTTAAAAATAAATAAAAACATTAAGGTGTGATATAAACACAACCCAAATAATGGACTTAAAATATAATCAAATGCTACTCACAATTCAGATTATTGATCAAAAAGCATATTTTAATGTATTATGTGTTCCTCCATCTTCACCTTTTAAATTTGCAGTGAAACAGGATATAAGGGAGATCCTAGGAAGTATTTATGTGGTTACATCTCAAAGTTACCCTTTTGCAGGACAGGGGTTTGTCTCTCTAGAGACAGCAGATTACTCAGCTACAGCTTCCAGTAAACATCTCCCAGTCCTGGTACTCCCAAGTCCTGTTCAGCTATAAAACCTGTAGATATGGAGTTTGTTTATACATCACTCACCCAATACTAGTCAGCTAACACTCTGCAGACCTCCCTGGTCCTCCTTCTCCTCAGTCTTCCCCTCTACACATGTCACTGCTAAGGGGATGCAGCTCTGTCAGACATAAAGGAAGTCCCACCCTACCACCCTCCCTTTTATACCATAGCTAACTGAAAGTGCTATATGTATATTGTAATACATTGGAAAAAGGTCACACACAGTGCAGGGTTACACTGAATCATGTGCAGTCCTGCAAAATAGAGTTTTCATAAATGTCCCCGATATAAAGGCATAGGTGGTCACCTCACCTATCAGTGCAGAATTACTAGATTTCCTTGCCTAACCACAGATGAGTAATATAATTAGTTAATGTGTGCTCCTGCATGGAATTAAAATAAAAACTAAACTGTACTGTTAGGCTTATCTGAGGGCCATTGTGAACTCTGCTCTACTGGACAGTACTTTAAAGGCTTTATGCAGGGAGCTGAAGAGGTGCAATTCTATGAAAAGCTAGCTAAGACATAGGGGGATTACAAATTCATATTATTTCAATGTGATGAAAGCCTTTCTGGCATTCAAGGAGTTAAAAGCCACAATTAAATCTATGGTGCAGGCACTATGTTCCAGAATTGCACTCTTTCAGCTTCCTGCATACAACCCTAAATAACATAACTAATTAATCCTATGTTTTGTTCTTAGCTGTATGCTACTTTGTTATACAATATCACTGTACCTTAGAATAAATAGTTTTATTTAAAAAGCAATGTACTAATATTTCTACCTGCATTTATGCAAGTAGACATTGACGGAAATGATTATACACTTAAGTGTAAGAGCCTATATATAAAGGTGCCTGCTATTTACGTGCCACTTTAGAGTAAGTGCAAAGGGGATATGTTGGTTCGTGGTTAAAGGCAGCTGAGGTAACACTGTCATTGAGGTAGCTAAAAACATGAATGGGATATATATAAATACAGAGGTACATTCACATATGGGTGATGACGTCAACGCGTAGGGTAACGGTGTTACAGGTGGGTAAAAAAAAACAGAATGGAATACGGCGATGATAACAACACACGGGTGTCGCTGACGTCACAAAAATATCTATTACATACCATTCCCTGAGGTCACGTGTTCGCCTCTCTCTTTCTCCAGTTTTTTTCTCTCATCCTTCAGTTCCCCCTCCTCCCCCACCCCTACCGTTTCCCTCTTCCTCCGGAAGCCGCTTGCTGGACGCTATTACTATAGTAACATGGCTTTCTCTTACTTTCTTAATGTGGCAAAAGCCGATTGGATACTCTTGGAACGCACAATCTGGTATTTTGCGTTCCAACTCAGTAGGTTTTACGCTAAAAGACTTGTCAGAAACGCTGATTGGCTGTCTGTGAAACGCATTCAATTCAGCCTCACGCTGATTGGCCACAAGCGTAACACAACAGAGAGAGAACTTTGCAGTATTTGGTTTTGAAGCATAGGGCACACATTCTGCTACTGATTGGTCTAAGTTAAGCACATGCCATTACTAGCGAACGGTTTGATTGGCTGAGCTTCACTAAACGCCTGCATTTGATTCCAATAAGTTAATAAAACAGCTGCCATTTTACTTAAGGGCCGTGGTGTCAATCATAGATTAGTACGTCATAACTCTTATATTGAACTGTACAGCATTGAATACGTAGCTCACGCTACTTAGCTAATTGTTACCAGAGTTTACAGACTACATAACGATATAAAACAAAAACCTTTTGCGCGCTGTCAAAAAACCGGAAGTTGACAGTCGAGTGCCACGGACCGGAAGTTGTTTTCTAATCTCGTTAGAAGTGTCTCTGTTCCGCCCGTGTATTTTTCTTTCGATTGCTAGAAGCTTATTTGTATTAGTGTCTTGTAACATCATCATGGCGGAATCCTCCGGGCCGGCGGCAGGAGGAGGAGCCACGTCAAGCACCGTGACTACCGAGAGTGAGACCCAACCGGTCAGTGACGTCACGCAGGGCAAGACAGTGATGTCATTAAAGTGTACTCTTTGTAAATTGGGGTGTTCCACGCGAAGCAAAGCTGGGTAACATGAGGCCCTGCATATGTTAAGGGATACAATTCACTTGATCACCAGCCAGCCAAATGTTGTCCAAGATGGGATTGAATTGTAGTCCTCATCGCCTGGAAGGCCTCAAGTTGGCCACCCCTTATCTGTTGGCTTCCACCCCTTACAGTATCACAATGATTAACCCCTTGAGTGTCAGAGGAGTGCTCAACCCATTGTAGAGCAATGCGTTGAGTACCCCTCTGGCACTCAACGGGTTAATATTTTTAATTGTATACGAAGTCTTTTTTTTTTATGGGTCCTTTGCATTACTGTTGGATGAATGTCGTGTGTGTTGATCTTATGACAGTGGATTTATACACCTGTGACCTTCCCGCTGTTGTTGGACTACAACACCATCATGATGAAATAGGTACAACACTGCTGTTCTTTACTCGTGTAAGATGTAATGGTCCCATGAGTGTATATTTCCACCCTGCTATAACATATGCACGCGGGCTTGTGGCTTCACTACTATTATTGGATTATATTTTTTCTATTGGTTTTGGATAATAGGCGTTTTATTCCAACAGCAATGTGAGAGCTAAACATTTCCAACCTGCTTTCAGCCCATCCAGTCCTCATCCTATATATGCTACCAAGTTACCAGCTTTACAGGCTCGATTGCTACGCTAGTTTAGGGAATTATAACTCAATTGCCTGCACCACCATATTGTACATTGAATAGCCCCATGATCATAGCCAGTTTAAAATTGTCTGGTTGGAGATGATGGGAGTTGCAGTCCCCAGCAGCTGCAGAGGCAACAGTTTCCCTTCCCTGCGTTGTGTACCCCTCTGGCACTCAAAGGGTTATTCTTCTGAGTCGCAGAGGGGTATCCAATTAATTGCTTTGTAATGGGTTAGATACCCTTTGGGTTAATGGGTTAAAGCTTAAAAAAACACATTTATTCAATATTTTAAAATATCTGTATGGCATCTAAGGGCTTATCAAATGCATGCCTCCCAACATTTCAAATGGCCAAAGAGGGACACTATTGTTTTAGGGGGTGTTACTTGGGGGCATGACTGGTAGGCAGGGCATTACTGACATTTTTTAGGTTAATTCTCAACCTAATGACCGCTCTTTTTATAATTTAATAGATTATTTAGAATAAGACTAAATTATTTTATTTGCATTGACTAATGTATAAACATATACTATAGTGTAAATTAACACTGTGATGATACAGCAGTGTGATACACTTATTTGCACACTACACATTCTGATCTCCTTAAAGAGATAGTAATACTTCATTTTATCTTTATATTATTGTGTAGGCATTAAAAAAAACACATGAAGAACGATATAAGTCTTATCTCTCAAACCTTTATGGTTTGAGAGATATTCACAAGCAAAGTTTCCCCTCCCGCCCCTTTTACCTAGTGTAAGCCATCTCTTCTCAGATGTGGAATGCAGTCCATAGACCCGACACATAACAGCAGGGGACAATCTTCTTCCTGTGACAACAATGAAAGCCCTGCCCCTCTTGACAAGTTTTTCAGGTTTTTCCCCTTATCTCAATTGAAGATTGTCCCTCTTTGCAATCTACCTGGGCACCTCCCTTCTGCTCTGGCTGAGCAGTGTTACATCAGTAAAAGGGGTGGGAGGAGGATACTGTGTCATTGAATTACTCTTGAACTACAACTCTGACAGAATTGAAATAACACTCTCCAAAGTCCAAATACTATGATGATTAATTAGAGCTTCTTTTATTATGAAACATTACTATCCCTTTAAAAGAAGGACACCAGGGTAGGAAAGAGGGACTCTCCATCCTGAAGAGGGACACATGGGAGGCATGCAGATGCACATTAACATGTATTTGCGAAGCATGAGACGTTGTATTTTCCACTATGATCATTGTACATTTAGGGATATATTTTCAGATTAAAGGTATAGTAATACTTGGAAAAAAAAATGCAGCTCCGATTGATCCTCTCATAAAGAGGGCCACGTAACTCTTTATTTCAATATTTTCTGTGTTGTAGTTCAAAATTCAATGCTAAAGGATCACCCTCCCGTCCCTTTTAATCCTTTAACACAGAACTACCACCTCTTAAACACTTTAACTTCAATAACTCCCCATCTGGCGACTAGCAGCTTAGTAGCGATAGTCGCCAGAATTATTACCTTATTCAAAAGAAATATGCATTCTTACCGGTCTTACAGCAGCATGGAGAGCAGACATCTTGCCATAGTGACGTCTGCGCGCCTGCACTGTCAGTCCCAGCTGGGTCTAGGAGGCGTTGCTAGGAGCCATCCGACTCCAAAAGGTACTGGCAGCACAGGCACGCGGAAGTCACTATGGCAAGATGTCTGCGCTCTGTCCTGCCTGTCAGTCTGGGAAGAATACATATTTCTTCTGAATAAGGTAATAATTCTGGCGACTAGAGCTACTAAGCAGCTAGTCGCCAGATGGGGAGTTATGGAAGTTAAAGTGTTTAAGAGGTGGTAGTTCTGCTTTAAGCCGCCTCCCCTTAGATTTGGAATCCGGTCGTGGGGCCAGACAGTGCACAGAGAGGGACAATATTGACAAAGGAGGGCAGGATTTTCCTTATGCTCAGTGAAGATTGTCCCTCACTGTGCTCCATCCAGCCAGCTGAAAGAGGCAGCGTGACCTGAGTAAAAGGAGAGGGAGAGGGAGGTGGATCTTTTAGCACTGAATTACTTTTGAACTACAACACGGAAAACATTAAAACACAGTTACATGACCCTCTTGATAAGAGGATTAATCGGAGCTGTATTTTTTTTCTGGCAGTACTATCCCTTTAACCATTTGAATGCCAGAGGGGTACACAAAGCAATGTGTTGCGTACCCCTCTGGCACTCAAAGTGTTAAGAGGAGTCAATCTGGGTCAAACCAACGGCATTATAAGGGAGAACTAAAATTTCCCATTGGTTTAAAGTGGAACTTTCACTCTCTATAAAGTCGCCATCCAATAATTAGACATATGGCGACTAGCTTCATAATAGTACTATTAGCTCTCATTAGTACCCGGTTCTGAAGTAATCCTTAGTCTTCAGAGACTGATGGCCAGGCATCAGTGCAGACATCTTGCTTTAGAGCCACCTGCGCTGTCCGTCCTTGTCTCTTCTAGGAGGCGCTGCACTGTGCCTTAAGGCACCGGAAGGGACTGACGGCGCAGGTGCACAGATGACACTAAAGCAAGAAGCCTGGCCATCAGTCTCTGAAGAATAAGGATTACTTCAGAACTGGGTACTTATGAGAGATAATATCTCGTCGCCATATGCCTAATTATTGGAGGTCGACTTTATAGAGTGTGAAAGTTCCACTTTAAATGAGGTCTTTTAATCACTTGAATGAGATGTCGCTAACATTCCAGGAGTTAAAACCCCCAGTTAAATCAATAGCAATCTTAGAACTTTTCCTTTCTCCTCTACAGCGCCCTTTGTTTGCTCCAGAATGACTCCACTTTACTTTTCATAATGCTGACCTTAATTTAATGGGTCACATGATTTGTAAAGGTTATGCAGCTAATGTATTCAAAATGTAAATGACAAGTTAACCATTTGACTCTGGCACTCAAAGGGTTAAAGACACATGAAGTATAACCTTTATGTAATATCTTAATGGTAATCCATCTTGTGTTTTTATGAAATGTTAAAACCTTAAAATTGGGATATAATTAGCTGTCTTGTTCAGCAGTGATCTTCCTTTTACAGGAGCACCGTTCCCTGACATTGAAGCTGCGGAAAAGAAAGCCCGATAAGAAAGTGGAGTGGTCATGTGACACTGTAGACAACGAGAACCTGGGGAGGCGTTCATCGAAGTGTAAGAGTCAGGTCCATGCTTATATGAGGATTAGCGTTTACTGAGCGGACTAGATGAGCCTTTTGGTTCTTATCTGCTCAATGGCCCATATTTATAAAAACAAACTGGATTAAACCACCTGCACCGTAGGGGACATTATAAAATCCCTGTTAAAGGGGATGTATCATTTTTATATAACTTAGGCTAAATAGGTTATATAGCGAATCTGACTAAACGTGCGTTAATTTTTTTTTTTTAAACTTTATTTTGTCTGTATTGAAGTTACAAAGGTCACCCTGCAGCTACTTCCGCATAGACTGTGGTTACCTACTCTGTAAACCGCAGTCCATCACTCTGCCTCTGCTCCCCTCCCTCTATCCAGCTTTCTCCAGTGATGGAGGCCTCTGTCTGTAAGCTGGAGTAATCTCATTGGCTACAAATCGATCTCTGCCAATGAGACTGCTCCAGCTTACACACACAAGCCTCCGTCATCTGAGGAGGCTGGATAGAGGGACGGGAGCAGAGGAAGAGTGACAGACTGAGGTAACTGCAGTCTGTGTAGAAGTAGCTGCAGGGAAGACTTTATAACTTCAAATTTGACAAAATAAAGCTTAAAAAAATGAACACACTTTTAGTCAGATTTGCTATATAACCTAACTATTTGCTGCACTTTCATGTTATACGTAAGACACAATGTACTATATGTACAAATGCAAAAATGGACTAATTCTTTGGCAAACCAACTGCATCACGTGGATGACATTCGAGAAAAAAAAAAAATGAACAAAGTTAGGGCTGTCCAAGTTCAGTCCTCTAGGCCACCAACAGACCAGGATGTAAGGATTTCTCTGATTAATCCGAGATGAATCAGTCACAATGAATGATCCACTAATTAACTCACCTGTTCTTAAATCAGGGAAATCCTTAACCATTTGAATGCCAGAGGGTTACCCCTCTGGTACTTAAAGGGTTAAATCCTGGCCTGTTGGTGGCCCTTGAGGACTGAACTCTGACAGCCCTGAACTAAGTTAAAGAGAAGGAAAGGGAGAGCTCCAGTCAATGGAAATACATGAATATATGTTTTTACTCACACCCCTTATTAGCCCACGTAGCTATCCTCGCTCACCAACACATGGGCTTCAGGGGTACAAGACACAAAAAAGGGTTGTTTTTTTGTTTGGGGTGGGGTTGTGTCTGGTACCCTGAAGTATAGGTCCTGAAGACCTAGAAATGCTTTGGATATATACAGTGGATATAAAAAGTCTACAACCCCTGTTAAAATGCCAGGTTCTTGTGACGTTAAAGAATGAGACAAAGATAAACTCATGTCGGAACTTTTTCCACCTTTAATGTGAGCTATAATGTGAACAATTCAATTGCAAAACAAACTGAAATGGTTGAGGGGGGAAAAATAAAAAACTCACAATAACCTGGTTGCATAGGTATGCACACCCTCTTATAACTGGGGATGTGGATGTGTTCAGAATTAACCAATCACATTCAATCTCATGTTAAGTAGAAGTCATTACACACCTGCCATCCTTTAAAGTGGCTCTGATTAATTACAAATAAAGTTCAGCCGTTCTAGTAGGATTTTCCTGACATTTGCTTAGTTGCATCTCAGAGCAAAAGCCATGGTCCACAGAGAGCTTCCAAAGCATCAGAGGGATCTCATTGTTGAAAGGTATCAGTCAGGAGAAGGGTACAAAAGAATTTACAAATCATTAGATATACCATGGAACACACTGAAGACAGTCATCATCAAGTGGAGAAAATATGGCACAACAGAGACATTACCAAGAACTGGACATCCCTCCAACATTGATGAGAGGACAAGAAGAAAACTGGTCAGGGAGGCTTCCAAGAGGCCTACTGCAACATTAAAGGAACTGCAGGAATTTCTGGCAAGTACTGGCTGTGTGCTACATGTGACAACAATCTCCCGTATTCTTCATATGAATGGGCTATGGGGTAGGGTGGCAAGACGGAAGCCTTTTCTTACAAAGAAAAACATTCAAGCCCGGCTGAAGTTTGCAGTAACAAACATCAAGTCCCCCAAAAGCATCTGGGAAAATGTGTTCTGGTCTGATGAAACCAAGGTTGAACTTTCTGGCCATAATTCCAAAAGGTATGTTTGGCACAAAAACAGCACTGCACATCACCCAAAGAACACCATACCCACAGTGAAGCATGGTGGTGGCAGCATCATGCTTTGGGGCTGTTTTTCCTCAGCTCGAACCGGGGCCTTAGTCAGGGTGGAGGGAATTATGAACAGTTCCAAATACCAGGCAATTTTGGCACAAAACCTTCAGGAGTCTGTTAGAAAGATGAAGAGGAAGTTCAACTTTCAGTACAACGAAGCAAAGCACACATCCAAATCCACAAAAGCATGGCTTCACCAGAAGAAGATTAACGTTTTGGAATGGCCCAGCCAGAGCCCAGACCTGAATCCAATTGAACTTCTGTGGGGTGATCTGAAGAGGGCTGTGCACAGGAGATGTCCTCGCAATCTGACAGATTTGGAGAGCTTTTGCAAAGAAGAGTGGGCAAATATTTCCACGTCAAGATGTGCCATGCTAATAAACGCCTACCCAAAAAGACTGATTGCTGTAATAAAATCAAAAGGTGCTTCAACAAAGTATTAGTTTAAGGGTGTGCATTTTGCAATTGAATTGTTCATGTTATAGGTCACATTAAAGGTGGAAAAAGTTCTGACATGATTTATCTTTGTCTCATTCTTTAACATCACAAGAACCTGGCCTTTTAACAGGGGTGTGTAGACTTTTTATATCCATTGTGTGTGTGTGTGTGTGTGTGTGTGTGTGTGTGTGTGTGTGTGTGTGTATATATATATATATATATATATATATATATATATATATATATACACACACACCTATAAGATTCATCATCTGGATTTATTGCTTTTCTTCACCAAACAACGTGCTGAATGACCTGTGATATACTCGAGCAGGGGCAAGTTTGATACTCCTGAAGCCCATTTGCTGGTAATTGAGGATAGCTACACCAGCTAATAAGTAGTAATGTGAGTAGAAACAAATTTAATATATACAAGAGACCAGAAAACCCAGAGGGAGCCCATAGAAAGATACAATTATGTACAAATTGCGCTCACGTATTGTGATGGTTGAAGGTGGACATATGTCTCACCAACCATATATGATCTCATGCAGAGAAAATCCATCTCTACTCGGATACTTCAAGTTGTTTCCCACTAAGACTAAAAGTGGATTGTATAGCTTGATAAACCAGCTTGTAGTGCTATGAAACACGTAGCTAAGCTTTTAAACACTTTGTAGCATATGTATTCAGTCTATTGGAAGATTCAGCTCTTATAATCTTTGTGGAAATCAACTTGGAGTATCGAGCAGAGATGGATTTTCTCTGCATGCGATCATATGTTGTTGATGAGGTATATGTCGACTTTTAACCCTTTGAGTACCAGAGTGTCCAGCTCATTTCGCTGGAATGCATTTACTCCCTCTCTTTCACTCAGTGTTATCCATCACAATACGTGAGTGCAATCTGATAAGGCACTATGGACGCCTCTGTTTTCTTTCTCTTGCATATTAGATTTCCTTCAAAGGAAGTTACGTGACATTTGAGAATGTGACCCTTTTTGAGATCTAAGAAGCCTTTGTTGCTAGTAAACAGATATGTATTCTCTAGCTACTTGTTTGCGAGTCATTTTTTCTATTGGCATTGGTGAACATCAATATCAAGGATTTATTGTACCAACAGCATACGTATTTTTTTCTTTTTCTGCATATATTCAATATCATGTATTTCCTTTGGTTGGAGCAATCCCTTTCCTAATCTTGTCTTGGACTTTCTGGTTGTAGTACTCTGTGTGTCAAAGGGAGATGAACTAGTATATAGAGGGGAGTAGCTGATGCTCCAATGAGGCGTATCTGTGCGGAGGCAGTTTAAATATCCTACACAGGCAAGACTGCTACTGTAGCTTCAGTGTGTAGCCAAAGTAAATAGTGAGTATAACCATTGTGGCAATTTATAGAGGTGTCGTATGTTTTGACGAATATCACCCTGTGCGTCTGTCGTTTTCTCCATTTAACTAAATGGGGCTTTTAGCACATTCAGTGCTGCAGTGGTCTCCGATGTATTCAGTGGGTTAAACCCCATTTAAATCAAAAGGGATTTGTATTTGTTCTCCCTACTGCGATTGATTTTCACCACTTTTGCAGCTATACATATACCCGGACATTTCTGTGTCTGATTTGTCTCATTCTTTAGACATAAAAAAAAATTCTATTTTGAAGCACTCAAGAAATGTCACATTGTAATAAAAAATATTCCTTCTTATTTTATTACTTTACTAGTGTAAATGTTCGTATACACGGACCAAAGTGTGTAAAGAAAGACATTTTCAGTTCTGCGGTAGTACACCTCCCAGCATTCTCTACTGTGCATGACTGCATCGGACAAACATACGTCTGGTCTTTTCTATTATTTTCTAGTAAGACATTGATCAGATCTTGCAGTCAGCAGGTCTTGTTTGCCTCCTCGGAAATGGTATCCTTTTAAAACATTGCACACAAAAGAGCGTGTGACTTAAAACTGCAATCACCAGGTTGCCTTGATGAAAAGGGCAACATGAGAATCGTGTCCTGCATGAAAAGCACGAGATTCTCATGTCGCTGCATTAAACTTTGCTGCTGCTTCTGTACACAATTACCATAATAAGGCCTTGCTCAACCCATTGCCGGGAGAGCTGGGGAGCCTCTGCAGTGTGTTGTGTACCCCTCTGACACTCAAAGGGTTAATGGGCACAGGCAGACAAGTACAGTGACTGAGCCACTAAATTAGTCCACCTTTGCCCCAGCTGTGATATCTCATAAACATGCACTATTGGTAGGGTTTGTGGACCAGGGTTGTCTACACCTGGTATAGGCAATGTTGCACTGGTTATAGCAACGCTATGTTAATTTTTTAACCCTTAATGCATTGCATACCACTCTGACACTCAATGGGTTAAAATGTAGTTCTTCCCAAGTCACTCCTCCCGTAGTGATTCCTGCAGGGTTGGGTGAATTTGGGTCTTCTTCCCGCTATACATCTGATGAATGCCACACTTTGTTTTGTGTACAGATCACTAAAGTGGGACAGTTCTGCATCACAGGGGACACAGAAGAATTCCAGAATTACCTGATATTTTTAAATGGACCTATTAACCAGCTGAATGCTAGAGAGGTCTTCAGCACATTGCTTTGCAATGCTTTGGAGACTCCCTAGCATTCAAAGAGTCTCCATTTAAACCAAACTGAAGTTTTATTAAACTCCTAAACTGAAGTTTTATTTGTTATCTGTAGTGCAGTTGATTTTCCCCACCTTGCCTTTATACACCATTCCTTTTGGTGACCAGAAATAAAAGGTAAAATTGTCACACAGGATTGAGACACAGAACTGATTGACTGTTGGATTCCCTTTATCTTTTTCCCTTCAGGCTGCTGTATCTATGAGAAGCCAAGGCCATTCGGTGAGAGCTCAACTGAGAGCGAGGATGAAGATGACTGCTGCGATAGCGCTCACTGTATCCGCGGCCACAAGAAGAGGGCCCCTGGATCCAGAGAGACGCCACCACCAGACCACGAGAAAGCAGGCAGCATGCAACACTGAAGCAGCCAAATGGAAAACAGACAGATGGCCTCTTTTCTAATATTGGAGAGCTGCTGTCTTGCACGCTTTGTAACTGTCTCTCTCTTCCTTATAGAGGGAGCAAAAGAAGCAGAGTGTTATACTGTCTCTATAACAGTCTCTTTTCAGTGGGGCATCCCAAGCAGAGATGTGATGGCCAAAGGTGACAGATGCACTCTGAGAGAGAGGCATTGCAGTTTTAATGACACGTAACCCTTTGACTGCCAGAATGGTGTGTAACACATTGCTCTACTCACTCCACTGGCACGCATAGGGTTAACTGGCATCATAAACAACTGCACTGGCTGCTAAGAATCGCAACATTGTCTTTGAAATCATCCAGGAGAGTCTTATTTTGCCTGCTGTCACATTTTCAGAGCAGCGTATAACACTAAAGATATTCTTAAGTGTAGACTCTCTCCCAGCTGTCTCTCTGACACTCTTCCTTCCCTTTCTTACCCCAGTACAAAGTAATGTAGTCCACTGAATGTATATATCTGTATTTCTCCTCCAAGCCACCTTTATCTCTCGGATGAAGCCCAATGCCAACCCAATTTAACACAATTGTATGACTTTAATGTGTTGCAAAACAGTCGTGCCTGGGAGGCCTTCTGTACTGAATAGCCAATGCTTGATTTGTCTTTACACCCTTATATAATGCACGGTATATGGATACTTCATTCACTTACGTTCCATATAATAACTCCCTATATCTTCTCTCCTCATATTGCCCGGCATAATATCTCATTAGATCATCTGTTGCTTCATACAGCCTCTCATAACTCATCCTTTAGTCCCATATAACCACTCCATCTAATATCTGCTGTAGCTCTCTAAAGAGCTTCTGAGGGCTCTATGCAAACACCAAATTGACATTATTTTTTTTTTTCTTTTTAAACTCCATAAATAGGCTGTTTGGTTTTTAAAGGGATAGCAAAAGCTTGGGAAACAATGAGCCTTATGCAGTAAAGAAAAGAGCATGTTTGGAACAAACCAACTGCACCACAGGGGGCAAATAAAAATTCCTTTTACATTAAATTGGACTTTTGACACATTGCATGATAGAGAGATTTCCAATGCATGACAAAGCAATGTATTAGAGACTTCACTAGCATTCAGAGGGTTAACCCCTTGAGTGCCTGAGGGTAGGAAACGCATTGCAGAGCAATGCACTGAGTAGCTCTCTTGCATTCAGGGGGTTAATGAGCTCTGTTCAAGTCCATGGGAATTTAGAGATTTGTATTTGCTCTTTATGCTGCTTACTTCAGAATAACTACAGTTTGTTTTATATAAATGTGGGCCAATGTATTTATACTGAAGAGTGTGCTGCCCTGATTAAACTGCTCTGTAAAGTAAATTAACTATAATTAGCACTGGTCTTGTTATTTGCCTCTTATTGATTCTGTTCTTCAGTTGCTCCTGAGCTGTAAGGTGTTTGAACCATGACAAATTTCCTCCCTGCTCAAAATCTGTCTTTGATATGTGCACACACATTAATGTGATGTCTTCACTCCCTTGCTATGATGTATTCTCTTTGAGCACAACATCATGTCATATCAGACTAATATCTCTGGATCTGGCACATTACACGTGATACACCGGTATTTGTGCACACACAGATCAAGAACTGGGTTTGAAAATGGGAAGATTTTATTTTTGTCGCTGCTCAGATCCGGTAACTCGGAGACGCTGTGGACAAGTAATATTCAGGTGGTGTTACCCAACTCCTCACGGGCATACAGATGAAAAGGAGAATGACAAGAGAACTGCTAATTTATTCAGAAACAAATTATCACGTTGTATGTGTCCAGTCTTCATTTTATGAAGTCTGTACCTGTAAAACATGATCATTTGGGCGCTACCCCAGGCTACACTGCGCTGACCCAAAATGACTCCTATCAACTGTTCACAGGGTCAGAAAGTAGAAGCCTGGGTTGCAGTGGGTTCTGGATTTAATCTAGAAGATTGTCTCATAGCCACAAAAGTCACAGTCTAGCAAGCAGCACCATAGATTTCTTTGGGGTAGAAATCCCATCCATAGTCGTCTATGAGTCGCCTGTCATGTGACTGAAAGCAGAGGATCTATCATAGTTGCTGTTTAACTTACTTTACAAATCAGTTTATCCTTTAAGGATCAGTGGAGTGTGCATTATCTTATGAAGCAATGATTTATATACCCCCTGGTCTTTAAATGGTTAATTAAGGAAGCCTCATTCAGCATAAGTTTTTTTTTTTTTTTTTGTTTTGTTTTGTTTTGTTCCTTTTCTTTCTTAACTCTTTGAGTGCCAGATGGATATGGAATACTTTGCTTTGCAATGCATTCTGTACCCCTCTGGCACTCCAAGGGTTAACCTTTTCTGTCCCTTTAAAGACCCAGAGGACCAAGTTGACACAGGTCCCTTAAATGTTATTGTTAAGTTTTGTCTTTATAGAATCTGTATATTGTGTTTTATTTTTCTTTTGAGAATTAAATCCATTCTGTTTGCTGTATCTGTCCCAGCTCACTGTGGTAATCAGTGGAACACTGTGTGATTGCTGCTGTACTTCTACTACAGCTCATGGGTAGAGGGGATGGCAGCCTCTGGAAATCCATCTGTTGAGGGACTACAATTAGTATTATTCTTCATTAATATAGCGCCAACGTATTCCACAGTTCTGTACAATAGGGAATAGACATAAAGAGGTAACAAATTCCATCATCCCCAACAGCTGGAGTGACAAATTTGCCAACCCCCCTGTTACAGCTCTTCCCATGTCAGCGTTTATTACTAACTGCTTGCTACATGAAGCTCTCCTGGTAACCTCCCTTCCCCTAGTTTCTCCTATTAAAATTTCTATAGGTTCCTTACATTCTACAGATTTCCCTCTTTCTCTTCCCTAAAACCCTTTCTGCAGCTGCCTGTTGATGTATAGTGAGGGGTCCTTGACATCTCTTGGATCATTGGCCTCTTCCCTGAGTGTTCCTACCACTATCTGCCATCCCAAGACTTTTGGTATTTCCTGCACTGCCCTGAAGGTCTCTAGATTGTGTCCTAAAAGCATTTTAGCTATTTTTGACCAACATTTGAGGCTGATGCTGCCAATTACTCAGCAGAATTGGAGAAAGCCAGCTCTGCCGTACACAACAGAGCAGGTGCTGTGCAGGAACAGACTTTGTGTTCAAATCCAGTATTAAACTGACCATGAGACAACTTTTGTGACGGTTGCACATGCTCAGTAGAATCAAGGAGTCTGAGCAGGGAGTTAGTTTGTCTATGCTGACACCCTGTATTGCAGAGTTGGGAATGAAGCAGAAGAGTCACACATCAGCCTGCCCTTTAAGAAAACAAGCATGAGATAATGTAGAACCCAAGTACTTTGTTTTAACCCTTTGAATGCCAGAGGGGGGTACGCAACACTTTGCTATGAGTTGTATACTCCTCTGGTACTAAAAGGGTCAAGCATGTATGTAATAATTGCTATGTAAAGGGAAACTTACTCTTTCACTTTTGAGTGGCAGAAGGGTGAGCAAAGCATTTTCACCCATCTGGCTCTCAAAGAGTTAAAAAATTACAATTGTAGTCTTTACTGTCTCTAAACTCCAACTGTCAAGAAACATGGAGGTCTTAGTTGTAATAACTTTTGAATGAAACTTCGCAGCAGTGGGAGAAATTTTGTTTTACTCCACTGAAAAAACCCTACAACATAGTTATTTTCCATGGACGGAGATATGAGGAAATCTGCCACAGTTCAGTTTGTGAGCTGGTTCCCCTAAAGCATTGCCGAAGGTCTACATTCCATTAGAATGACGCAAACTACTGAAGCAGTTTGTATATGAATATGCATTAACAGCAGGAAGAGCAGCCCTAATTCCACTCTGTAGACCACCGGTAAGACCTCACCTGTACTGTTTACAGTTCTGGAGACTACATCCCCCAAAACCCCTGGCAAAACCTTTTAAGGAATCAGTCGGTCACTATTGACAATAGTATTACCAGAAGATTGGAAGGTAGCAAATGTAGTACCGTTTTGCAAAAAAAAAAAAAAAAAAAAGTAGGGAGAGTCTGGCAACTACATACCATTAAGTCTTACGTCGGTAGTGGTTAAATTAATGGAAACCATGTTAAAGGAAAAAATTGTTAAACATCTGATCTTAAATGGCTTGCAAGATCCCCAAAATAGGTTTACAGCAGGGAAATCTTGTCAAACTAACCTCAGAGAATTTTTTTACTGTAACTAAAATAATAGACTGGGGGGAGCAGTAGATACAGTTTGTCTAAATTTCAGTAAGACATGTCACATTGTCCCTCACAGAAGACTCATTAATAATCGCAGTGTTTGGGTCTGGATGTAAAAATAGTTGAATGGATAAGACAGTAGCTGAGTGACAGGAAACAGAGGGTTGTAGTCAATGGACAATATTCAGAGGAAGGTCCTGTTACTAGTGGGGTACCTCAGGGATCTGTAATGGGGCCCATTCTATTTAATATCTTTATTAGTGATATTGCAAAAAGTCTTGAAGGTAATGTATGCCTTATTGCAGGTGATACAAAGATCTACAACAAGGTAGACAGTCCTTGGGGAATAAACCAAATGACAAATTATTTATATATATATATATTACTAGAATGGACAAGAATGTGGCAGCTGCAGTTTAATGTTGATAAAGAAAGGGATTTTGTACTTAAAGGCAGGCAGTTTAACAAAACAGGGTGCTGGGTTTTATAGCTGGGGCATTAGTAGCAAAAAGAGGGAAGTGGTTGTGCCACTCTACAGATCTCTGGCAAGAAATAACCTAGAATATTGTGTACAGTACAGGAGACCCCATCTCTAGGAAGATAGAGATATTCTGGAGAGAATTCAGAGAAAGGCTACTAAAATGGATTACAGGGTAAAAAAATCAGGTAAGACTAAAGGATCTAAACATGTATAACTTGGAGAAGAGAGAGAGGGGATATGATAGAAACATTCAAATACATGAAGGAATTCAATAAAATACAGGAGGGAAGTACATTTCCAAGGAGTAGAAATGTTAGGACATGATGTTTATGTCTAAAACTAGAGGAACAGAGGGTTAGATGTAATGCGAGGGTGGTAGATGAGTGGAATAATCGACCAGCAGAAATGGTAGAGGCTAGTACAGTGATGTAATGTAAGCATACATGGGATAAGAATAAGGCTGTCCTCAGTGTAAGACAAGTCCAAGGGACCAAATAAGGTTTGAGGTTGTTACAGTAGGAAAATGGTCAGAGTAGATGGGCCGAATGGTTCTTATGTGCCGTCAAATTCTATGTTTCAAATACTGTGCAAAGAGCAACTAAAATGGTGCAGCGGCTTCATGACACAGGGTGCCAGGATAGACTCAAATTTATCGTTATGTACAGCTTGAAAGAAAGGAGCAGATGGGTGACTTGACAGAAACCTTTAATCCAATACGTTGCGTACCCCTCTGGCAGTCCAAGGGTTAAAGGAACAGCAGACTTTTTTATTAAAAAAAAAAAAAAATCTATTGTAGGGCATGTCCTGTTGCGTAACATAAGGGTGCTCCCACTGCAGACAGATTCATATTTCTACACTTTACATTACAGTTTAAACCCATGTCTATATACATTAGCAGTGCCCTCTAGTGATCAAATTCCAATCAGTTCTCCTGTTACATTCTAACGCAGAGGAAGTCAGTGACTTACAGTTCTATATAGAATCAGATAGAAACTGCTGAGTCACTTCCTGTCAGAACTAACAGGAAGTATATGCACAGTAAATTCACTTCCTGATTATTTGAAGTTTTGTAACTTCTGAATAAAACAACTGATTGCAGTGGGAGTGACCTTGTTTTACTCAGCGGGAAAAGCTCTAGAACAAGTACATTACAAAAAAATGTACTGCTCCTTTAAATATAGTAAGGGATTTAGTATAGTTCAGAAAGGAGACTTTTTCATAAAATGAGAAATATTAGAGGGTGAAAGGCTCAGAAGTAATGTGCATAAGTACTTTGTAGGAAGGTTGATAGACTCATGTAACAGCCTCACAGCAGAGTTGATTGGGACTAATAGTGTTGGGGAATTCAAAACTGCCTGGGATAGATATGGCTATTGTGAGATGTGTGTAAGACTGTGTATTTTATTAGATAGGGAAACGGGCAGACCGGATGGGCCAGATGTTTCTTTTCTGCCATTAAAATCTGTTCCTATGTTTGCTGATTTGATAATGGCCTGGATTTCATTGCACCCGGAAATATTTGCCAATTCTTTTCTAATTATTATAACTGTCAACTGATATTGCCAGCTGCTCAGTTTTGCAACGACATTCTGACAGAAGGTCAAAAGTGGATTGCCAAGTTTTGTTTCTTTATTTTTTCTTGTGAACTGAATTCCTTATTGGAATCCTTATGGAGAGCTGAAAATGCTTCAAAACAACCCCAGAGTAGGCTAGGAATTTCAAAGAAAGTGGCTGGATTTCAGCCGCTTTCCTTGGGCTGAATGCGGTAGGGAAAACTGGTCCTCTGTCTGATCCCCCATGTACCTGAGTACTCTCGCCACATCCCTGCCTCCTGCTGTTAACTCCTCCATTGCTGAATTGCAGCATTCTTACTGCACCAGCAATGAAGAGGTTAACAGCCAAGTCAACAAAATCTACACAAACTTCCCGCCACCATCATCCAACCCAACAACAGAAATGGTTATGTAATCTTGCCGCTCCTGCAATGGAGGATTCAAATAATCACTAGTTAAGAAAAAAAACACACGTCACCATCCCATTCCATCGAAAAATATGATTAACCCCTTGTTGTAGATAACTGTCTCTATCTTCTGTATACTCTGTTTAATATTTTCCCCGGGGACCTTGGACTCCCACACTGTTCCTCCAAGATATCCTAAGTCGCAGGCCTGGGGATAAGAAATGAATACACGCAGACACGAATCTTGTGCTATAACCTCTTATCCAATTTATTAAGCGAAATTCACCAGTTTATATAATGCAAAATCAGTGGGTGGTAGGCATGTTAATTAAGGGGAGAGATTTCCCCTCCCAGGATACATGAACAGATATGGACATTGTCGGTCATTTAACCAATGGGAATACAGAGGGAAGTTAAGAGTTAACAGGCTTCGGACACGTTCACACCTGCAAATTACTTCATCATTGGCAGAATGCCCCTTACCGCAATAAGACAAAACAAGTTATAAAAAGAATTGTTCTGGACATGTTGTTCAGAAATTCAAATGTCACAAGTTGATATCATTTACTAAATTAGTGCTTATCAAACTATAACTATTAGAACAAACCATAGCTAGAAATATTATATTTTGAGCGGAGCATAGCTAATGCGCATCTGTAGGCCTTGCAGAAGCAAAAGATTTTCCCTTACAGTCCCCTCTTTTGTTCTTATTAAAAGAACAATCAACCAACCCTTAATTGTTACACAAAGCCCCCCCCCCAGGTTGTTTGGTAATTATTCTGTCAATCATCTTAATAGGAGGGGGTTACTGGCAATGATGGAAAGGGGCGGACTTTTTCATAGACATCACTCAGTACTAGTGCTTGGAAAGGAACATCATAAGCGGGGTCTAACTTTTTAGGGGAATGTCTTCACACTGATTTTACCAACTGAGGGCATAGTGAAGCGGGCACAACTAATAAGGAATGGGCAGCACTGGGCGAAACAGCAGGTCATGAGAAGGATGGAAACACAAAGGAGAAAACCTGTCACCAGTGTCTTGAGCCAGGCAAAATTAGGAAGCCATGACCACAACCAATCCCACCACCCATCTCCTATTGTACTCTGTTTAATATTTTTAACTATGTCATGCAATCCCTGGATATGATCATGTATTGACTTAGAATGGTCAGACAAATTGAAGCAACACATTCCCTCAAATTCCTCGCACCCATGGTTATGCTTCAATAACAGATAGTCAATGGCGGCCCTGTTTTGGAGTGTCATGCCCCTCAAGCTCTTGACATCAGCCAAGAGTTCTTCCATAGCAATAGAGGTGTGGTTAATAGCCTTGACCATAGCACAGGCGAGTTTTCTAACGATCTTTGCAGTGCCTACTGCTTGATGCCACCTACCAGTTATCTGTCCTCCTGGACCGAAAAAAAAACTAGGGAATCCGGAAAAATACACACAATATTCTGCTGGGGCAATATATATATATGGTACGTATGGATGTCATATTTGGCCACAAACTGTTAGCAGGGATAAAGTTGATCCAAATCTGACAAAAATTGGGGGTCTGCATTATGTCTAAAGCCATATATGACCACACATTTGGAGTCTCTATTTCCCCAAAATGTCTGTGGGCCCTAAGGAGGACGGATCTAGTCTCATTACAAATCAGCATAGTTTCAGAATGATACACGTAGTAAAGCATGGTAATCATAGTAATGAGCATTACAACACTCAAAATTATCATATAAACACATTCAAAGTTTCGATATGGTGGATCTGGGGTACATAACCCAAATCAGATGTAGCTCCTCCCACCAACAGAATCATTGTCAGAGTATTCTTGGGGAGATTGTTCATGATAGATTAGTGGCAGATAAAGAGTAAGAAATTCATCAACGAACTGTTCATCAAGAGAGGGTGTTATTTCATCAGGGGAGCCTTCTTGACGCTACATGTGTGTATCCATGTTGGGCTATTCTCAGTCAATACAGCTGTTCGGGTTCCTGCGAGGGCGGTAGTTTGTTTACCAAATGGGGGGTCCAAAGTCTTGTTTCAGACGAGTTATTTGACTAATACGGAGTCGCCTGGTTGGAATGGGTGCACTGGCTTGTCTGTAGGTAAGGGAAGAAAAAAGACTAACATCACCATAGATGCCATTCAATTTATCAATAGATTGTGATACATAGTCATATTTAATACGTTCTAAGTCACCTAAAGACTTGGGGCACTTATGTGGCTTTGCCTAGTACCTTTCCTCAATTTATCCTTAATTAAACTATTGTCCTATTGATCATCAGATGGCATCCAAATCTGGGAATTATTTCTGTACATAGTACTTTTGCAATGGTTTTGGCATTTTCCCTGGCCACAGGAAAAGGCTTGGACCCATTTGAAAATCCAATCACATATAACCAACAGGTATTGGATGCTTCCTGATTTGGGCATGTGTGTAAAATCTATTTGTAACTGTTGCATTGGGCCCTCAGGGGGTGGCAACTGGTCATGAGCACTATGCATTATTTTTATTTTTTTGTAAATTATTTATTATGTATATGAGACATCTATATATTTAATTCTCTACTAGTTCTATTTTTGTACATTATTTATTATGTAAATGAGACATCTATATATTTAATTCTCTACTAGTTCTATCATTCATAATTACAAACCTAGTCTGTATGGAGTTATACGTCTGTTTCTTATCAGGTCTTTTAAGGTATCCCCATTCTACCCTCCTTGTCTGACCATAGACCATTATGGTCTAGTGTCAGACCCTCCTTTTACCAAAACTGTAGGTCATCCTTAGAGACTAATACTCGCAATGAGTATATATTGGGGATGGAAATGGAGGTATCATTACCATGTGGAACTGAATGTCTGTGGTAGTATTACAAACTGGGTGGGGTGGACCATGTAAGGCTGGGTCTTTAGCAATGTCATTTACAAACGCATTCACACTAGGGTCACTGTTGTCAACTGTACCATGGCCCTTGCATGTGATTATTGCTATGGTTTATGGCAATAATATAAAATCCAACAGATCATTAACCACTTGATGATGTAAAAAAATAATTTCTGTCAGCTGTCACAAATCCTCTATTTTTCTATATAATTCCAACACTATGCACCACACCAAAAGCATACCTGAAATCTGTCACTATAGGCACATCTCTGTTTACTAATAATGAGCATGCTTGTGTTACAGCTGTTAGTTAGCAGCTTGGACAGATAGAAAAGGGAAAGGGTTAGCCATTAATACCTTATCACGTAATTGGACTACAGAAAATACTGCCAAGTATATACACCCCATCAGCTGGTTTTGCGCATGACCCATCCACATATATTGTCTCACTGCATTCAAAGGGAACAGACTACATATATATATAGCGCCAAGTAATTCCTCAGTGCTTGTACAATAGGGAATGAATGATCTATAATTAATCATGTGCCTCAACCTCTGATATGTCAGAGGGAGAATATAAAAGTAATGTATGTAAGGTCACAAAGAGTACTGAGTGTGAAAGGTAATATTGCATATATAAATAGTGTCATAACCAAATCCCTTCTGTGCACTCATGTGTCTGAACCGCCCCTACCATCAGACTGCTACTGCTCCTAAGCATTCAGACAGGCCCCGAACCACTGATGATATTGCTTTAAATAATAAACCACCAATCTACAGTGTAGTCATTTATTTTCCTTTGTAAGGACATCCTGAAACAGTGGGACCTCCCTCCTTACAGTACAGATGAACTGGAGAGAGTAGTTGGGCAGTCCCAGAACAGAAACAAAACATAAGGCTGTAGACTTTTGGCTCTTTATATGCCATGTCCATAATCCATTGTATTACATCATGAGCATCTCTCAAGGTATCCTGTCTCAATGTGTAGTCGTGGTGAGAACAGTCTGAAATCCATTGTCTACAGTAAATACCATGCCTAGGAAAAATAACATTTGCAGACTTAGTCTTTGGCTTTGGGAACAAGATAATGACTTTTACTCATTCAGGAGCCAGCAGCCACTGTCCATGTGACAGTACGAATCCTAGGTAGTTCACAGTCTCTTGACAATACTGTAGTTTAGCAGGTGATACCTTATGACCAGATGTTACAACAAAGAAGATGTATCTTTCACACAGGACTCTTCATCTGGGCTACACATCAACCACAAATCATCCACATACGGAAACAATGTGGAGCCACAATCAGGTGACCAAGTCGCTAGGATTTTCCTGACTACAGCAAAATAGACAGTGGGGGAATCGATCACACAATCTATTTCACGCATACTGATTCCCTTTGTACGTGAAAGCAAACAGTGGTTGCATGTCAGGGCACCCCGGAATGCTAAAAACAGTGCTGCACAAAGAAAAACAAGTGGCAAATGATGGTACTGCAAATAACATATAGTTTGTATCAGGCACTAGGAGTGCAGACTGCTGAATTAACTCATTTCACTGCCCTTGTATGTAGAACTTTCAGCCAACAAATAATTGGGAAGTGTGTGCAATGTGTCAGGTAAAATGTGTTATAGATACCTTAGTGTAAATTGAGTCTAAGGATATGAACACTGATGCCTGAACCAGATTTTCCCCACAGATCCATAAAAACATTCCAGCATTTGCAACAATGGGACAATGAGTAGGGGTCAACCATATACCTTAAATTAAAACATTATTCCATACAATGCTGATACAATGCATATATACTGAGATCTAAAACAAACCACTAACCCTAGCGGTGAGGGCACATTACAAGAAAATATTCTCATCAATAATATGTTAACATCCAAGTTAAATTATAAAGAACATACAGGTATTATAGGGTTAGTCATTTAGGTAGTTATGTGTTGATAAGCAGCAAGTTAACTGGACAAGTGTGATTAATTTAGAAAAAATTAAAGTCTGTAACACAATCTAAAACTATAAGCATGATTCATTTGAAGTCCAAAAACAAAACAACTTTACTACATTTACACCCCTCGGCATCTGTGCCTATCTACATTTCCCTCAACCACATCCAGTCATTTTTCATCCAGTTTCTCAGTTCACAAAACAATAAATATTTAACACAGCAGTACACTATGAACAAAGAGATAGGGAAAGGAGTGAGGGAGGGGTAGCAGAAACACTGACTTCTCATAGAGCTAAAATTTTAAAAAAGTATGGCGTCCTTAACCTCTTCTCTGCCATCATCATGTGAATAAAGTATATCAATATCACTGGAAGCCTATTTCTGGTTCTCTAGCACCCTGATTCCATTTACCTCTGCATTTCCCTCTGCTCACACTGAAATGATATTTCCACATTCTCCGTATCTTTCTTAAAACAACCCGTCACTCCCATTATTCTTATTGCCATTTCAAAAGGTTCACTTTCTCAGCTATGCAAATTATCAATACACATTCTGACTACTTGAGCCACTTCATAACAAAGTGGTCCCAAATCGTCTACCTCAATAAGTCCACGTGCATTTTCACAACCATTATCAAAACTTTTCCACAAACATTCACTTTCCAGTTCCTTCTATCTGAATGCTGTCTCTCTCTTTTTTTTTTTCTTTTTTTTCGTAATATATATATCACCTCCTACGTCAGTCAAAAAGGGAAATCATCTTTCTCACTCAAATTATCACAATTAACAGGTCATCTAGCACCCATGTGTTTTGAAATTATACTAACAAAAATCTGTAATCAGAAGTAGTCAATTGCTGTCTCTTATTATATATACTTTTGTAATAAATATTGTGATTTTAGGGGATTTAAATGGGATTAAGACAATATTTAGTCCATACAGTCATTACTAACATATCTGGGGACTTATTAACAACCTGGTCTCCCACAGTCATGAGCGGCATTTCTAGGACCAGGTCAAATTTTTTTTTTTTTTTTTTCCTTTTTCTCAGTCTTACCTTCTGTCTCAAATTCAACAATTTCTCTTCTAACTCCTTTTAAAAGTAAACCTATTTCTTACTCGCTTACCTATTTGGACTCTAGTAATATTATATACGTATTATGTTGCACACAGTATTTAACTCTTTATTGTCTTACCAGTATTACACTTCTTAATGGTTATAGAATTTCTAGGCTTAGATTGATTAATTCTCATAGTAATAATATCAAAGTATCGGTCCAAAATAAACAATGTCCGTCAGGTCAGTATAAAATGATATACAAATACACA
This sequence comes from Rhinophrynus dorsalis, assembly GCA_037306005.1. NCBI lineage: Eukaryota > Metazoa > Chordata > Amphibia > Anura > Rhinophrynidae > Rhinophrynus > Rhinophrynus dorsalis. The sequence continues at coordinate 156,729,270 of CM074726.1, read as the reverse complement.
CATACATATACATACACATACATATACACATGAACAACACAATTATAATTTTAAGTTTAAATGGTATCAGTGAGACCACTTACCAAGGTCAACAGAGCAATAAAAATAATATCATGCAAATGTTTAGTCGTAACAGACAAAAATACAAGGACAGACAACAGAACAATATCACATATTCAGGCATTACCTTGTTTGTGTATTTGCGTTTTCCTTTTAGATTAACTCATTTTCCTTCTGGTCAATAGGGTGTTCATATACGCTGCACCTAAAAATCACGAGGTAAAATATTCAATTCTTGTCTCCATAGGGCAGATTATCTACTCATGCCCATGTATATAAATCTCTCGGGGATAGACCTGGACAGATTATCTACTCTGACCCGTACATATATCAGGGGGACAAATTTGAGTGAACTATGTGGTCTAACCCCGTAAATCATCTAGAGACAAAGTATTGTTATTATTATTTTTGTGGAACAAACAATTTACTTATGGACAAAGTATTAGGTATATTCTGTACATAAGAATTATTGGTGAATAACAATTATTATAACGGCATAGTATCCAAACATTATTACTTAAACACATGCATTCAAGTTACATTAATAAGTGTTATTTGAAAATACAGGGAAATGTAATGCCATATACATAACATGAAAAATGGTTAGTAACAGTCATATAACAAACAAGGACTAAAATACATATAATTCTGTTAGTATAAAAATATGACTTATTCAATCTCGAGGAAGGGTGTGTGTCCATATTTTACAGGAGCCTGGTTACCCTGTAATCACTATTTCACTATATTGAGGTCAGGACTCGAACCTGCCTCCCAACCAGGTGCCTAAACCACCTGGTTATGTTGGGCCTGGTTACCCAACTAAAATATTTACTGAGGCCAGGACTCGAACCTGCCTCCCAACCAGGTGCCTAAATCACCTGGTTATGTTGGGCCTGGTTACCCAACTCCAATACAGACCAATCAGGTGCCTAAAACTACCCTATCAACCCACACATGACACTTTAAAACACTAAAAAATCCTAAAATCATGTGTGTCACCTGATTAAGTTGGGCCTGGTTACCCAACTTCAATACAGACCAGTCATCCACAAATAATAATAATATCTTCAGAGATAAGTGAGCAGACCATATGTATAACAGCACATATATGAAAACACATATATATATATATAAAAAAATATAGTCAACTCACGGTCTGTGAAGATCCTGCCGACTACGCCAAAATTGTTGTAGATAACTGTCTCTATCTTCTGTATACTCTGTTTAATATTTTCCCCGGGGACCTTGGACTCCCACACTGTTCCTCCAAGATATCCTAAGTCACAGGCCTGGGGATAAGAAATGAATACACGCAGACACGAATCTTGTGCTATAACTTCTTATCCAATTTATTAAGCGAAATTCACCAGTTTATATAATGCAAAATCAGTGGGTGGTAGGCATGTTAATTAAGGGGAGAGATTTCCCCTCCCAGGATACATGAACAGATATGGACATTGTCGGTCATTTAACCAATGGGAATACAGAGGGAAGTTAAGAGTTAACAGGCTTCGGACACGTTCACACCTGCAAATTACTTCATCATTGGCAGAATGCCCCTTACCGCAATAAGACAAAACAAGTTATAAAAATAATTGCTCTGGACATGTTGTTCACAAATTCAAATGTCACAAGTTGATATCATTTACTAAATTAGTGCTTATCAAACTATAACTATTAGAACAAACCATAGCTAGAAATATTATATTTTGAGCGGAGCATAGCTAATGCGCATCTGTAGGCCTTGCAGAAGCAAAAGATTTTCCCTTACACCCCTCTCTTACCGTGGCTTGTACAATTAGCTACACTGGCAATGGAGGTGCTGAGTGGGGGAAAAGGGCTAAAATGATCCTTGTAAATAAATGGGAGACTGACACCCCACCACCACCACCAACAATAACTTTCCATCCTGGTAACATTATGTGGAGCAAGTGTCACAGTCCCAGGTGGATTTCCAACACCAAGGTGAGTATATGTTTTTGTAGCCCTCATAGCTGATGGAGGTGGTGGAAAGGATCCCAGGGACCTCCTTCCAGGGGTGGTATGCACTATGGCCTGATAAAAGAGGAGATAGCGTGAAGGTGACTTCTCCAGTGATATCACTACTCCAGTTCCTATGTTAGTCTATGAGGCCAATGCACTAAGATCACCAGAGCTGAAGAAACCTTAGTGAATTGGCTGCATAGAAAAACATAGGAACTGGACAAGTTATCTCCTCTTTATCACGTCCTAGTGCATAACCCTCCAGATATTTTTCTTTCAATTAATATGGAGGCTCTGGACCCCATATTGGATTGCTTCTTATAAGGGAGGGTAGGAGAACGGGACCAAGACCCCTTCCTTTGGCATTTTTTCAAATTGATATTAAGGCTCTGAACTCCATATCGTTCTTTTGCTTTTTCCCCTTGGCCAGTGTATGGTTAATGATTAAGTGACAGAGTGGTATCCAATGCATTGCTATGCAATGAGTTGATTACCCCTGTGTACTCAAAGGGTTAAATAGGAAGTGTCCCTCTCCCGAGCCCCATATTGATTTCAATTGTTGACCTCTAATTGATTTTTTTGTGAGATTTTATTTATTTATTTATTTTACTATTATGAAGTTTAGTATGCTCTTTCTCTACTGTTTTTTGAAAGTGGTCATGATGATTACCTGAAAAATGGACAGGATAGAACAACATCTGGATGATATATCTAGTTAAATTCTACTTATCTCATTAGTCAAGTTATCAGATTTCATAGCACCGAGCTCCATCATACAACACTGGTCTTGGCAGGATCACACCTGAGGCCTGTGGTCTGAAGGGGTAACCTCAGATTGGCAATTGCAACATGACCATCCAAATGTGTATGGGAAGATAAATCCAAGCCATTCATACTCAACAAGAAGTCACCAGAATTATATAAGTTTTCATGGAAAATGACACCAAACACTGAATCTGGATTTGTTGGAAAACCTCTTTAATGTGAGAGATCAAACAAAATGGTTTACATCCAAAAAAGTTTTTTAAGAGGTCAAAATTTATGGTAGGGAAGTAATGAAGTCCTTCTCCAATAGCAAAAAGTTGTCATCAGTTTGTCCTTTCTGATTTCTCCTCCACAGATATAAATGTTCTTTTTTGGTGTTTTCTTCTGCCTCTTCTGGTGGTCATTCTGTTTGTACAATTGCCTCTCGTTTTTTGAAGGTTGTTGTATACTTGAATTGACAGAAGTAGAGGGTCCTGAGACAAGCTGTCTCCATACTGATCCTGATCGATTGGAACTAATAAGTGGAGTCACCTCAAACTCTGAAGAGTCCCTCTGTGTTGATAAAAACTTACTCTATAATCTTGTGAGTATGTGAGGATCGATTTATTGGTTGTATTATGTCTGGAGCATTGAGATGAACATTACCTCCTTTCCTTTCATGCATAGTCTACATTCCTCTTATAGTCTTCCTTATCACTAAGGAAATTGACTCTTTTGCTATTTGAAATTGAAATATTCAGCTTATCAATTTTGTTTTTGGTCCTCACATTAAAATCCTGGTATACGCCTGTTGGAAATGTGGTTTTAAGTTGATCCTGTCATTACTTAATCTCAGACAAGACTGTTTAAAGTGATTTTTTTTCTAGTCAATAATCGGGTGCATGAGCTCAACTGAATATTCATTTAATCACACCTACATCAGGGCAGTATGAAAAAGGAATTAATAGAATTCCTGGTTGTTTTAATATTTTGTATCTGTGCAGATATATTTATTTTATTTATATTTTATTATTATTTTTTATAAATATTTGACTATTTAAGAATACCTTGGTACAGAGTCCTATATCCCTACATTCTAGTAGGGTCCCATAGACTTACTATTAGCCCTAGATAGAGGGCTGCAGAGTATTAAATCAAACCTGCGGAGGAATAGCCTAGACGGATATCGAGGATCTGGCAAGAGAGAGGGGAAGGTACCAAAAGGTACTCACACTGGGGGTTATCCATTGGAAGCGAACACACCAAAAGGCTGGATTGCCTCAATAAAAAGTGAATCCAAAACCAGTTCCATTGCAAGGTGATTTCCACGGTGGAAGAGGTGATATTTTGAAAAGAGCTTACTCGGTGAAGGGTTCAACAGATAAGAAAGCTCCTTGTTACAGTCTACACTCAGATTGTGTGTGCTTTCTCTCTTTTATCGGTGGAACTGAATATCCATTTAATGTTGCTTTCCAGTTGGAGATAAATTCCTCATCATTCTTAGCAAATATGGTATTTTTTGAGTCTCCATCCATGTAGTATCCTTGCAGTTTGTAAATAACATTTGAGGGCTCTCACCTCTCACCACAACTTGGTTTCTCTGGTCATCAAATTTTCCATGTGAATAAACTTCTGTTTTCTATTTTCAGTAACAACTGGTTCTAAAACCAGACCCTCTGAAAAGGCCTTAGTGTATCATATAAACATCTGTGTAGGTACAGATCTTCATCAGCCAGCTCTGTATCAACTTTTGTATTAACTTGAATACCATCCTCACTGGTGTTAGTATCAGCATCAGTAGTTACAAAGAAATACTTCATTTGAACAGTCTACATTGAGTGCTTGCAAACCAGGCATACGTTGTAGACCATTCAAATGAAGTATTTCTTTGTAACTACCGCAATCACGGCTCTGCTGAAGAGCCGCAGGATGATCTGTGGACTGTGATCTCCGTCTGTAACTTTGAAAGCTGACGTCAGCACTAGGGGAGGGAAGGGGGAACTTTGCAGACTGATATCTCCCAAACCATAAAGGTCTGGGAGATCAGAAAGGCACAATTAATTTATTTTTTAAGTATCTACAGAACTAAATCTATTGAATGTTAAGTATTACTATCACTTTAAGGCAGAGAGACCCACAAACAAACAACTGAAGACAGCTGCACTAAAGGCCTGGCAAAGCATCACAAAGGAGGAAACCCAGCGTTTGGTGATGTCCATGCCTCCCAGACTTCAAGCAGTCATCGCCTGCAAAGGATTCTCGACAAAGTATTAAAAGTGAACATTTTATTTATGATTTTGTTAATTTGTCCAGTTACATTTGAGCCTCTGAAATAAGGGTCTGTGTATAAAAATGGTCGCAATTCCTAAACGTTTCATACAATATTTTTGTTTAACCCCTTGAATTAAAGCTGAAAGTCTGCACTTCAATTGCATCTCAGTTGTTTCATTTCAAATCCATTATGGTAGAGTACAGAGCCAAAATTATGAAACTTGTGTCAGCGTCCAAATATTTCCGGACCTAATTGTAGTGTGTATCAACATGTGGGACTGACATCAGTCACACTCTTTAATATATTACAATGTAAGAAGATAAAAAGTAATTTTAAAGCATTAATACCCCTTTAATCCTGCCCAGACTTCCGTATACACCTATTTGCTATGTAATTCAGTTAAGGGTTTCCGGAGTATTATTCATATATTTTTAACTGCCAACACTATGACGCATACACCTATTTGATATTAAATCGATTGCTTACAGTATCAGTCTCTTATCTAACAAACAGTCTGGAAGGGAATGTGTTTCACCCTTACACGCCCAGAGTCATTCCTGTCACTCACTCATAGTAACATAATTACAAAAACATGAGTCCATCAAGTCCAGCCCATGACATACCACCCTGTGGATCCAGAGTAAGTAAACAAAAAATTACTGTTGAAGCCATTTACGATTACACCTCAGATGGGTAAAAAAAAAATCCTTCCAGACTCCAAAAGGCAGTCAGATATTTCCCTGTATCCACATCCTATCTGCTTTTGAAACCAACTGTAACAATTCTCAAAGCAATCAATTACTCTTTTTAAAGCAGCTACAGTATCTGCAAATACAACATGCAGTAGGAAAGAGTTCCGCAACTTTACTGCCCTTACTGTACAAAATCCCTGTCTTTGATTTAGACATATACACTTTTCCTCTAGTCTTAGCCCCTTAAGGGCCCATGACGGTCCTGGACTGTCATGGGTTGTTATACCCTTAAGGACTCATGATGGTCCTGGACCATCATGGGTTGTTATACCCTTAAGGACCCATGACAGTCCTGGACCGTCATGGAATTCCGGGCTCCCCGCATGGCTGCACGCCGTTCGGGGAGTCTGGAATCAGATTCCGCCAAAAAAAAAATTGTCCCTGGTCCTTAAGGGGTTAATGGATGACCTCTTGTGTTTTGTTCAGCTCTCCTGTGTATCCAAATTGTAGCCTGGTACAGTGGTAACCTTGACCTGCACCACTGACACAATGGTGATCTTGTTCTGCAGCCATATCTCTGCACCACTAGCAAAATAGTAAACTTGACATGAAGTAATATCTCGCCACCACTGGCACAACGGTGACCTTGTCCTGCAGTCATATCTCCCCACCACTGGCACAATGGTGACCTTGTCCCGCAATCATATCTCCCCACCACTGGTACATTGGTGACCTTGTCCTGCAGCCATATCTCCCCACTACTGACACAATGGTGACCTTGTCCTGCAGTCATATCTCCCCACCACTGGCACAATGGTGACCTTGTCATGCAGTCATATCTCCCCACCACTGGCACAATTGTGACCTTGTCCTGCAGTCATATCTCCCCACCACTGGCACAATGGTGACCTTGTCCTGCAGTCATATCTCCCCACCACTGGCACAATGGTGACCTTGTCCTGCAGTCATATCTCCCAACCACTGACACAATGGTGACCTTGTCTCGCAGTCACATCTCCCCACCACTGACACAATGGAGACCTTGACTTGCAGTCATATCTCCCCATCACTGGCACAATGGTGACCTTGTCCCGCAATCATATCTCCCAACCACTGACACAATGGTGACCTTGTCTCGCAGTCACATCTCCCCACCACTGGCACAATGGAGACCTTGACTTGCAGTCATATCTCCCCATCACTGGCACAATGGTGACCTTGTCCTGCAGTCATATCTCCCCATCACTGGCTCAATGGTGACCTTGTCCTGCAGTCATATCTCCCCACCACTGGCACAATGGTGACCTTGTCCTGCAGTCATATCTCCCAACCACTGGCACAATGGTGACCTTGTCCTGCAGCCATATCTCCCCACCACTGACACAATGGTGACCTTGTCCTGCAGTCATATCTCCCCACCACTGGCACAATGGTGACCTTGTCCTGCAGTCATATCTCCCCATAACTGGCACAATGGTGACCTTGTCCTGCAGTCATATCTCCCCACCACTGGCACAATGGTGACCTTGTCCTGCAGTCATATCTCCCCACCACTGGCACAATGGTGACCTTGTCCTGCAGTCATATCTCCCCACCACTGGCACAATGGTGACCTTGTCCTGCAGTCATATCTCCCCATCACTGGCACAATGGTGACCTTGTCCTGCAGTCATATCTCCCAACCACTGGCACAAGTCATCTGTAGTTTTATGTGGGGCAATACAAACTGATGCTGAAGTACTAAACCAACTGGAGCAAACTAACTGCTTCCCTTTTAACCTCTGTTAGAGAGGTCTCCGTTACATTGCCGCACAATGTGTTAGAGACCACTCCAGCATTCAAGGGGTTAAAGAAAGAATTTATATTAATGGGAATTTTTGTTCACCCCTACGGTGCAGCTGGTTTGCTCCAGAGCTCCTTTAGTTATTAGTGCACCAGCTTGTTCAAATCTGACGTACTAAGAATTCTGGGGCATACCACTGGCACAGCAGGGGACACGTTAAAATTCCCCAAATTCCCTTCGATTGAAATGACGATTTTAACCCTTGAATGCTAGCGAGGTCTCCAACACATTGCAGAGCAATGTGCTGGAAACCTTTTGAACATTCAAGGGGTTAAAATACCCTATTTAACCCCTTGAGTGCCAGAGAGGTAGCCAACACATTGTGTTGCAATGCATTCAATGCCTCTCTGGCACGCAAAGGGTTAAATACCTCTCTGGCACTCAAAGAGTTAAATAAAATTAAATTTTTATTTATACTCCGTACTTCTTGGGTTTTCTCCATATTGTCTTCATACATAGGTGCCTTTTTCTTTAAAAAAAAAAAAAAAAAAAAGTAAGTTCCTATCTCCAGCTGGTACTGGTTCAGTTCAGTTTGCTAGTGTTTTTATGCCTGATAGTAGACTGTGTTTACCCAATGTTCTGTTCCTCTGCCTGTGACCTTCTGCCTTCCTTACACCCATCCCTGTGTTCCGAGAATGGCAACTCACGTTCTGTGCTCATCAATATACACAGCCTTGCAATTATCAAATAAGAGATCTGGTGCCAAATAATTTGTTGACCCTGAATTCATTGCAGATGTCTCAATCTCTCAATGAAGCATTTTCAGTTTTCTATATTCCATGCGTCCGTAAAATGGGCTGGACCCCGGTGCACTGCATCTACTGCACCATTGATAGTTCAACCCCTGGATATGCAGACAGAAGTCTGTAACGTTGCAATCCCTGTACTTTTATTTACTTATTTATTAAAATGATCCAATAAATAGTGAAACAGTGCTTCTCTGTTCCGTTGTGTAGACTTGATGAGGTCATCAGACCAGGGTTATCTGGTCCTTATCATGATATAGTTATTTTTGGGTACACCTCCTCCCATGGTGAAGGTGAGGCTGATGTATTGAAATGGATTGGAGTAAAACAACTGCACCATAGCCATATGTGGGAAATCTCGGGATCTGTTCTCCTTATAATCCTCCTTATCACCCTTTTCCTCTTCATCAGATGCACCTTCATCTAATGGAAGGAACGAGTAAATCTTTATCACCCTTCCAGGTTTTCTCCCTGAGCTCTGGTTTTATATGAAGGGCCAAAGGCCCTGCTCATCAAAGGTGCACCTCTCCATACACCGCAGCATTCACCCCTTGCACCCAAAAGGTGGAGCCCCCAATTAGCCTGCAGACAAACCCAAAGTAGTAAGCTCAACCCTCAAAACCATTGAGTTGGCCATCCCAGAACCCACTGACACAGGAAGGAATATACAGCAATAGGGAAGACAATGCGGTAGACAGTCAAGCCTTATGGCCCCTCCATAGCTGGGGAGGATGCCAACCCCAAACCAGTGCTAACCCTTTGCTGCACTAACCCAGAGATCCCACCAGTAGACACTGCCCAAGCAATGATAGCCCTCTGACCCAACAACTGCCCCTCATGAGAAACCTGCTGCCAAGATTCTAAAAAGGATCTCAAACCCCACATTAAATCAACTATCCTCCCTCCCAGCTGTCCACCCAACCATGAGCCAACCTCAGTTCCTATCTGACCTTACTCCAAAAGTCCAGAAGCCGAAGAGGACAACAGCTGGGAGACCTTAGCAAAACTGGAACTTGAAACAGATGGAAGACATACCCTACACTGTGAACATGCAGCTTGATCCAACAAAGTGGCCTGCACCGGAGAAAAAAAAAACAGCATTTCCAACTTTACAGACAGTATGAGGTTCACTACCATCAGTTGCCACCCCCTGTGGGTTGGGTTCAGTGAGAGGGACAAGGAAACCACTGCCTGTTGCCCTGGAGAAAGATACAGTGTAAGGAAAGGAACTAGCCGGAAGACCTTAAAGCAAGTTTGACCCCTTCCACCCATGCGAGCCCTGAACAACAGAGGAAGAAAGAATGCCCACATCAGACAGTACTTTTTTACAAAAGCTGTCTAACTGATCCAGTTGTGGGGTACTCTGTTGAGCTGCAGATCACCCTCTCATCTCTCCTCACCAACCAACAACCATGGATCTGGACTGTCAGAACTCCCTGCTGCCAGTGGGGTAACCTTGCATGACCTGGCACTACTGTCCCTGCCAACTCCCCTCCAGAGACACTGCGACACCCTATCAGACCTGCTCCCCTCTCTCCTAGCAATGGGGATAGGTGGACTCCTGCTCTGCTGCCTTCTACCTCGTAACCCAGGGCTCAAACATACTGGTGGCTGTGCCTTATTAGACCACACTTGTCTGCACTTTGGTACCTCCACTGGAACTGCGCTGGACCCCTCCACAGAGTGGGCACCCTCTCCTGATTGGGTCAGATATACCTTTTCCTAGTTTATTAATCAGGAATATACTCAGACTGGTTTGTTATTCTTCTTTACAATACTAATAGAATCATTTAAAACTGTTCAGTGCCACAGATTACAGTCTATATCTACGTGATTATTAGATTCACAATTAGATATATCACATTGCAGGCTGGCTATATATATCTTGTATTGATCTGGTCTTTTTTGCATTGGTATTCTGCTGATTATTTTCTATCTTCTTTTTCTTCAGATTATTTGATTTCCCACTCCTGCATGCCTGGAGAGTTGCTCCTGCAGCCACTGGCCACCACCCATGAGTGCTGACCTCTTCACCTCTTCCATCAGGACATCCATGTCCCTTGCATCCATCCTTCCTGCACAATCCGACATCTTCAACGGGCACTTGGCTCAGTGGGTTAGAGCAGGCCACTCTCTCCTTCTTGACCTCTCTCTATGTGCTTGGGTTGCCTGTTTTTTGTATTTTTTATTTTAATTGGCAGCAGCAGGACACTGTCCGGAGATATGCTGCATGGCCACACTTCATCCATGGTTGCCACAATTGCTCCAGGTGCTCTTCCTGGTCCTAACTCACTTTAGGGTTTGTTTGAAGAGATAGTAATGTCGCTTGATAAATTAATCTTCGATCATTCATCATACTTTGTCAACAATGATTATTACCGTATTGTAATCGGTCTAGTTCATTTATAATTAAAATATAAAGTTTCCCCATCCTGCCCTTTTACATACATAACGCTGCCTCCCCTCACATCTGAAATCCAGTCAAACTTGCAACGAGGGACAATCTTCTGAAGAAGGAGGGCAGGTTTTTCCTTACGTTGATAGAAGATCGTCCCTCATCGTGATCCATCTGGACAAGCTGGCTGCTGTAAGGGGAGGAGAAGTTACGTATGTAAAAGGTGTGGGAGGGGGATAGTTTATAATGGAATAAAACATAAACTAGACTGATTACAGCATTAATAACACTCTGCATTGTTGACAAAGTATGAGGAATGATCCAGTCTTAATTTATCAAGAGATATTACTATATTTTTAAACTTGTATTTATAAAGAGTCTGTGTAAATAAAATACTTTGGTCTTGTTCTAAATCATTTATTCAGTTACAGAAAGAGGGTCAAAGTGTCATGCACTTTTTTAAGGCTCTCCCCACCAGCCCTGCTCCCAGTGCAACAAAAGTGCCTCAGCTTTGGCCATTTGATCTTGTTGGGAACTCTGTTCTTTGCTTCTTTTTTCCTAATAATCACAATGAAGAGAGAGGCAGAGAACAGTGACAGATGGGATGTTTACATACATTGACTTTGGTATGTGACTCTATGGGCACATGTGATCAGAAGATTAAACAAGTAGATTAAACAAGCTTCACAGTAGTACTGGGATACCATTGACGGTTCTGTGGCAAAACATTCTTTTAAGATTTCTATAATCCCCCCTTTGTGCACATGTGCCACACAGTGTTGAATGTGAACAAAATTAGACCAAAATGAAGAAAGTAGCACTGGCCCTCTATCCAAATAGAACCAGTATCATTCTGTTTTCATAGTACACTGAACCTGTGTCCCACTGCTAATTGTGAAAAAGTACCATGGGCTGCAACAGATCATGTACTGTATGTACCGAGCATTTAGATTGGGGGATCCACTGGTGGCAAGGAACCCCCTGAACGTCCATAATTCCCAAAGTTCTGCACCATGCCAAATGCTTATCTAGAGTCTGTAAAATATTTACCATGGTTACTGTGGTTTTTGCTCCCAAAGTGCAAGTTCTCATAAGAGCTATTAATCCTGCAATGTAATTATCATTGCCAATGACAGCACTCCAACTCACATCAGAGTAGGAGGTGGAAACGAGGCACTACTTGGGGAGGGAAGAGATGAAGATTGACAGTCTGTGGGACTGTATTGCAGCCTGTCCTGAACTACCGTTACCGGCTCATTTTGAAAATGTTAAATCTCTGGATATCCTGCATTAAATACATTTAAACACGGATTACAGATTAACTCAAAAGGAACATTACGACAAGGAGAACATTTATAGAGGTGAGAGTTCCCCTTTAAATGTACTAGACTATCAGTTTGAATAATAACCTTTTCTGGTTTCTCTGGTTATCCCTAGTAACCCAATGGGCGTTCTCTGGCCCGTTATTATGCCAAGGTTCCTTTATCTAGGACCAGCACCACCCTAGAGCCCTTCAATCGCCTATCCCAGCGATGCACTCTTAGTCCCCTTCTAGCTCCTATCCCAACACTGCTCTGTACCCTGAAACTCTCCCTCTAGGTCCTATCCCAGCTATGGACTCTCTCTACTCCCCAACTAAACTCCTATCCCAGCTATAGACTCCTATCCCAGCTATGGACTCTCTCTAGTCCCCAACTAAACTCCTATCCCAGCTATGGACTCTCTCTAGTCCCCAACTAAACTCCTATCCCAGCTATAGACTCCTATCCCAGCTATGGACTCTCTCTAGTCCCCAACTAAACTCCTATCCCAGCTATGGACTCTCTCTAGTCGCCAACTAATCTCCTATCCCAGCTATGGACTCTCTCTAGTCCCCAACTAAACTCCTATCCCAGCTATGGACTCTCTCTAGTCCCCAACTAAACTCCTATCCCAGCTATGGACTCTCTCTAGTCCCCAACTAAACTCCTATCCCAGCTATGGACTCTCTCTAGTCCCCAACTAATCTCCTATCCCAGCTATGGACTCTCTCTAGTCCCCAACTAAACTCCTATCCCAGCTATGTACTCTCTCTAGTCCCCAACTAAACTCTTATCCCAGCTATGGACTCTCTCTAGTCCCCAACTAAACTCCTATCCCAGCTATGGACTCTCTCTAGTCCCCAACTAAACTCTTATCCCAGCTATGGACTCTCTCTAGTCCCCAACTAAACTCCTATCCCAGCTATGGACTCTCTCTAGTCCCCAACTAAACTCCTATCCCAGCTATGGACTCTCTCTAGTCCCCAACTAAACTCCTATCCCAGCTATGGACTCTCTCTAGTCCCCAACTAAACTCCTGTCCCAGCTATGTACTCTCTCTAGTCCCCAACTAAACTCCTATCCCAGCTATGGACTCTCTCTAGTCCCCAACTAAACTCCTATCCCAGCTATGGACTCTCACTAGTCCCCAACTAAACTCCTATCCCAGCTATGTACTCTCTCTAGTCCCCAACTAAACTCCTATCCCAGCTATGGACTCTCTCTAGTCCCCAACTAAACTCCTGTCCCAGCTATGGACTCTCTCTAGTCCCCAACTAAACTCCTATCCCAGCTATGGACTCTCTCTAGTCCCCAACTAAACTCCTATCCCAGCTATGGACTCTCTCTAGTCCCCAACTAATCTCCTATCCCAGCTATGGACTCTCTCTAGTCCCCAACTAAACTCCTATCCCAGCTATGGACTCTCTCTAGTCCCCAACTAATCTCCTATCCCAGCTATGGACTCTCTCTAGTCCCCAAATAAACTCCTATCCCAGCTATGGACTCTCTCTAGTCCCCAACTAAACTCCTATCCCAGCTATGGACTCTCTCTAGTCCCCAACTAAACTCCTATCCCAGCTATGGACTCTCTCTAGTCCCCAAATAAACTCCTATCCCAGCTATGCTTTACAGGCAGTCCATTCTAAGTACAAGTTATCTCAATGCCAACTATGCCGAATTATGTTTTCTAGTACAATGTAAAGAAATTGCAATTAATTTCAGTAGATCAATATCCACTCTAAATGAGTTACCTGGGATATGGTCCACATATATATATCCATTTACATTTAGAATTGTAATCCACTTGGATCCCGTCACCCAGGAATAATACTTTCCAAGACCTTACCCCAACTCAGGAAGCCCAGATAATAGACATTTCAAAAGATGTCTTACCTCTTTGAATGGCCCAATCTGGTGTTCCAGAGAAGGGAGAAGGTCAGGTTCACATCCAGCTCCTGGAATGTTGGGATCCCACTACTGCCACCAGAAACTGTTGTGGAATTATTAATGAGCTGAATGTTCACTCAGGTTCATAGGGGTTAAAGACGTAAAGGTTTATTACATGCAGTCTGCAGGACACTAGTGTAAATGCATGAGTCTAAGACTGATATGGCACACAGAGGTTTTATAAAATTCTAACTGGAATCATAATAAGTTCAAATAAAGAAATGCACATATATGGAAAGGACATTATATCAGCACTGTTAATTAAATTTCAGTTAAAACAGTACACTACCTTTACTTGACCTAAGGCTATTTTTTGACCTGTTTATCACATACAAATCCCATCCTCCACTTCCCTTCCTTATCTATCTAACCACATGAATTCCTGTATAGAAAATATATTATTCTGCAACTCACATCTGCCTTAACAATGTCCTCCCAACACAATCCTCAAAGACTATCCCTATGTACTCATAACCACACAGTGCAGACTCAAGCTGGGCCACATTGCTTGTAATCAACAGGCAAACTGAACCACGGTGACTGTAGTCTATAGAACTAATGTGAACCTCAGAGTATAATAGACTGAGCAGTCTACCCAGCCACATTTAATGCCCATCCAGTGGCATATAATTGTTATTGACTAACAGAGATAGTAATAGAAATTATTAACTCTGAGTGCCAGTGGGGTACACAATGCATTGCTTAGCAATTCATTGTATACTCCTTTAGCAATCAAAGGTTTAAGGTGAATGTCAGGTGTCCAATAATACATTTTTTTGATGGTAAGAATAATGACTAGTAGTCCAGGCCTGGAGCAAGCAATCCTAAACTGCGTAGACTCTCAGGGGACCTTTCCCTTTCTCCAGTGGCAGAGATCTTAATCAAGGGACTGTCCTCTGCAAACGGGGACATCTGGTCATCCTACTGTAAGGACCACAGTGGAGTGCAATAGATCATTAAAAGGTTACGATTACTGTTCCGTGTGAAGTGTTTGAAGTCTTCTGCTACTGCTACCGCTGTTACGTCCACCTCCATGAACCTGATATTCAGGATTAACTGAAGACATTGGGGGTTATGCATTAAGGTGTGATAAAGAGGTGGATAAAGTGGAGTTGACTTCTCCAATTATATCACTTGTCCAATTCCTATGTTATTCTATGGAGCCAATACACTAAGATTTCTTCAACTTTCGAGATCTTAGTGCATTGGCTCTATAGAATAACATAGGAACTGGAGAAGTGATAAACTGGAGACGTTATCTCAGCGTTATCACCTCTTTATCACACCTTGGTGCATAACCCTGTTATCTCTTGAATCAAGGAACACGAATAAAATTCTCTGTGGCCTTTATGATTTTCTGACCACAGTAAGATAAGTGGAGGGTTATTATTAGTAGGTGTTAGTTACTTATTTGATTATAAACAACATGATTCCAACTAGGAGCAGGAAGCACATGCATATTCCAAGAGTTAGAAGGAAAGGTCGTGCTTTGAGCCAGCAATTGGCAAGCTGACCAGGAAATGTCAGTGCGTATCTCAGCACTTCCTGGCAAAGGCTGCACTTTTCAACTTTCCCAAGAAATAACCGAGGCTAAAAACAGTCGTTAAACACACACACACACACCTATTAAGACAATAGGAATGACTGAATGCAAATTAAGTATGATTATTTCAAAACATAATAACAGTTAATATGTAAAAAAAAATCTCTGTTTTATGGTTTATCCTCCTGAGCAAAACATGGTCACTCCCACTGCTGAGAGGTGTTTTATTCAAAAGCTAATGCAGCTCAAAATTGTGTTTTTTAGGTGCCGTATCGCAATAGCCTGAAATTTCACAGTGGTGCTGTTGCTACACCAGCCTATGGAGATTTATGACCAGAGTTGTCCATAGACTGGGGTAGCAAAAGTGCCACTTTAACATTTCAGGCCATTGTGATACTGTACCTAAAAAAAATACATTTGAGCTGCAATAACTTTTAATTAAAGCACCTCTCAGCAGTGGGCGTTCCCTTCTACAATATATATGTTTTCATAGCAACTCTTAACCCCTTTTGATGCTAGAAATGCAATGCTTTGGCAATGTCTCAATCTCCCAAGGGTTTATAGGAATTTATAAGCATCAAATCTGCCAAACTCAAATGTTACCCCTTGTGTGCTTGATATGCCTCAGGGTATTGGTTTCACTCTTTGAGTTCCAGAGTGCTATGTACCCCTCTGGCACTCGAACGGTTAAGGGGTAAAATCAGAGCAGCACTGTGCTTGTGTAGGTAACTATTTGGTCCAGATGCACAAAAAAGAGGTGAGACCAACCAAACTACATGGGACAAATACAATTTCCCATTGATTTAACCCTTTGAGTGCCAAAGCAATGCACTGCATACCCTTATGGCACTCAAAGGGTTAAATGAGGCTTTTAATCCCTTGAATGTTAGAGAGATCTTCAATGAGTTGCTTCACAATGCGTTGGTGACCCCTCTAGCATTCATGGGGTTAAAAGTTCGATTTATTTCAATGAGTGTTCTATTTATTCCCAGTGGTGTGGATGATATGCCTAATAATTCCTACCTTTTTGTACATATAACCCTATATCAGCAGTAGTCCATCGCCAGACCTACATCTCCTGGGAACTACAACTCCCATTATCCCCCACTAGCCGTTGGGATAGGAGCTGTAGTCCTCAACAGCTGGAGGTCCACAAATTGATTACCCCTGCCCCATATCTTGAACTGCAGCTGAGGATGTAAACATACTTCCCAACATTCCATATGACCAAAAAGGGACACTTGTGTTTTAGGAGTGTTGCTGGAGGTGTGGCTGGTGGGACGGGCATTACTCAGAATGTTTAGGTTATTACATGACCAATGACATCTCTTTATGAACCTGAAAAAATTACTTAGAACAAGACCAAAGAGGGACAATTTTGTTTTAGGCGGTGTTGCTGCATACCTCACTAGAAGGAGGGACAGTCTCTCTTTGAGATCCAGATCCCTCTGTTCCTCTTTCACACCATGATGTCCCTGTGTTTAGGAGATCAGGCTGTGTGACATGTATATAAGTGTATCATGTTGCTCCACAGCAATGTATATGTTTATAAATTAGACAGTGCAAATAAAAGTCTGGTCTTCTTCTAAATCATTTATTCAGTTATATAAAAAGTTGTCAATAGGTTATGAAATAACCTAAACATTCTCTGTATTTATCTGCCCACCAATCGCACCGCCAGCAACACCATACCTCCCAACATTTCAAATTGCCAAAAAGGGACACTTGTCTTTTATGGGGGTGTTGCTGGAGGCATGGCTGGTGGGCATGGCATTACTGAGAATTTTTTGGCTATTTCATAACATATTGATACCTCCTTGTGTAACCTAATAAATTATTTATAACAAGACCAAAGTGTTTTATGTACACAGACTAATTTATAAACACATAAACTGATATTAAACAAACATTAATTTTATTGCTGTAGAGCAATGTGATAAACTTATATACACACCACACCTCTGATCTTCTAAAAAGAGGGACATCAGGGTGGGAAAGAGGGATCTGGGTCTAAAAGAGAGACTGTCCCCCCTAAAGAGGGACACTTGGGAGGTATGCAACACCACGTAAAACAAGAGTGTCACTCTTTGACCATCTGAAATGTTGGGAGGTGTGTTACTGGATGTGTGACTGTGAGTCAGTGAGTCATTATAAATGTGTTTTTTATTTACTTTATGACCTATTGGCAGCTCTTTATGTAACTGAGACTAAGTTTTAAACACATTAACTGAAGTTAAAGAGATAGTAATGTTTCACAATAAAAGCAGCTCCAATTAATCTTCATAGTATTTGGGCCATCGAGAGTGTTATTTCAATACTGTCAGAGTTGTAGTTCAAGAGTAATTGAATGATAAAGTATCCCCCCTCCCGCCGCTTTTACTGATGTAACACTGCTCACCTCAGAGCAGCAAGACTGTCCAGATGGATCGCTTAGAAGGACAATCTTCATTGAGCATAAGGAAAAACCTGAAAAACCTGTCAAAGGGGGCAGGGTTTTCCTTATGATCACAGTAAGAAGATTGTCCCTTGCTGCGACCTGTCCAGTCAAGAGACCAGATTCCACATCTCAGGGAAGGCAGCTTAAACTAGGTAAAAGTGCACTGAAATAACCCTCTCCACGGCCCAAATACTATGAAGATTAATTGGAACTGCTTTTATTGTGAAACATTACTATCCCTTTAAGAACTGGTGACAGTCTTGGCATGTCATGGAATTCTGGGATGGACACTTCTCTGCCATCCCAGAATGCACTGAGCAAAAAAAAAGTTCAGTGGTACTTAACGACCCCCTCTCCCCATGCCAGATTGTGTGGTCGTTAAGGGGTTAAACAAATATTAATGTGAGTTTTATTGCTGTGGAACAATGTCATATGCTTATATACAGACTACACATCCTGATCTCTTAAATGAGGGACACTAGGGCTTGAATGAGGGGTAGAGGGATTTGGATCTCAAAGAGAGATTGCACTTCCTGAAGAAGGAAACTTTGGAGATATTATCAGGGATTAGCAGAGCAGAGTAGGAGGGTGGTCCTGAGCTTTCCCTGAAAAACCAGAACTGTAGCCATGGTGTAATGCAGGTGATTGTGTCCCCAGTCCCAGTCTTGCTGCAGCCAAATGTGAATTACAGCCGCTGAGTGTAAGGTCATATATATCTCCTCGCCTGTTGAGCCGATGGGGCAGACTGAATGACTGGAAGTTGAACATGAATGTGGGGAGCCACACGGGACCAGAGATCAACTAACCAGGGCACTATAAACAGTAAAACTTGAATAACTAGGAAGTGTATAACACCCAGCTAGCAGCCAAGGGAACAGGAAGACTATCACAGAAGCTAGGAAGGGACCGCGTCACCTTCCGCCGTCGTTCCCAGGTGTCTCCTTCTTGACGCCGGACGGGTGCCGTCAGATGCACCGTTCAAGCAGATAACGTCCCGGTGGTCGAATCAAAGGTTCAACTGGAACTTGGAAGAAGCAAGGCAGAGTCCACGTTGCCGCCTGACAGCATAGGAAGTTGGGTCGCAGGAAGCTGGCAGCAGGCGGTTGACGATTCAGGATACTTGGCGCAGATGGGTATCAGAGTGGACACTTTAGACCATAAGCAATACAAGACTCCAGGACTCCTTGTTCACTCCAAACCATAACTCACTTTATTCACACAAACTACATATATTTATACACAAATCTTTATATTGAACTTTATGGGGGAAACCAGATACAATAGGGGGTGATCCAATCATAATACATCAGACAAAGGCCAGCAACAGATGGTCTTAACAGATACAATAACTCAGACAGGATTACATTTCAGATACAAAAGGGTTTGATTGAACAAAGACTTGAGGGCTTGAACTAATTATCACACGGCAGGGGGTCTGACTGCAGTTCACAATGGCTTAATTAACACACAGCAGGGGGTCTAGCTACAGTACACATAGTCAAATGGCTGGAGTGGCTGCAATACACATCTTAGGCTATGGAAGATATTTGCATGCCTACCCCAGGGTTTTGAGTGACCCAGCTTTCATCTCTTGCCCCCGTCGCCGAACGTTCGATCCGGTGGAGCTGATCGCACACCGCGCCAGTCCCCTCCGACTTGTAATCGGTGAGTGTGTAAACCCTCGAACATACTACATACAATAACTAAAATGTTTAACATACATTAAACATAGTATATGATTCAAAGTCTATGAATTTAAGTCTTTGCTCTTGGGTAATAGCTGGACAGTTCGTATGACACGGCCCAGCAAAGAGTTCAAACGGTAATAAATGTCCATAGTCTTTGGATAAATAGTATGAGGTCCAGACAAGGGCTCAAGTAACGGGTAGGATCCGTTACAAAGACATACACAAGAAATAGATATCCCATTAAGCCAGAGAGTTGGGAAAGTAAGAAACAAGAGAGGAATTAACTACTAGCATATGAGCAGATGGTACCTGAAAGAGTCAGTGTAAGTGGAACAGGCTGGTCTGGGAGCAGGACCAGCCTATGATACAAAGGGGTAATGAAATAGCCTAAAAATTCCTGGTAATGCCCCGCCCACCAGCCACGCCCCCTAAAACACAAGTGTTCCTCTTTGGCAATTTAAAATGTTGGGAGGTATGCAGCTGTAACCAGACAAAGGCACATAACTGTTCCTGGCAGAGAATGCTGTGAAGAGTGCAGGGATTCCAGCAGCAGTTAAAGGAGCAGGCGCTCCCTGTTTCACCACAGGGCACCCTGATTCTAGTTACACAATTAAAGAGACCTTTCTCTATAGTTTCTCTGATCATTGGAAGATTACAGCATAACACAAACCATAATGTGGATTACAATTACTCTGGGCCCCAACAATGTGCACCAAATAATGGTACCCAACTGCCACTAGGGCGAAGCCTAGGGTGGGCCGCAGTATTTGTTGCATTCTTGTACTGTTTTACTGTATTATATTCATGTATCTGTTATATTCATGCACTGCCGCAGTCATGTACCCCAACTCCCAGGTAGTGGAGGCTCAGGATCGGCCTGCAGAGTACATATATGCTACCAGCACAACAATACAGAGTTATATGCAACCATCAGTGTAATATGCCATTATATGCCACCAGTAAAGCAATGAAGCATGATATGCCGCCACAGTGCCTCACTGTCCCCCACAAAAGCATTATAATTCACAATATATGCCAAAGTGGGACATTTTATACACGTTGGTACATTTGGCAACAACAGTGGGTCACATTCTCACTCCACTTGTATGTGTGCCCATTTGATGCCCAGATTTATACAATGTGGTATGGATGGATGATATTTAGGATAGTTTGGCATAAATTATTCTAAATATCAACATCCATACCACATTGTATTAATCTGGACTGGCACAAAATGGGCACACAACATACAAATATAGTAGCAAATTAGTTATACAATGTGACCCACTGATGTTGCCAAATGTATCCTTATGAACGTAAAATACTCTACTGTGGCATATATTGTGAGTTAGAATGCTTTTATGGAGAGGGGGAGGGTTAGCCACTGCACATCCATTTTAATTCCACTTCAAACAGCATTTTACAGACAGAAAACAGTAAAATTACTTTTTAAAACAAATTCATTAACGTCTGTTTAAAATGGAACCACATGTTCTCAGTGAAGTAATTCATAGAACATGCGCTTGTCATTGCACTCAAATGGTTAATATATAATATAATTTATATCATATATTAATCCTTGGAGTACAATGACAAGAGCATTTTTTTATGAATTTCTTCAATGAGCTATCATGGCTCCCGTGATCTTTCTCTGTCACTCTTTGCTGTGGTGCGCTCCCATTGGCTGAGCTTGTTTGGCCCGCCCAGTATGGCCTTTTTATACTCGGACTTTGGCACCTGTCAGGTGCCCTTTCATGGTGTTTCTGAGCCAGTGTTGCTGTGTAGCTGTGTTCCAGTGTTCCTGTGTTCCTGTGTACCGACTTGGCCCGTCTGATTACGCTCCTTTGTTCCTGCTCCGTGATTTGACCCGGCCTGGCTGACTTTCCTGCTCCGTGATCTGACCCAGCTTGTCTGATGATCCTGATCCATGAATTGACCCGGCCTGGCTGACGTTCCTGCTCCGTGACTTGACCCGGCTACGTTGACGACCCTGCCTGCGTTCCTGCTGAGATCCTGTTCCAGTGTCACCTGGACGACATTCTGACTTCCTCTGTGCTGCTAGCAGGACTGACAGAGTTGTTGCCTCCTATGTACTGGGCCTTCCCGTTTACTCTTGCTGAGCACTGTTGCCTCCGTTACTCTGGGCCTCCGTTAACACTTTCAGAGCACTGAGCCTTCCGTTTGCACTTACAGAGCACTGTTGCCTTCTTTCTCTGAGCCTCCGTTAACACTTGCAGAGCCGTTGCCTCCGTTCACTGAGCCTCCGTTAACACTTGCAGAGCCGTTGCTTCTGCTACCCTGAACCTTCCTCTTACACTTGCAGAGCCTCATAGTTTCTGTTACTAGAGCCTCCTGTTATCCTTTGCAGAGCTTGGTGGCCTCCGATTTACCCTGCGCATCCGGTTACACTTGTTGGGTACAGTAGTCTCATTATGCACTGGTTGGGTGCGATTAGCTCCATACACCTCAGCTCTTGCAGTGTAGTTGGTCTTCGTTACAGCGCCCGTGGGGGTTGCTATTGGCTCTATACAGCTAAGCTCTTGCAGTGTAATTAGTCTCCATTACAGCGCCCGTGGGGGTTGCTATCGGCTCTATACAGCTAAGCTCTTCAGTGTAATTGGTCTGCGTTACAACGCCCGTGGGGGCTACTGGCTCTATACTCCTCAGCTCTTGCAGTGTATTTGGACTCCGTTAACGCACCGGGTGGGTGCTATTGGCTCTTAACATCTCAGCTCTTGCAGTGCACTTGCTCTCCGGTTACACACCAGTTGGGTGCTAGTGGCTCTAGCTCCTTAAGCTCTTGTAGAGTATTTTGGCCTCAGTTCCCTGCTCAGCATAAGCAGTAGTCTCAGTCCTGTTCTATTTACTGGTGTTCTCATCTAGCACCACTATATCGCTCCTTTACCAGCTTATGGGCGTGTCAAACACACCACAACAGAGACTGATTTGATTTCTATGTACTTTAACCCTTGAGTACCCTGTATGCTATTTATGCCTGTCCTGTGACAGTATATATTTATTTCCCTGTATACTGGGCCTGAGAGGGTATCTGTACTTTACTGTCTATTTCAGTCATTCTGTATTGCCTATAGAGGGCAGTCTTTCTTGTCTTTTAATAAAACTGTGTTTTATTCTAACCTGCTGGTCTGAGTGTCCTACAAAACCGTTACATGAGCATGTGGTTCTGTTTTAAACCGAAGTTAATATTAACCCTTATTTCAATGACAAGAACATATTTTATGAATTTCTAAGTTCCTTTCATGACACTGAGCACATACAGTACAATTTTAAGCATATATCAAGATTAATTAGTGTGACTAATAGAGCATGTTTTATTAATGTCTTCTTCACTCAGCACACGTGGTTCTATTTTAAACATATGTTAACCTGAAAAATACAGATTTGTCAGATTAACTAAAATAGACAGTACTGTGCTCAGGGAAGAAATTCATAAAATATGCTTTTGTCATTGACTGACAAAATGAAGGGATAATATTAACTTCTGTTTAAAAATATAACAATATGTGCTTAGTGAACTTAGAATTTCAAAAATTAAAATTCTAAGTTCAGTGAGAATATATGGTTATATTTTAAATAGAAGTTATGAATTACTTTTTGCTGTTTTTTTCTGATTTACATTATGAGACTTACATTTTTAATATTAGAGTCTAGACTCTACCCAACCTCCACACACTGTCCACACACACACACTGTCCACCTCCACACACTGTCCATCCTCCACGCACTGTCTACCTCCACAAAGTGTCCACACACACTATCCATCCTCCACACACTATCCACACACTGTTCAGACATCACACACTGTCCAAACTCCACACACTCTCCACACTTTCCACACACTCTGTACCTCCACTCACTGCCCACACTGTCCACCTCCCAATACTGTCCACATTGAACACCTCCACACACAGTCCACATTGTCCACCTTCACACACTGTCCACCTCCACATTCTGGCCCCATTGCCCACCTCCAACTCCCCACACTGTCCATTTCCACACACTGTCCACATTGTCCACTTCCATACACTGTCCACCTCCACACAATGTCCACATTTTTCACCTCTACACACTGCCCACCACCACATTGTCCATACACTGTGCACCTCCACATTCTGTCCATATTGTCCACCTCCATATTTTGTCCACTTTGTCCACCTCCATATTCTGTCCACACTGTCTACATTACCACACTGTCCATCTCCCCACACTGCCCACCTCCACACTGTCCACATTGTTCACCTCCACACACTGCCCACCTCCACACTGTCCACATTGTCCACCTCCACACACAATGTCCACCTCCACACTATCCACCTCTGCATTGTCCACAGCTATGCTGTCTCCCACATGCTGTTCGCCTGACTGTGTCCATCCACATTGTCCTTCAGCCCTCTGAGTGGCATGGTGGCCAAATGATGGTAGTGTGGTGGGCCTCGTTAGATGGAGGCAAAGTGCTGTGCTTTCTGGCACATTCTGCGTGCATGATGCACCTACTTATTGTTGCCTCAATGGTTTCATCCTCAAGTGCCCCTGTGGGCCATGATGACATCCTGGGCATGGTGCGCAGACCAGAAGGTCACGTACGCATGCACAGTAAGCAAGTAGCTGCCCTTCATTGAGTCTCAATAGACTCTATGAAGGACAAAAATCACAAAAAATAGAAGCACAAACTAGTGGACAGTTCTGCCAGTTCTGGACTATAGGAGGGCTGATGGAATCGGTGGCTGCAAACAGCTCCGGCACTCAGCCGGTTAATAAAACACTACTACACACTCCAATCTGTGCACACCTATCCCAAAATTCCTCCAAATATTATACATAGATATAGCTAAATAGAGAAATGAAATAAAACACTTCACATATACACAAGATCAAATAATGTAAAGATATCTCTAGCAAAATTACAGCTATATTTGAAAAATATGTAAAATGTACAAAAATATACAGAGGTTCTCAATGTATATTATATCAGTTCATTCAATCAGTTCATATAGTACTCAGTCCCTTAAATCAAGGACAGTAGTTACTATGTATAGCTAATCACTTCCGATTAAGGTAAATGAAGTCTCATATGTAAACAACTCCTGATGGGATAGTTCCGTCTTCCTTTCCCCAGAGCACAGTTCTCGATGGAGTAGTCTTTAATTAAAATAATGATTTCACCAGTGCAACACTTCCCTTTAATGTTGTCTACCTTCCGTATTCTCTATCTCATACAACCTTTAGAAGGAGAATCACAGATAGTGTAGTATCGTCTAGGCAGGTAATCCCTCCCACCTTTGTCGTTATACTCACACTTTCTTCTTTTAATAAAAGAGCATCTCTCCAACTTTCTTATAGGTAAAACAGCTCACGCAGCAGAAGTCCACATTAAATTACTTCTTTATTACTGAAAACAAATACAAATATCTATGAGCAGTATGAGTGAGTACAATTACAACACTTTCCCTTGTCAGTTACCGTTAAGGAAAGTAGACGTCCACTTCTTCCCATGGCAATAGACTGCATCTGATATCACTACCGGCTACAATCCCGGGCTTCAGACACAAAAGATGGTTGTTCCTTTACTCGCTGAGTCCTAAGGTCCGCCCAATGCGTTTCGCACCAAAGAACTTCGTCTTCGTCTGCTGTAATTTTATTGGTTAATTTTAATCCCTAATAAAACAATTTAAATCAATATTTACATTTAACCCTAAAGATTGTAAACACTTCATTTTAAATTCCATTCTGTTTCTCGTTGGGAGAGTTTTTTTATTATATCTCCTCCTCTCCAATTTAGTCTTACTAGATCAATTGCTGTGAAAGATAAAACGGTTGGATCACAGTTATGAACTTTCTTAAAATGCTCTGCAACACTATGTGGTTTGGCTTGGATTTTAATATTACACATATGCTCGTTAATACATGCTGTTACAATTTATAAAATCTCGGACTTCAAATGTTTCTTTAGAACTGTTAGAATAAAACTGTTTGATAGATCTAGTTTTCAAAGCACTAGCTTTACAGGGTTTACACTTCCCACATTGAAAGAAACCTTTAACCCTTAGAGTACCGGCCGGCTCCAAAAGGGACTGACAGCTCAGGCGCATGGACGTCACTATGGCAAGATGTCCGTGCTTTCTGCTACTGTCAGCCTCGGAACAAGTTTAAAATCAGTTAAACCAGGTAATAATTCTGACGACTAGCGCTACTAAGCAGCTAGTTGCCAGATGGGGACTGGATTAAGATAAAGATTTTGTGGGGTGGTAGTTCCCCTTTAAACAAACATTAATGTGAGTTTTATTGTTGTAGACCAATATGATACACTTATCTACACACCACTCAGTCTGATCTCCTAAAAAGAGTGACATTAGGGTGGGAAAGAGGGACAGAGGGATTTGGGTCTAAAAGAGGGACTGTCCCTCCTAAAGAGGGACACTTGGGAGGTATGCTTACCTCACTTATAAATTCTAAGTTGCAATTGTTTAATTCAAATTATATAAGAAAATATCTAGTGAATTTTTGTCAGCTTCCCAAATAAGTAGACAGTCGTCTATATATCTTCTCCAAAATATTAACCCTTTGTTCACTGCCATCATTGGGGTAATAACTTCCTCCTCCCACAACCCCATTAGTAAGTTGGCATAACTGGGGGCAAAACACGTACCCATAGCTGTGCCGAGGGTTTATAAATAGAAGGCATCATCTTCCCAGAAATAATTATTCGCTAAAATAAATTTCATACCTTGTATAATAAAATCCACTGTGTTGGTCGGTAGTAGATCTTGAAGAGAAGCTTAATGTCAGTGCCAGACACTGACAGGGACACTCGGACAGTACGTTGTAATTGGTAGGAGGGCACACAGGCAGGCCAGGCATTCTGGCAGGGGATCAGCCCCTCCCCCCCCCCCCGACGACGCTACTGAGTGAGGTTAAGCAGTTGAAATCAATGGCATTAATACCCTGCCTGTAGGTTTTTTCTGGTGTCCCTTCTCGAGGCAACTTCCAGTTCAGCCCTAGTTAACCCCTTAAGGACCAGGGTCCTGGGAAGTAAGCTTCCCCTAAGGACCACTGTGGTCTTTCCGACGCGCCGGATGTATACCGGCGCTCCACGCTGGGGACTGAGAGAAACAGCTCCAGTCTTGAGGTCTGTCAATTTCAGTCCCTGTTTTTACTTAAGGGAAAACCATGTGACGGTCATAGCATGGCACGTGGGCCTTAAAAACCACATTTAACCCTTTAAGGACCAGAGAGGCGTGCAAAACATGGATTGGCTCAAAAAGGGTTAACCCCATTGCATTCTAATGGTGTGTCTCCAACGCATTGTGGAGCAACATGTTGGAGACGTCTTTATCATTCAAGGGGTTAAATCAATGGTAGTTTAGGAAAATGTTTATGTGTTCCCTATGATGCATTTGGTTTGCCCCAGATTTACTCTTCTATTCCTTGTGGATTTGGCAGTTGGTCTCAGGGCCCAATCAGAATTGATCTTATAGGGCCGATGTACAAAGTAAAATGGTTCAATTCTGGTGCAAACTAAATTAAAATAGATTTTAAAGGGGCTTTTAACTCATTGAATACTAGAGAGGTCTGCAAACACACTGCGGGTTAACCCTTTGAGTGCCAGAGGGGTATGCAACACATTGCCCCTCTGGCATTCAAAGAGTTAATAGCCTGATTTAAACGAAAGCAAATTTTTATTCGTTCCAAATGACGTAGTTGGTTTCACCCAGAATTGTACCAATTTCTTAGTACATCAGCCTCTGTTTCTTTACACTGGGACTCCTAAACAGAGGGGAAAACTTTTTGGGTTTCTTTCTGTAACCTTGTTTCTCTCCCCGGCACAATAAATGGCTGACTACTATTTATTCAATGTCTGATACAGGGCTGTTATCAGTGGGCGTCACAGCACGATAACGATTGTATATTTACACTCTCATGCTGTGAGGTGGAGTTAATAAGACTTAATTATACAGTTTAAAAATCTGATTTCCCCAGTAATTAAAATAATTTTAGGAGGTTCTGATCTTTACCGGTTCGTTTTTCCCAATCTGCGGCCCGGAGCCCATGAATCTCATTCAGAATGAAGTGGATAAGCGCTAAAAGGATTTTTTTAGGATATCTCCTTCTCTTCCCATCCCTACACTTGCACAGTTCCTCTGGTAAGTACATTGTGTATGATTTGCTGATTTAAAGGGCTATTATCTTATTTTACTAAGTTTGTTCTTGTCGGGATGTTTCTGATAAATTAACATCCAAATTTATCAGAAACAAATCCTGTTTAAAACCTCTGGTAATAAGATATATTGTACAGCAAATGATAATGCCAATCATAGACTATGGGGATGTAGTATATGCTCCTGCGCCACAAATCCATCTTCGTATAACTCATTATGCCACTTTATCCTTCAATGTAATTACACAACCCATCATTGTGATATGTATGCAGAACTTAATTGGCTAACACTCGAATCTAGATGTGCCTTTCACCTCTCTTGCATGGTTCATAACCATTTCTATAGAAAACTACCAGACTACCTGAGCAGTATGCTCACTCCAGCTCTCCATACTAACTATAACCTCCACTCCACTGCTAACATCTCAATGACTATTCCACACTGCCTGAGCAGTATGATCACTCCAGCTCTCCATACTAACTATAACCTCCGCTCCATTGCTAACAACTCACTGACTATTCCACACTCCCTGAGCAGTATGATCACTCCAGATCTCCATACTAACTATAACCTCCGCTCCACTGCTAACAACTCACTGACTATTCCACACTTCCTGAGCAGTATGATCACTCCAGCTCTCCATACTAACTATAACCTCCGCTCCACTGCTAACAACTCACTGACTATTCCACACTTCCTGAGAAGTATGATCACTCCAGCTCTCCATACTAACTATAACCTCCGCTCCATTGCTAACAACTCACTGACTATTCCACACTACCTGAGCAGTATGCTCACTCCAGCTCTCCATACTAACTATAACCTCCGCTCCATTGCTAACAACTCACTGACTATTCCACACTACCTGAGCAGTATGCTCACTCCAGCTCTCCATACTAACTATAACCTCCGCTCCATTGCTAACAACTCACTGACTATTCCACACTACCTGAGCAGTATGATCACTCCAGCTCTCCATACTAACTATAACCTCCGCTCCACTGCTAACAACTCACTGACTATTCCACACTTCCTGAGCAGTATGATCACTCCAGCTCTTGCTAACTATAACCACCGCTCCATTGCTAACAACTCACTGACTATTCCACACTACCTGAGCAGTATGCTCACTCCAGCTCTCCATACTAACTATAACCTCTGCTCCACTGCTAACAACTCACTGAGTATTCCACACTACCTGAGCTGTATGCTCACTCCAGCTCTCCATACTAACTATAACCTCCGCTCCATTGCTAACAACTCACTGACTATTCCACGCAACAAGAAAGAAGCCGGTCGATCTGCCTTTTCCTTCAGCGCTCCAGAAGTCTGAAATAACATACCTGAAAAAATCAGATCTTCCCCAGTCTAAAATCCTTAAAAATAACTGCTTCTTTGGATCTAAAAACAATATGCAACGGTATATAAATTTTTTAGTATACTTTATATGTGTGTGTGTACATATGCATGTATATGTATTATGTCTCTGTATTTGTGCAATTACACAACTCTTTGCTGTAAACACCCCAGGACATACTTGACAAGAAGAGAAATCTCAATGTATTCTTCCTGGTAAAACATTTTCTAAATAAATAAAATATGGAAGAAGAATTAGTAAAAAAAAAAAAAAAAAAAAAATATGCAGAGCCAAAATGCTGCTGTTAGCCATTCAGGGCCTCAAAAAACAGACCCCTTAAAGTGGTGGTTGGCTGAATCGGGAGAGGATTGTGGCACATGGCCTCAGACTTTGCTGTTTGTGCTTACAGCATCCCTAGACACTTAGGGCCATATGTTCAAAGAAGTAGCGAAATAGATTTTGTCGTTTGTAACGACTTTTCAAAGTACAGTGTCTTTGGGATCATTAATATTTTCAGAGAGTGCTGGTTGTGATTGGAAATATGTTGTTTGTCCTGACTGAAATTGTTGTATGAAACAACAAAAAAATGTCTTAACTAAAGACAAAAATGTCTTAAAAAATGTCTTAACAACAAAACTGTCTTTAAAAATGTCGTACCTAACGACAAAAATGTCTTACCTAACGACAAAATGTCTTAACTAAAGACAAAAATTCTCACATTCAGAACACATTCCCTCCACTTTTTTCTTAACGTACAAATCTTGTCTTTTGAAAGACATTTTGTTGTCGTTAGTTACGACAAATTTTCTTTTCCTCTATACGACACTGGAGAATAGTTTAGCCACGCCCTAGCCACGCCCCTTTACCTGTCAGTTCTGGAGTTGTGTCGTACACAACGGACATTACCAGTTTTTTGTCGTACACTCTATAGAAAATATGTCGTTCATGCATTCAGTTACTTATTTTTGTCTTCCATACAACATTTTTTTGTTGTTATCCCTTTGAACATACGGCCCTTAGGGTGAGATGTTCAAAAAGATGTGGTAATTGAAATTGTTTTTAATCAGAACGAAAAAGTTCTTACATTAATTCTCAGACAATTCACACTTTGAGGCCTAAAAGAGATCGCTCCGGTCTTGGATTGATCAATTTTAGGCCCTCTTTTTACTTACAGCGCTCCCAGTAGAGTGCTGTAAGTAAAAAGAATGTGACGTGCTATGACCGTCACTGGTCCTTAAGGGTATAAGGACCGTGACGGTCATAGCACGTCACGTAGTCCTTAAGGGGTTAAAATTGTTTTAATTTGTTTTCTTAAAACACTATTTGCGCGAAAACTAATGTTTAACTCCTTACGGACTGGTGCACGCACACACGCACGCTCAGCTGGCACTTAAGGACCACAGAGCTTTTTTTTTTTTCGTATCCAATTCAGGGCTCCCCGAGCGGAGTGCAGTCATGTGGGGAGCCCTGAATTCCATGACGTGCCAGGACCGTCACTGGTCCTTAAGTGCCGGACAGCCGTGACGGTCCTGGCACGTCAGTGAACATTAAGGGGTTAAAGAGTGCCCTGCACCCCACTTCCGGACAGACTGCGGTTACCTGCTCTGTACTGCAGTCTGTCACTCTGCCTCTGCACCCCACCCTCTATTCAGCCTCCTCCAATGACCAATGACGGGGGCTTTCTCCCTGTAAGCTGGAGCGCTCTCATTGGCTAGATATCGATCTCTACCAATGACTAACTTGTATCTGGGTGATGGATCCCCTTTAAATTTTTGTTTTTAACCCCTAAACCACCAGCCACTCAGCCGTCAGTTAAGGACCATGGGGCAATTTTTTTTTTTTGGTGAAACGGAATCAGCGGCATGCAGCCGAGCGGGGACCCCTGAATTCCATGACATGCCAGAATCATCACTGGCCCTTATGTACAGAACCGCCGTGACGGTCCTGGCAGAGCAATGCATTCCGTACCACTTTGGCACTCAAAGGGTCAAAGACAAAATTAAAGACATTTTTAAACAACAGATTTTTTTAAGGGCTAATATTCATCAGACTCTTCTTACCATCAGTTTTAATTCTTTACAACAGATTTTCAAATGTGACAGATTTACTTGTGAAATTATTGTTCTTCTTTTTACCATCGATTGACAATCCAACAATTATTTTTATTATGATGACTTTTTGAACATTGTGCCTTTGACCCTTTGAGTGCCAGAGGGCTGCGCAGCACATTGCAGAGCAATACGTTGCGCACCCCTCTGTCGCTCATTGGGTTAAGCCTTTGAGTGACAGAAAGACACTCAAAGGGTTAAAGGGTTAGTAATGCCCGTATTTAAGTTGATGCAGTATTATAGATGTTAAAAAATAAAGTATCTGGAGACCGTGCCATCTCTCAGACCTTTACGGTTTGAGAGATATTCACAGCTTAAGTTCCCCCCTCCCTCCCCCCCTTCTCCTGATATCAGCACTCTACTGACAGCAGGAGATCCCGGTCCTGGGACCAGCCTGCGGCTCTGCAGCAGAGCAGAAATAGAGATATTTGAAAACAATTACTTCACTGGAACGGTCTACAAAGTGTGCTAGGTTTGCAGGCACACTTTGTAGACCGTTCCCATGAAGTAGTTCTTTTATAATAAGGGGATTTCAGCTCTGCTGCAGAGCCTCATCATGTTGGCCGACATGGATCTCCTTCTGTCAACTTTACAGCTGACATGAGGGAGGGGGGAAATATTTCTCAAACCAAAAAGGTTTGCGAGATGGGACTTTCTCCAGATACTTTATTTTTTTAACATATACAATACTGCATCAACTTAAATAGGGCTTTACTAACCCTTTAAGGGCCGTATGTTCAAAAGACAACAATGCATTGGAGACCTCTCTAGAATTAATGGGGTTAAAAGCCGCATTTATATCAATGGGATTTTTTTAGTTTTCCCCTACAGTGCAAATGGTTTTTCCCAGAAGTCCTGTACTTTTCTTTTGAACATATACGGCCCTTAATGTCAGGCTGAGATACCCTTCACTAGGGCCTAGAAAGGCTGAGTTTGCACCCCAATGAGATTGAATTAATCTCACAATACGATCAAAGGAGTACCCCCATTTCCTGTACACTGTTGGTCCATTGGGGCTAACAAGTTCCGCCCCGTTTCAGCTGTATATGGTACTACCTTTATACTAGTTGCATTTGAATATTATTATTCATAATGTATTTATGAAGGGCCAATAGACTCTACAGCATTAGAAAACAGGGTGACTCAAGAACAGTATATAACTGGAAAGACAATGGATACAAAGCTGTTTACAATCGACCTTAAAGGGGAACTAACATGTCCCAATAACACTCCCACTTACCTTACTATTAACAGAAACTCCTAACGGCCCTTTGGATTTGGCCCTTGTGACTTTGTAAAAGAGATAACATCTTCAGATATAACTGGACGTCACATCTATGGAAGAGGACATGACATCTGTAGCAGGCAAAGAGCATCAGCCTACTTAACCTTTTAAGGACCAGAGGGGTATACAATGCACATCTCTCTGGTTCTTCAAGGGTTAAGATTACCATGTGAAGTGAGCAGAGTTGGTGTCATGTGGTCCTGATAGCAACCGTCATGTCCACCTCCATTGACTTGATATCCAGGACTGAATGAAGATGTTATCTGTTGAACGAAGGCACAAGTGTAAATATCATAAGGGCCACTAGTATTTTATGGCCAGGTAAATGTGACGTGGCCCCTGAGAACTGAACTTGCACAGCCCTGTCTTAAGTGGTTAGTAATCTCATGTTTAAGTTGATTCAATACTGTAGATGTTAAAAAAATAAAGTATATGGAGAAAGTCCCATCTCTCAAACCTTTACAGTTTGAGATATATTCAGCGCTAGAGTTCCCCTCCCCTTCTCCTGACATCAGCGCTCTACTGACAGCAGGGGATCCCGGTCCTGGGACCAGCCAGCGGCTCTTCAGTGGAGCCAAAATAGCGAAATTGAAAATGAACTACTTCATTGTAATGGTCTACAAAGTGTGCTTGCAAACCAGTCACATGACTCAAATCTCCTTCTGTCAACTTTACAGCTGACATGAGGGAGGGGAGAAGCTTAGTGGCAAATATCTCTCAAACCATAAAGGTCTAAGAGATAGGACTTTCTCCATATACTTTATTTTTTTAAAGGGATAGTAATACATCAGTTTTACTCACTTCCTGTAGGTATTTAAAAAATGAAGTAAATGCCCCCAGTGTCATCTCTCAAACCTTTATAGTTTGAGAGATATTTTCTGTGAAAGTTCCCCCTCCCCTTTCCCTGACGTCAACTCTCTAGCTGACTGCAGGGGAATTATGTCCCTGAATTAGCGGAGGCTTGTGTTATTGAAGAAGAAATCCTTCACTGGAATAGTCTACAGAGTGTGCTTGGTTTACAAGCACACTTTGTAGACCGTTCCAGTGAAGGATTTCTTCTTCAATAATGCGATCTCGGCTCTGCTGAAGAGCCTCTGGCAGTCCTGGTACTGGATTCCCCTGCAGTCAGCTAGAGCTCTGACGTCAGGAAAAGGGGAGGGGGAACTTTCACAGCAAATATCTCTCAAACCATAAAGGTTTGAGAGATGGCACTGGGGGCATTTAACTTCTTTTTTAAATACCTACAAGATTAAAATTAGTAAAACTGATGTATTACTAACCCTTTAACATCTACAATATTGAATCAACTTAAATACGGGCATTACTAACCCTTTAAAGGAAACAATCATCTTATGCATGTTTATTCTTTTGTCTGTAATATATTGGTTTCATTTAAATATAATAATTCGCTAGGATGTGTGTCACGATGTAGTCATGCGCTGTAGAGACTGTCCGGTTCAGGCAGTCTGTATTGCGCATGATTGCATCGCCTGAGTGAGGCGACGCAAGATTGCACCGCGTGCAACACTGAGGTAGCGGCCACTTAACCCTTTGAGTGCCACGGAATGCATTGCAAAGCAATGCATTCCGTACCATTCTGGCACTCAAAGGGTTAACAGGGTTAACATTACTGGGACCTTGGCCCGTGTACACGGCTTTTACACTAGTTTAAATATATTTTAGATTATATTTATATATGCACTAGAGAAAAGAAGCAATGAAGTGTCCGTGTATGAGTTTGTTTTTAACCCTCTGAGTGCCAGAGTGATATCCAATGCATTTGAAGCAATTAGTTGGATACCCCCTTGGCACTCAAAGGGTTAATGCAGTATGTAATGCAAACCACACAGTGCTGCATTCTCAGTAGGGTATAAAATTGAAATCATAGCTTACAAAAGGTCAGTAAGTCACGAACATTATGATCCCCATTAACCTCTTGAATCCCAGAGGGGTATTCAATGCTTTGCTTCACAATGCATGGTATATCCAATTGGCTGTTAAATGGTTAAACCTTTGAGTAATAGATGGGTGTGTAATTCATTGATTTGCACTATCTTCTAACACTTAAAGGGTTAAAACAAGTTAAAAAAAATTATGATACGGAGTCTGATGTTGCGGCTCAGTTAGTTTGATTATTCAGCACACACACGTCTAAGTGATTGTAGTAATGAAGATCTGATACCTCAATACTGTGTGTATAGAGAGTAAGTGGAAGGACATGATGTGAATAACAT
Source organism: Rhinophrynus dorsalis (assembly GCA_037306005.1). Taxonomy (NCBI): domain Eukaryota; kingdom Metazoa; phylum Chordata; class Amphibia; order Anura; family Rhinophrynidae; genus Rhinophrynus; species Rhinophrynus dorsalis. The sequence goes on along the minus strand of CM074726.1, from coordinate 156,694,458 downwards.
GAAGGGGGTTATGCTCTCAGATGTGATAAAGAGGTGATTCAGTAGAAATGATTTCTACAGTGATATCACTTCTTCAAGAAATAGTAATACCTAATTTAAAGTTTATTTAGTATTGTAGCCATTAAAAAAATATTATGAACCATGTAAGTTTATGGTTTGAGAGATTTTCACAACTAAAGTTCCCTCTTCCTGGCTGTTTCAGTCAAGTTTGCCATCTAGTTGACAGACTTGGATTCTGGTCCGCAGACCGGCCAGTGGCTCTCATGCAGAGCCGAGATTGTGATCTTTAAAAATAACTACTTCATTGGAACGGTCTACAAAGTGTGCCTGGTTTGCAAGCACACTTTGTAGACCGTTCCAGTGAAGTAGTTCTTTTTAAAGATTGCAATCTCGGGTCTGTTGAAGAGCCGCCAGCCGGTCTGAGGACCAGAATCCAAATCTGTCAGCTAGAGCGCTGACGTCTTGGAGGGGGAAACTTTAGTTGTGAATACCTCTCAAACCATAAAGGTTTGAGAGATAAGACTTACATAGTTCTTAATATTTTCTTAATGCCTACAATAATAAATAAACTGTAAATTAGGTATTACTATCCCTTTCCGTTCCTATGTAATTCTGTGGAGTTGAGAAATCTTAGTACATTGCTCTGTAGAATGAAATAGGAATTGGAGAAGTGTTCTCAGTAGAAAAATAATCTCCACTGTATCACCTCTTTATCACACCTTAGAGACCAAGCTTGTGTTGTTCTGAATAGCGTTGAGAGGGAGGTGGCCCATACAATATGAACGCTGCTCTTCTGTTATCAAACAAAGGTCCATATTTATAAAAGCAAAGTGGTGTTATTCTGGGGAAAACCAACTGCACCATAGGGGACAAATAAAAAATTCCAAAATTCCCATGAACTTGTATTGAGCTTTTTAACCCTTTGAATGCTAGAGGTCTCCATTTGACTTCTCTAGCATTCAATGGTCTAAAAAAGCCCAATTTAATTAAAATGGGAACTATCACCCCAAATAAAGTTCCCCCCAACAATCACCCATCTAGCTATAAGCTTAACTCTAGTAGTATTAGCCAGCATAATCACCCGTTACTGAGAAATCTACTTGTGCCGAGACTGACTGCCAGGCAACAGTGCAGACATCTTTGCTTACAGACATCTGTGTGCCTGTGCTGTCAGTCCTGGTCTCCTCTAGGGGGCGTTGCATGGTACCTTAGGTACCTTTACTGTCAAAATCAGTGCACACAATGTTACTTTCACAGGGCCGGATTTCCCAACAGGTAGAGTAGGAAACTGCTTAGAGCTTCAAATTTGAGAGGCACCTCAGCTGTTCTGGCCACACCCACATTCTGAATTGTGGGTGTGGCCAGGGCAATTTCACAGTCCCTGCACCAGTTTTATACCCCTTTACAGGCTATTATTTAAACCCTTGGATGCCAGAGAAATCTCCAATGCTTTGCAAAGTAATGTGTTGGAGATTGCCCTAGTTATCAAGAGGTTAAGGCTATTTTTTTGTTCTTGCATGTTATAGAACAAGGGTATTTTCTGTGCCAGAAAATAGTGGATGGTACTGGGGGCAGGATCATGTGAGGAGCAAGGGTGTGGTCATGGGTGGAGCAAAGGAAACCTAGTGTGCCTTGCCAGAGGTGCCTGGGATAAAAATCCAGCCCTGTACTTTCATATACCAGCCTAAAGGCAATCCAACTCAGCGCGGGCTAACTCCATGTACCTGCCACCATCAAAACAGTAACATTTATATACACTTGTATCTTCAGAGAATAATGGCCTGCGTGCTCTCGCAAAGAATTTATACAAAATCATAGATAGGGTAGCACTCACAGGATTTACAAAAAAATCTAATATATTTAAATTGGCGTTTTGGTTCAGTAAGAAGTTGATAAAGGTTCTTACTGAACTGAAATGTCAATTTAAATAAATTAGATTTTATGCAAGTCCTGTGAGTGCTACCCTATCTTCAATTTTATCTATCTATCTATCTATCTATCTATCTATCTATCTATCTATCTATCTATCCATCTATCTATCTATCTATCTATCTATCTATCTATCTATCTATCCATCTATCTATCTATGTCTGTCTATCTATCTATGTCTGTCTATCTAGCTACAGTAAACAATTGTCCTTCATTGTAATTCCAACATTCTGCAGTTTAAAGGAGAAGAAACACCTCTTATTAATAATCCAACCCCCCACTTAATGTACTATGGCCAGAAAATCCTAATGCCCTCTTTGAATTTTGTCCTTGTGCCTTTGTTCAAGAGATAACATCTTTAGTCCACCCTGGATGTTATGTCATGGAGGCGGCCATGCAATGGCAGTGAATTTTCTTATCTGTATTATCCATATAATTAATTCCCTAGGCTCCAGTAGAGTCTCTTTGTAGTTGGCTAAGTAATACAAACAACATTAATTACCTTTTGATGCTCTAGTGAATTTTAGTCTTTCACCATAGATGGCTAAGTCTATAGAATATATGTGTTAACCATCCAAGCACCAGAGGGGTGCGTAACCATTGATGAAAAAACACCCATCTACATATATGACACAACAAATCTTTTAAAAAACTGTCTGACCATGGCTGTATCCATAGGAAAACAGTTTTAGACACTATGGATGTGGAATCACTCTACACCAACATTTCACATGAAGATGGAATTGTAGAATGTAAAGCATTCCTAGAGCAAGAGGACTTACTGAGATGACCTGACAGACTAAGCGCCCAATCAAAGATGCCTGGTAGACTCTGTGAAGTAATTCCCCACAAAGAGGTGGGCGAAGACTAGAGAATGTAGCTAGCTAGCGGTGGCTGCTCTCTAGGTTTGCCTTGCTGTGCCAAGTTAGAGAAGCTGGCCACAAGGTCAGATTAGTGAAGACCGGAAGAGCTGGCCCGCATCCCCTATGACAACCCATATAACAGAAACTACCCACTGAGGTAGAAGAGGATACTGAACAAATAACCAACCTGCAGTATAGTTGTAATTGTTGTACAGGAACACTGAGGCCTGGAGCTCGATTGAGAAGACAGAGAACAGGACAGTCAAAGTCCGACTTGTGGTCGAGGTGGTCTACAATCTTCTAATGGTCAATGTGATAGAAACCCACCAGGGCCAAGACGAACAGGAAGTCAGACAAGCCAGATCAGGAACAGTCGGGCAAAGCAGTACAAGGCAGAAGAAAGAGGAATGTTCGAATCAGCTGAGCCAAAGTCAGTAACAAGATATCAGATGAGCACGGTACCAAATCGTAGAACAGGAGGGAAGTCCCAGAACGAGCCAGGTCAATACACAAGATAAAATTCAGGAACAAGACAGGAAACCCAGGATTATGACCTGGAATGGTTTGATCACACCCCGTCCAAAAGCACAGAGGCTTTATAAAAGCTCAGAGCAACCACAAGACAAGGCAGGGAACAAGCATCCGGATAACAAGGAAAAACAATGGAAAACCAGACAAGAAATCACAAAAGGCAATGAAAAGGGGCAGACCATGACACTTACCTGCATAACCTGTAACCCAGCTAATGCACTTTATACTAACACATAATTATTTCATGTTTGGGCAAGAACTATAAATACAAAAATGGGAATTGCCTTGAGGACCAGAATGGAGCCACAATACACCAACCTATCTATGGCAGAATTTGAGGAGGAGTTCCTGTCCACATTCCAAATAAAGCCTCTGTTGTACCTTCACTATATAGATGATATCCTAATAATTTGTACTGCCAGTGAAGAACTTTTGCCATTTAACAAAATTTATAATGCCTTCCATCCCACCATTAACCTCATACTCAGCAATTCACCCACACAAATTAACTTTCTGGATACCATAGTCAGTATCAGTAACATCTCCATCCAGACATCTCTGTACCAGAAAACATCAGACAACCCAAATTTTCTCAGAAATTACAGTTTCCATCCCAGAACCCCCCCCCCCAAAAAAACCCAACAACAAATCTCTATTTTTTACAGCCAAGCCCTAAGGTATAACCCCATAAGCTCTGAGACCTCTGACTGTGATAAACATCTTAAACGTTTCAGGAGAGATTTTATCAGTCATGGATATAATGCCAAGGTCATGGACATCCACATTCTGAGAGCCAGCAGTGTACCCAGAAGAAATCTCATGGAATACACACAACCACAGGAGGAGTACAGAGTGCCATTAGGAGTCACCTATTACCTTCAGCTTAAAGTACTGCATAACATCTCAAAAGAGCTCCAAACAGTACTCCATACTGATGACAGATTAAAAAGAATATTCCCAAACAGCCCCCCAACCTAAAACAACTGGCGTTGAAGAGCTCATTTAATAAAGCAACAGAAGATGATACTTTTCCCTTTCCACAAAAGATGTGTGGAACCTGTTCACAGATATGTACCACAGTCAAGGTGCCCATACAACATTCCCGCCGAAACCACAACATCAAGGGACGGTTCTTTTGTGGCTCATCTAATGTTGTTTCCCTCATCATGTGTGTGAAATGTCCCAAAACAGGACTACTATATGTGGATGAGACAGGACAGACCCTGAGAAAAAGGATGAATTCTCATAGGTCCAGTGTGAACAATAAAGGAGACACTCCAGTGGGTGAACATTTTTTCAAAACTGATCACAGCATTAAAGATCTCAAGGTCGCTGTACTGATGGGAAATTTTAGGATGCATAGAAAGAACTAGGAGTATAAACTGATAACCAGGTTTAACACAACTGTGGCCTGAACCATGACAAGGAAATTATGTCACATTATCCCACACAAAAAAACATATTTTGTCCCCTTTTGGGTGCCAGGGGGTTGCAGAGCTCATTGCAATCGATAGGTTGTGCACCACTCTGGCATTCTGTGGGTTAACCCATACATTCTATAGACTTAGTCATCTCTGGCTAAAGACTAGAATTCCCTAAAGTGTCAGCAAGGTAATAAATCTTGTTTTTATCACTTAGCCAACTAGAAAGAGACTATAGTGGAGCCTAGAGAATGAATTATTGACCATACTGATAAGAGTATTCACTGCCAGCGGAATTTAAATGTTAAAATAATTTACATGAGTGTTTAACCTGTCATGTATTGTGTATTCAGCCTTCATTCTTATCATGCCTGAACTAGAGATTTAGGGCTCGATCCAAATGTTGGCGTCGGCAGAAAAAACTGGCGACGGTGGTTTTTTAAGTCAAGTATGCGATGCAAATGTTCCCACAAGTAAGAAATAACGGCAGTTTTGAAAACACAACAATCGTCGCCAAAATATCAAAATATCGCCCATTGAGGACAATGTAAAAGCTAACCCCAGAGCCATTCAAATCTGGAGTTAGGGATAACGCAAGTTAAATTGCAACATTTACCTCCAGTAATTTAACACCTATTTTTTTAGCTGTACACCACAAAACTCAGAGTAAAAACCACCGTAGAGGAAAACTAAACAGAACAGCAGGTCATTCAAGGACATAACTCAAGTATACAGAGGTCAGATATTAACCCCTGCAATGCCCAGCAAATACAACAACAAGGCCTCGACCAGTGGTTCACAACCTCTCCACCTAAGACACCCCTAACATGCAATCATGATGTTCCAGGGCACCCCTTGAAGGCACAAGGAAATTCCCATAACATATGCCTAACATCAGGTCCCACTGTGTCAATGACAATGTGGAGAATATAGTGCATCATATGTCCCATACACACATCTCCCCAAAAAATGTGTAAAATGAATATTACTAATCACTAAATCAGAACATAGCAACATGGGAAAAGTGACGCACCCTGAGCTGGTGTACATGGCACACCAACATGACATGACATCTTGATTGTGAACCACTGGCCTACACTATATAAACATGTCACAGACAAACAAGAATCCATCAATCGCACGGGGACAGGGAGACACAAAGCAGCACAAGATAAGTCATCCCAACACACCCTCGAACAACAGAGGTTAACACACAACACTACATGCACACCTGTCACTCCAAGAACAAACCAAGCTCACCTATGTAACCTCAGCAGTCCATGGAGACAAAACACACACCTGACAAGTGCACATAATCACACCACTAACCACAGACACACCAGAAAACAATTACCTGGATAACACACACCTTACCATTAGTCCATTATGACCACATGAACACCACCTTATTGCTGTTTAGAAGTGACAGCCCACCCTCCTCAGATGTAGTGTGCGAGAGACACTAACAGAGAGACAGACCAACACCAGTATGTACACAATCTTGTACCTAAGACAACAGCGGAGGCGAAGGTGTGCGAGGGCTAGGGCTCACCATCCTTCTCCAAGTACCTTGTTCATGTGTGTCTAGCACAGTGAATATGCCACTCCATTGCCTGTCAATGTCTTGTCTAGGCATCAGGACCATATGAGGTGTCCATCAAAGGGATGGCAAGCAGACATATGTATTTGTGTGACACGGACCGTAAGCACACACCTCATCAGTATGTAGATCGAGATCCATGAAATAGCTCCTCTGTTTCATGGGTCTTGGTTTACACAGCGATGTGCGTGCCCACTCACATATACATATGTCTGCTTGCCATACCCGTGATACAAACCCCATAAGGTCATGATGGCTAGACAACACCTTGACAAGCAATGGATTGTTCACTTTGTGTCACATAACCAAGCTGTACCCGTGGAGTGCCAGTGAGGTCTCCAAAGCATTGCTGACCAATGTGTTGTGTACACCTCTGGCACTCAAGGGTATGATGATGGGTTTGCAATAGCATGACTGTTGTGTTCATAGTGCACCTTCCAATCCTGTTTTCACTCTCTGCAGGCATCCATGGCATGACCCCTCATAGTCCAGATGTTTGTTCCGGTGACATGTTGAATCCACATCCATGAGGATCACCTGTTAGTGTCCATGTCAATTACACATATGATCACATATGACTATCTTGTGCCATTGATCACCTCTCCCTTATCAGGGTTTGAAAGGGATAGTAATACTGAATATGTTTTAGAAATCTATGTAGTAGGGTTCATCCCCCTGAGAAAAACAAGGGAACTCCCACTGCTGAAAAGTGTTTCATTCAAAAGTGATTTCAGCTCAAAGTTGAACTTCATCGATCAAATATTACAGTGGACTGAAATTGTACGGTGACTCTGTTGCTACGCCATCCCATGGACAGCTCTGGTCCCAGCACCAGGAATAGCCATAGGATGGCGTAGCAACAGCGCCACTTGACAACATCAGGCCACTGTGATTTTCATATTTAAAATTAGCTGTAAGCTGAAATAATCTGTGAATGAAACACCCTTCAGCAGTGGGAGTTCCCTTGTTCTACTCAGGGGGATGAACCCTGAAACATATTTGTTCAAACATTCTAAGCATTACTATCCTCTTAGCTTTGTTCATGTCGATCTGTTGATATATCTAATGTGTTCATGTTGTTCAAGATCAACTCACATCATGGAAAAACACCCTGATGTTGTTTGGCTTTCATATGTGGTCTGTGAGTTGAACTTGTACAAACATTTCTGTATGTGATGTGTGTGCTCAACCCTGCTGTAAAAGCTTGGGATGCCATCCATCACAAATGAGTTGTATTCACTGCATAGCTTTGCAATGTATTGGAGACAACTGTAACACAGTGTATGTTGTGTGTGCCCCCTCCCATAGTTCAATACCCCATACCCAGGTTAGCTGTGCATGAGTTGTGTTCACAGTATAGCTTTGCAATGCATTGGAGACAACTCTGCCACTAACCGGGTCTGATAAAAAACAGACATGGACATGTGTCGAAGCAACAACTGCACATTTATTTACTCAACAATGAACCCGTATTTTCTTTTCTTGGGGGTGCTTTGGGTGGGGCTGCAGGGGTGCCCTCCTGCACTCGACGCCATGAGGCCCTAGTGGATCTGGAGCCATAGAACAAGCACATAATGCTTTTGTTCACCAGTAAGCCTCTCACATTTTTGGCTTAACCCTTAGAATGCCATAGGGATATGCAGTGCATTGCAAAGTAATATGGTATGCATGCATCTGGCACTCAGAAGAGATAACCCTTTGCGCAATATGCTATACACAACTCTGGCTCACAAAGGGTTAACCCTTTTAAGTGCCAGAGATGAATGTAACATATTGCTTCACAATGTGTTGTGTAGCGTACCTTAACCCTTTGACTGCCAGAGAGGTGTTGGATACCTCTCTGGCACTCAAAGGGTTAAAAGAAGGACTTCTAAATAGGGGTCCTTCATACAGCCCACTGGAATATCATTATACTTGCTTTAGGTGCGTTTGATCTCAGTTCTAGTCTATTGCTGGATGTTTCAGTATAAACTCTGACAAAGACTACTGTCCGTAACAAGCGACTCACGTCTATTCAATCCAGTGTTCCCTCTAGTGTGCGTACCTGTGACTGAAATAGTTAAAAGATTAATTAAAGATGGAAAGGGAGGCATGGTGCATCTCTTATTCTAATGCAGCACTCATAATCACTCCTGTTTCACCGCTGGGTCGCTCATCCATACTCAACTTAGAGGGGACAAAATCCCATTTTTAGGTGTCAGGAGGTATGACCTAGAGACAGACTACAACAGAATCCACTAAATGCTGAATATATATTTTTTCCGATAGATATTAAATATGTATTTCGGTTTAGTGTGTATCACATGTTGAGAAGTAATTTTTATGTGTGTTCAATGTTCAGGGGGGCCAAGCTGCTGAGGGCCAAGTCCATGCAGAGATTTTCACAGGAGTAGCCAGGGGCCTTTGCCCCTGTGTTATATGTGGGGAAACATGAATGTCTCCGCACTACTGCTTGACTGCCTGCCAAGATTCTCCTTCTAGTGCACGCCCCTGGGTGTGTTCAGTGCATTTTTGGCCAAAAAAGAGGCCATCCCACCACACCAAACAACTTACATAACAACATTGCACATTGGTGGTCAGTACAGGTTCTCTGCTCCCCTGCCTTCCCTGCTTCTTGCTCTCCTATTGCCCTGATACCATGCACACAGCATCGCTCGTCATCATGTGACCTGTGCTACTTAAGGTTTCACCCGGAGACACTGCTCTAAATCCGGAGTCTCCAGGTGAAATCTGGTAAGTTCCCATCTATGTTGGTTACTGACATGAAATTGAATTCACTGGTATTGTTGAATCAGGATGAAGGTGACAGAGACTGTTCCATGTATGTTTCTACTTCAGAATTACTTTTTCTTTTCTATCTATCTATCTATCTATCTATCTATCTATCTATCTATCTATTGTTTTTTAGAGTTAATTACCAGGTCTCTGGGGACAGATGCTGGTTCTTCCACTTTTGGGAGTTTGCTGGCTACCTACTTCCTGTCCATTCTGCCTAATTCCCACCCTATTCCGACCCATTCTAATAGGAAACCTCACATTTTATCCTTTCAAACACGATTAAGCCCTGCCCACCCGATTAAGTCATATCTACTTTATGACACGTATTCCATCATTTAGACATGCCCATTCCCAATCCATGAGCCCTCTCTTGGGACTCCAAAGAAGAAAGTTCCCAGCTGATGGCTGGTGAGGGATGATGAGAGTTGCATTCACATGCTGGAGTGCCCACCCCTGACCTGAGATATAGCTGCCCTACCACTTGGCTCCACCTGTATTCAAATGATGACCATTTCATACTTGTTTGCCCACCCGAAAAACCAGTTCTTAAATTCTTTCTATTTCATAACACTCTCCTCCCCTCTACAGCTTACAGGAGGCAGAAAGCTCGGAAAGGATCCATAAAGTCAGAAGCTGAAAGAACTAGAATGATGACACAGAATGATTACAAATACAGGAATGGAATAGGACACCATAAGAAGAACATCATGGAGAGATATTATTCTTCCCTGAGTGGACAGAGTGAAGGGGGGACAAAAACGGAGTTGATTTGTCCCCCATGTACCACAGCTACCACAAAATCTGTGACAAACACTGGAAAACAAACAATAATGGGTACAGAAAGCACGGCGTTGAACAGCCATGGTGTCACACTGACGCAGACACCCACAATGACTACAAAGTCAACAATAAGCACAAATAAAAGGACAGCAGAAACACACTCAGCAACAAGGACTAGGACATCTGTGATATCTACAATGACCGGGAGATCAATGATAACCATGGAAAGGACAAAGACACCAGCAATGACTGCAACAGCAATGGTCACCACTGAGAGAAAGACAGAAGAACCAGTAGTCACAGGGACAACAATTTTAACAACAAAACACTGGGCAGCAACACCAACAATGACTGGGACATCGATGCTAACTACTCTGAGTAAGGCAGAAACAGCAACAATAAATAATACCGTAAAAGTGGCCACAGCAAACACTGCAACAGAAAGACTGACTAATACACCAACTGAGTCCATAATGCACACTGCAAGTGAGAGACTTACTCCTACAGTAACAGAGATCACATCCCACACTGCAACTGAGAGACTTACTCCTACGGTAACAGAGACCACATCCTACACTGCAAGCGAGAGACTGAATCCTACAGTAACAGCAACCACATCCCACACTGCAACTGAGAGACTTACTCCTACAATAACGGAGACCACATCCCACACTGCAACTGAGAGACTGACTCCTACAGTAATGAAGACCATAACTCACACTGCAACTGAGAGACTTACTCCTACAGTAACAGAGACCACAACACACGCTGAAACTGAGAGACACACTCCTACAATAACAGAGACCACAGCACACACTGCAACTGAGAGACTGTCTCCTACAGAAACAGAGACCATAACACACACAGCGACTGAGAGACTGATTCCTACAGTAACCGAGACAAAAGCACACATTGCTACTGAGAGACTTACTCCTACAGTAACAGAGACCACAGCACAAACAGCATCTGAGAGACACACAGCTATAGTAAAAGTGACCACATCCCACGCTGCAACTGAGAGACTTACTCCTACAATTACGGAGACCACATCCCACACTGCAACTGAGAGACTGAATCCTACAGTAATGAAGACCAAAACTAACACTACACCTGAGATTCTTTCTCCTACAGTAACAGAGACCACAACACACACTGCAACTGAGAGACATGCTCCTACAGTAACAGAGACCACATCCCACACTGCAACTGAGAGACTTACTCCTACAGTAACAGAGACCACATCCTACACTGCAAGTGAGAGACTGTCTCCTACAGAAACAGAGACCATAACACACACAGCGACTGAGAGACTGATTCCTACAGTAACCGAGACAAAAGCACACATTGCTACTGAGAGACTTACTCCTACAGTAACAGAGACCACAGCACAAACAGCATCTGAGAGACACACAGCTATAGTAAAAGTGACCACATCCCACGCTGCAACTGAGAGACTTACTCCTACAATTACGGAGACCACATCCCACACTGCAACTGAGAGACTGAATCCTACAGTAATGAAGACCAAAACTAACACTACACCTGAGATTCTTTCTCCTACAGTAACAGAGACCACAACACACACTGCAACTGAGAGACATGCTCCTACAGTAACAGAGACCACATCCTACACTGCAAGTGGGAGACTTACTTCTACAGTAACATCAATCACATCCCAAACTACAACTGAGAGACTTACTCCTACAATAATGGAGACCACATTCCACACTGCAACTGAGAGACTTACTCCTACAAAAACGGAAACCACATCCCACACTGCAATTGAGAGACTTACTCCTGCAATAACAGAGACCGCATCCCACACTGCAACTGAGAGACTGACTCCTACAGTAATGAAGACCATAACTCACACTGCACCTGAGATATTTACTCCTACAGTAACAGAGACCACAGCACAAACAGCATCTGAGAGAAACACAGCTATAGAAAAAGAGACCACATCCCACACTGTAACTGAGAGAATTACTCCTACAATTACGGAGACCACATCCCACACTGCAACTGAGAGACTGACTCCTACAGTAATGAAGACCAACACTCACACTGCACCTGAGATTCTTACTCCTACAGTAACAGAGACCACAACACACTCTGAAACTGAGAGACACACTCCTACAATAACAGAGATGACAGCACAAACTGCAACTGAGAGACACACTCCTACAGAAACAGAGACCATAACACACACAGTGACTGAGAGTCTGATTCGTACAGTAATAGAGACAAAAGCACACACTGCTACTGAGAGACTTATTCCTACAGTAACAGAGACCACAGCACAAACAGCATCTGAGAGACACACAGCTATAGTAAAAGAGACCACAGCACACACTGCAACTGAGAGACTTACTCCTACAATAATGGAGACCACATCCCACACTGCAACTGAGACACTTACTCCTACAGTAACAGAGACCACATCCTACACTGCAAGTGAGAAACTGACTCCTACAGTAACAGCAACCACATCCCAAACTACAACTGAGAGACTAACTCCTACAATAATGGAGACCACATCCCACACTGCAACTGAGAGACTTACTCCCTCAATAATGGAGACCACATCCCACACTGCAACTGAGAGACTGACTCCTACAGTAATGAAGACCATAACTCACACTGCACCTGAGATACTTACTCCTACAGTAACAGAGACCACAACACACTCTGAAACTGAGAGACACACTCCTACAATAACAGAGACCACAGCACACACTGCAACTGAGAGACACACTCCTACAATAACAGAGACCACAGCACACACTGCAACTGAGAGACTGACTCTTACAGTAATGAAGACCATAACTCACACTGCACCTGAGATACTTACTCCTACAGTAACAGAGACCACAGCACAAACAGCATCTGAGAGACACACAGCTATAGTAAAAGAGACCACATCCCACACTGCAACTGAGAGACTTACTCCTACAATAACGGAGACCACATCCCACACTGCAACTGAGAGACTTACTCCTACAGTAACGAAGACCACATTCCACACTGCAACTGAGAGACTTACTCCTACAGTAACGGAGACCACATTCCACACTGCAACTGAGAGACTTACTCCTACAATAACAGAGACCACACCCCACACTGCAACTGAGATACACACTCCAATAATAACAGAGACCACATCCCACACTGCAACGGAGAGACTTACTCCTTCAATAACAGAGACCACATTCCACACTGCAACTGAGAGACTTACTCCTATAATAACAAAGACAACATCCCACACTGCAACTGAGAGACTTACTCCTACAATAACAGAGACAACATCCCACACTGCAACTGAGAGATTTATTCCTACAATAACGGAGACAACATTCCACACTGCAACTGAGAGACTTACTCCTACAATACCGGAGACCACATCCCACACTGCAATTGAGAGACACACTCCTACAATAACAGAGACCACAGCACACACTGCAACTGAGAGACTGACTCCTACAGAAACAGATACCATAACACACACAGTGACTGAGAGTCTGATTCCTACAGTAGCAGAGACAAAAGCACACACTGCTACTGAGAGACTTACTCCTACAGTAACAGAGACCACAGCACAAACAGCACCTGAGAGCCACACAGCTATAGTAAAAGAGACCACAGCACACACTGCAACTGAGAGACTTACTCCTACAATAATGGAGACCACATCCCACACTGCAACTGAGACACTTTCTCCTACAGTAACAGAGACCACATCCTACACTGCAAGTGAGAAACTGACTCCTACAGTAACAGCAACCACATCCCAAACTACAACTGAGAGACTAACTCCTACAATAATGGAGACCACATCCCACACTGCAACTGAGAGACTTACTCCTACAATAACGGAAACCACATCCCACACTGCAACTGAGAGACTTACTCCCTCAATAATGGAGACCACATCCCACACTGCAACTGAGAGACTGACTCCTACAGTAATGAAGACCATAACTCACATTGCACCTGAGATACTTACTCCTACAGTAACAGAGACCACAACACACTCTGAAACTGAGAGACACACTCCTACAATAACAGAGACCACAGCACACACTGCAACTGAGAGACACATTCCTACAATAACAGAGACCACAGCACACACTGCAACTGAGAGACTGACTCTTACAGTAATGAAGACCATAACTCACACTGCACCTGAGATACTTACTCCTACAGTACCAGAGACCACAGCACAAACAGCATCTGAGAGACACACAGCTATAGTAAAAGAGACCACATCCCACACTGCAACAGAGAGACTTACTCCTACAGTAACGGAGACCACATTCCACACTGCAACTGAGAGACTTACTCCTACAATAACAGAGACCACACCCCACACTGCAACTGAGATACACACTCCAATAATAACAGAGACCACTTCCCACACTGCAACGGAGAGACTTACTCCTTCAATAACAGAGACCACATTCCACACTGCAACTGAGAGACTTACTCCTATAATAACAGAGACAACATCCCACACTGCAACTGAGAGACTGACTCCTACAGTAATGAAGACCATAACTCACACTGCACCTGAGATACTTACTCCTACAGTAACAGAGCCCACAACACACTCTGAAACTGAGAGACACACTCCTACAATAACAGAGACCACAGCACACACTGCAACTGAGAGACACACTCCTACAATAACAGAGACCACAACACACACTGCAACTGAGAGACTGACTCTTACAGTAATGAAGACCATAACTCACACTGCACCTGAGATACTTACTCCAACAGTAACAGAGACCACAGCACAAACAGCATCTGAGAGACACACAGCTATAGTAAAAGAGACCACATCCCACACTGCAACTGAGAGACTTACTCCTACAATAACGGAGACCACATCCCACACTGCAACTGAGAGACTTACTCCTACAGTAACGGAGACCACATTACACACTGCAACTGAGAGACTTACTCCTACAGTAACGGAGACCACATTCCTCACAGCAAATGAGAGACTTACTCCTACAATAACAGAGACCACACTCCACACTGCAACTGAGATACACACTCCAATAATAACAGAGACCACATCCCACACTGCAACGGACAGACTTACTCCTTCAATAACAGAGACCACATTCCACACTGCAACTGAGAGACTTACTCCTATAATAACAGAGACAACATCCCACACTGCAACTGAGAGATTTATTCCTACAATAACGGAGACAACATTCCACACTGCAACTGAGAGACTTACTCCTACAATACCGGAGACCACATCCCACACTGCAATTGAGAGACACACTCCTACAATAACAGAGACCACAGCACACACTGCAACTGAGAGACACACTCCTACAGAAACAGAGACCATAACACACACAGCGACTGAGAGTCTGATTCCTACAGTAACAGAGACAAAAGCACACACTGCTACTGAGAGACTTACTCCTACAGTAACAGAGTCTGAGAGACACACAGCAGTAGTAAAAGAGACCACAGCACACACTGCAACTGAGAGACTTACTCCTACAATAACTGAGACCACATCCCACACTGCAACTGAGAGACTTACTCCTACAATAACAGAGACAACACCCCACACTGCAACTGAGATACACACTCCAATAATAACAGAAACCACATCCCACACTGCAACGGAGAGACTTACTCCTTCAATTACAGAGACCACATTCCACACTGCAACTGAGAGACTTACTCCTATAATAACAGAGACAACATCCCATACTGCAACTGAGAGACTTACTCCTACAATAACAGAGACAACATCCCACACTGCAACTGAGAGATTTATTCCTACAATAACGGAGACAACATTCCACACTGCAACTGAGAGACTTACTCCTACAATACCGGAGACCACATCCCACACTGCAATTGAGAGACACACTCCTACAATAACAGAGACCACAGCACACACTGCAACTGAGAGACTGACTCCTACAGAAACAGATACCATAACACACACAGTGACTGAGAGTCTGATTCCTACAGTAACAGAGACAAAAGCACACACTGCTACTGAGAGACTTACTCCTACAGTAACAGAGACCACAACACAAACAGCACCTGAGAGACACACAGCTATAGTAAAAGAGACCACAGCACACACTGCAACTGAGAGACTTACTCCTACAATAATGGAGACCACATCCCACACTGCAACTGAGACACTTACTCCTACAGTAACAGAGACCACATCCTACACTGCAAGTGAGAAACTGACTCATACAGTAACAGCAACCACATCCCAAACTACAACTGAGAGACTAACTCCAACAATAATGGAGAACACATCCCACACTGCAACTGAGAGACTTACTCCTACAATAACGGAAACCACATCCCACACTGCAACTGAGAGACTTACTCCTACAATAATGGAGACCACATCCCACACTGCAAATGAGAGACTGACTCCTACAGTAATGAAGACCATAACTCACACTGCACCTGAGATACTTACTCCTACTGTAACAGAGACCACAACACACTCTGAAACTGAGAGACACACTCCTACAATAACAGAGACCACAGCACACATTGCAACTGAGAGACTGACACTTACAGTAACAGAAACAAAAGCACACACTGCAACTGAGAGACTTACTCCAACAATTAAGGAGACCACATCCCACACTGCAACTGAGAGACTGACTCCTACAGTAATGAAGACCATAACTCACACTGCACCTGAGATTCTTACTCCTACAGTAACAGAGACAAAAGCACACACTGCTACTGAGAGACTTACTCCTACAGTAACAGAGATCACAGCACAAACAGCATCTGAGAGACACACGGCTATAGTAAAAGAGACCACAGCACACACTGCAACTGAGAGACTGACTCCTACAGTAATGAAGACCATAACTCACACTGCACCTGAGATACTTACTCCTACAGTAACAGAGACCACAACATACTCTGAAACTGAGAGACACACTCCTACAATAACAGAGACCACAACACACACTGCAACTGAGAGACACACTCCTACAATAACAGAGACCACAGCACACACTGCAACTGAGAGACTGACTCTTACAGTAATGAAGACCATAACTCACACTGCACCTGAGATACTTACTCCTACAGTAACAGAGACCACAGCACAAACAGCATCTGAGAGACACACAGCTATAGTAAAAGAGACCACATCCCACACTGCAACTGAGAGAATTACTCCTACAATTACGGAGATAACATCCCACACTGCAACTGAGAGACTGACTCCTACAGTAATGAAGACCATAACTCACACTGCACCTGAGATTCTTACTCCTACAGTAACAGAGACCACAACACACTCTGAAACTGAGAGACACAATCCTACAATAACAGAGACCACAGCACACACTGCAACTGAGAGACACACTCCTACAGAAACAGAGACCACAGCACACACTGCAACTGAGATACTGACACCTACAGAAACAGAGACAATAACACACACAGCAACTGAGAGTCTGATTCCTACATTAACAGAGACAAAAGCACACACTGCTACTGAGATACTTACTCCTACAGTAACAGAGACCACAGCACAAACAGCATCTGAAAGACACACATCTATAATAAAAGAGACCACAGCACACACTGCAACTGAGAGACTTACTCCTACAGTAACGGAGACCACATTCCACACTGTAACTGAGAGACTTACTCCTACAATAACAGAGACCACACCCCACACTGCAACTGAGATACACACTCCAATAATAACAGAGACCACATCCCACACTGCAACGGAGAGACTTACTCCTTCAATAACAGAGACCACATTCCACACTGCAACTGAGAGACTTACTCCTATAATAACAGAGACAACATCCCATACTGCAACTGAAAGACTTACTCCTACAATAACAGAGACAACATCCCACACTGCAACTGAGAGATTTATTCCTACAATAACGGAGACAACATTCCACACTGCAACTGAGAGACTTACTCCTACAATACCGGAGACCACATCCCACACTGCAATTGAGAGGCACACTCCTGCAATAACAGAGACCACAGCACACACTGCAACTGAGAGACTGACTCCTACAGAAACAGAGACCATAACACACACAGCAACTGAGAGTCTGATTCCTACAGTAACAGAGACAAAAGCACACACTGCTACTGAGAGACTTACTCCTACAGTAACAGAGACCACAGCACAAACAGCATCTGAGAGACACACAGCTATAGTAAAAGAGACCACAGCACACACTGCAACTGAGAGACTTACTCCTACAATAATGGAGACCACATCCCACACTGCAACTGAGAGACTTACTCCTACAGTAACGGAGACCACATTCCACACTGCAACTGAGATACTTACTCCAATAATAACAGAGACCACATCCCACACTGCAACGGAGAGACTTACTCCTTCAATAACAGAGACCACATTCCACACTGCAACTGAGAGTCTTACTCCTATAACAACAGAGACAACATCCCACACTGCAACTGAGAGTCTTACTCCGACAATAACAGTGACCACATCCCACACTGCAACTGAGAGACTTACTCCTACAATAACAGAGACCACATCCCACACTGCAACTGAGAGACTGACTCCTACAGTAATGAAGACCATAACTCACACTGCACCTGAGATTCTTACTCCTACAGTAACAGAGACCACAACACACTCTGAAACTGAGATACACATTCCTACAATAACAGAGACCACAGCACACACTGCAACTGAGAGACACACTCCTACAAGAACAGAGACCACAGCACACACTGCAACTGAGAGACTGACTCCTACAGAAACAGAGACCATAACACACACAGCGACTGAGACTCTGATTCCTACAGTAACCGAGACAAAAGCACACACTGCTACTGAGAGACTTCCTCCTACAGTAACAGAGACCACAGCACAAACAGCATCTGAGAGACACAGAGCTATAGTAAAAGAGACCACATCCCACACTGCAACTGAGAGACTTACTCCTACAATTACGGAGACCACATCCCACACTGCACCTGAGATTCTTACTCCTACAGTAACAGAGACAAAAGCACACACTGCTACTGAGAGACATACTCCTACAGTAACAGAGATCACAGCACAAACAGCATCTGAGAGACACACGGCTATAGTAAAAGAGACCACAGCACACACTGCAAATGAGAGACTTACTCCTACAGTAACGGAGAGCACATTCCACACTGCAACTAAGAGATTTACTCCTACAATAACAGAGACCACGCCCCACACTGCAACTGAGATATACACTCCAATAATAAGAGAGACCACATCCCACACTGCAACGGAGAGACTTACTTCTTTAATAACAGAGACAACATCCCACACTGCAACTGAGAGACTGACTCGTACAGTAATGAAGACCATAACTCACACTGCACCTGAGATACTTACTCCTACAGTAACAGAGACCACAACATACTCTGAAACTGAGAGACACACTCCTACAATAACAGAGACCACAACACACACTGCAACTGAGAGACACACTCCTACAATAACAGAGACCACAGCACACACTGCAACTGAGATACTGACTCCTACAGTAATGAAGATCATATCTCACACTGCACCTGAGATACTTACTCCTACAGTAACAGAGACCACAGCACAAACAGCATCTGAGAGACACACAGCTATAGTAAAAGAGACCACATCCCACACTGCAACTGAGAGAATTACTCCTACAATTACGGAGACCACATCCCACACTGCAACTGAGAGACTGACTCCTACAGTAATGAAGACCATAACTCACACTGCACCTGAGATTCTTACTCCTACAGTAACAGAGACCACAACACACTCTGACACTGAGAGACACACTCCTACAATAACAGAGACAACAGCACACATTGCAACTGACAGACACACTCCTACAGAAACAGAGACCACAGCACACACTGCAACTGAGAGACTGACTCTTACAGTAACAGAAACAAAAGCACACACTGCAACTGAGAGACTTACTCCTACAATTACGGAGACCACATCCCACACTGCAACTGAGAGACTGACTCCTACAGTAATGAAGACCATAACTCACACTGCACCTCAGATTCTTACTCCTACAGTAACAGAGACAAAAGCACACACTGCTACTGAGAGACATACTCCTACAGTAACAGAGATCACAGCACAAACAGCATCTGAGAGACACACAGCTATAGTAAAAGAGACCGCAGCACACACTGCAAATGAGAGACTTACTCCTACAGTAACGGAGACCACATTCCACACTGCAACTGAGAGACTTACTCCTACAATAACAGAGACCACGCCCCACACTGCAACTGAGTTACACACTCCAATAATAACAGAGACCACAACACACACTGCAACGGAGAAACTTACTTCTTCAATAACAGAGACCACATTCCACACTGCAACTGAGAGACTTACTCCTATAATAACAGAGACAACATCCCACACTGCAACTGAGATACTGACTCCTACAGTAATGAAGACCATAACTCACATTGCACCTGAGATACTTACACCTACAGTAACAGAGACCACAGCACAAACAGCATCTGAGAGACACACAGCTATAGTAAAAGAGACCACATCCCACACTGCAACTGAGAGAATTACTCCTACAATTACGGAGACCACATCCCACACTGCAACTGAGAGACTGACTCCTACAGTAATGAAGACCATAACTCACACTGCACCTGAGGTTCTTACTCCTACAGTAACAGAGACCACAACACACTCTGAAACTGAGAGACACACTCCTACAATAACAGAGACCACAGCACACATTGCAACTGAGAGACACACTCCTACAGAAACAGAGACCACAGCACACACTGCAACTGAGAGTCTGACTCTTACAGTAACAGAGACAAAAGCACACACTGCTACTGAGAGACTTATTCCTACAGTAACAGAGACCACAGCACAAACAGCATCTGAGAGACACACAGCTATAGTAAAAGAGACCACAGCACACACTGCAACTGAGAGACTTACTCCTACAGTAACGGAGACCACATTCCACACTGCAACTGAGATACTTACTCCAATAATAACAGAGACCACATCCCACACTGCAACGGAGAGACTTACTCCTTCAATAACAGAGACCACATTCCACACTGCAACTGAGAGTCTTACTCCTATAACAACAGAGACAACATCCCACACTGCAACTGAGAGACTTACTCCTACAATAACAGAGACCACATCCCACACTGCAACTGAGAGACTGACTCCTACAGTAATGAAGACCATAACTCACACTGCACCTGAGATTCTTACTCCTACAGTAACAGAGACCACAACACACTCTGAAACTGAGAGACACACTCCTACAATAACAGAGACCACAGCACACACTGCAACTGAGAGACACACTCCTACAAGAACAGAGACCACAGCACACACTGCAACTGAGAGACTGACTCCTACAGAAACAGAGACCATAACACACACAGCGACTGAGACTCTGATTCCTACAGTAACCGAGACAAAAGCACACACTGCTACTGAGAGACTTCCTCCTACAGTAACAGAGACCACAGTACAAACAGCATCTGAGAGACACACAGCTATAGTAAAAGAGACCACATCCCACACTGCAACTGAGAGACTTACTCCTACAATTACGGAGACCACATCCCACACTGCACCTGAGATTCTTACTCCTACAGTAACAGAGACAAAAGCACACACTGCTACTGAGAGACATACTCCTACAGTAACAGAGATCACAGCACAAACAGCATCTGAGAGACACACGGCTATAGTAAAAGAGACCACAGCACACACTGCAAATGAGAGACTTACTCCTACAGTAACGGAGAGCACATTCCACACTGCAACTAAGAGATTTACTCCTACAATAACAGAGACCACGCCCCACACTGCAACGGAGAGACTTACTTCTTCAATAACAGAGACAACATCCCACACTGCAACTGAGAGACTGACTCGTACAGTAATGAAGACCATAACTCACACTGCACCTGAGATACTTACTCCTACAGTAACAGAGACCACAACATACTCTGAAACTGAGAGACACACTCCTACAATAACAGAGACCACAACACACACTGCAACTGAGAGACACACTCCTACAATAACAGAGACCACAGCACACACTGCAACTAAGATACTGACTCCTACAGTAATGAAGACCATATCTCACACTGCACCTGAGATACTTACTCCTACAGTAACAGAGACCACAGCACAAACAGCATCTGAGAGACACACAGCTATAGTAAAAGAGACCACATCCCACACTGCAACTGAGAGAATTACTCCTACAATTACGGAGACCACATCCCACACTGCAACTGAGAGACTGACTCCTACAGTAATGAAGACCATAACTCACACTGCACCTGAGATTCTTACTCCTACAGTAACAGAGACCACAACACACTCTGAAACTGAGAGACACACTCCTACAATAACAGAGACAACAGCACACATTGCAACTGACAGACACACTCCTACAGAAACAGAGACCACAGCACACACTGCAACTGAGAGACTGACTCTTACAGTAACAGAAACAAAAGCACACACTGCAACTGAGAGACTTACTCCTACAATTACGGAGACCACATCCCACACTGCAACTGAGAGACTGACTCCTACAGTAATGAAGACCATAACTCACACTGCACCTGAGATTCTTACTCCTACAGTAACAGAGACAAAAGCACACACTGCTACTGAGAGACATACTCCTACAGTAACAGAGATCACAGCACAAACAGCATCTGAGAGACACACAGCTATAGTAAAAGAGACCGCAGCACACACTGGAAATGAGAGACTTACTCCTACAGTAACGGAGACCACATTCCACACTGCAACTGAGAGACTTACTCCTACAATAACAGAGACCACGCCCCACACTGCAACTGAGTTACACACTCCAATAATAACAGAGACCACAGCACACACTGCAACGGAGAAACTTACTTCTTCAATAACAGAGACCACATTCCACACTGCAACTGAGAGACTTACTCCTATAATAACAGAGACAACATCCCACACTGCAACTGAGATACTGACTCCTACAGTAATGAAGACCATAACTCACACTGCACCTGAGATACTTACTCCTACATTAACAGAGACCACAGCACAAACAGCATCTGAGAGACACACAGCTATAGTAAAAGAGACCACATCCCACACTGCAACTGAGAGAATTACTCCTACAATTACGGAGACCACATCCCACACTGCAACTGAGAGACTGACTCCTACAGTAATGAAGACCATAACTCACACTGCACCTGAGGTTCTTACTCCTACAGTAACAGAGACCACAACACACTCTGAAACTGAGAGACATACTCCTACAATAACAGAGACAACAGCACACATTGCAACTGAGAGACACACTCCTACAGAAACAGAGACCACAGCACACACTGCAACTGAGAGACTGACTCCTACAGTAACAGAGACAAAAGCACACACTGCTACTGAGAGACTTATTCCTACAGTAACAGAGACCACAGCACAAACAGCATCTGAGAGACACACAGCTATAGTAAAAGAGACCACAGCACACACTGCAACTGAGAGACTTACTCCTAAAATAACGGAGACCACATCCCACACTGCAACTGAGAGACTTACTCCTACAGTAACAGAGACCACATTCCACACTGCTACTGAGAGACTTACTCCTACAATAACAGAGACCACACCCCACACTGCAACTGAGATACACACTCCAGTAATAACAGAGACCACATTCCACACTGCAACTGAGAGACTTACTCCTGTAATAACAGAGACAACATCCCACACTGCAACTGAGAGACTTACTCCTGTAATAACAGAGACAACATCCCACACTGCAACTGAGAGACTTACTCCTACAGAAACAAAGACCATAACACACACAGCGACTGAGAGTCTGACAGTAACAGAGACAAAAGCACACACTGCTACTGAGAGACTTACTCCTACAGTAACAGAGACCACAGCACAAACAGCATCTGAGAGACACACAGCTATAGTAAAAGAGACCACAGCAAACACTGCAACTGAGAGACTTACTCCTACAGTAACGGAGACCACATCCCATACTGTAACTGAGAGACTTACTCCAACAATAATGGAGACCACATTCCACACTGCAACTGAGAGACTTACTCCTACAATAGCAGAGACAATAACACACACAGTACCTGAGAGACTGACTCCTACAGTAATGGAGACGATAACTCACACTGCACCTGAGAGACTTACTCGTACAATAACAGAGACCACAGTGCACATTACAACTGAGAGAACCACTCCTACAGTAATGGAGACATTAACTCACACTGCACCTGAGAGACACACTCCTACAGTAACAGAGATCACAGAACACACAGCATCTGAGAGACACACAGCTATAGTAAAAGAGCCCACAGCACACAATGCAACTAAGAGACTGACTCCTACAGAAACAGAGACAATAACACACACAGCACCTGAGAGAATCACTCCTACAGTGACAGACACCACAGCACACTCTGATACTGAGAGACACACACCTACAGAAACAGAGACCACAACACACACAACAACTGAGAGACTGACTCCTACAGTAGCAGAGACCATAACACATGCTGAAATTGAGAAACACACACCTACAGAAAAAGAGACCACAGCACACACTACAACCAAGAGACTGACTCCTACAGAATCAGAGACCAGAACACACACATCACCTGAGAGACTGATTCCTACAGAAACAGAGACCACAGCGCACACTGCAACTGAGAGACACACTCCTACAGTATCAGAGATCACAGCACATACTACAACTGAGAGACTGACTCCTACAGAAACAGAAACAAAAGCACACACTGCAAATGAAAGACTTACTCCTACAGTAACAGAGATCACAGAACACACAGCATCTGAGAGACACACAGCTATAGTAAAAGAGACCACGGCACACACTGGAACTGAGAGACTGTTTCCTGAAGTGACAGAGACCACAGCACACAATGCAACAGAAGAAACAGCATCTGAGAGACACACACCTACAGTATCAGAGACCACAGCACATACTGCAACTGACAGATTGACTCCTACAGTCACAGAGATCACAGCAACTATGGCAACTGAGAGACTGACTCCTACAGAAACAGAGGCCATAACACACTCAGCACCTGAGAGACTGATTCCTACAGTAACAGAGACCACAGAGCAATATATAACTGAGAGACTGAGTCCTACAGTAATGGAGACCATAACTCACACTGCACCTGAGATACTTACTCCTAGAGTAACAGAGACCACAACACACACTGCATCTGAGAGACATACAACTATAGTAACAGAGATCACAGCACATACTACAACTGCGAGACACACTCCTACAATAACAGAGATCACAGCACACAATGCAACTGAGAGACTGACTCCAACAGTAACAGAGACCATAACACACACAGTGATTGACAGACTGATTCCTACAGTAACAGAGACAAAAGCACACACTGCTACTGAGAGGCTTACTCCTACAGTAACAGAGACCACAGCACAAACAGCATCTGAGAGACACACAGCTATATTAAAAGAGACCACAGCACACACTGCAACTGAGAGATTGACTCCTACAGTATCAGAGCTCAAAGCCAATACTGCAACTGAGAGACTGACTCCTACAGTAACAGAGATCACAGCAAATATGGCAACTGAGAGACTGACTCTTACAGTAATGAAGATCATAACTCACACTGCACCTGAGAGACTTACTCCTACAGTAACAGAGACCACAGCACAAACAGCATCTGAGAGACACACAGCTATAGTAAAAGAGACCACATCCCACACTGCAACTGAGAGACTTACTCCTACAATTACGGAGATCACATCCCACACTGCAACTGAGAGACTGACTCCTACAGTAACAGAGACCACAACACACTCTGAAACTGAGAGACACACTCCTACAATAACAGAGACGACAGCACACACTGCAGCTGAGAGACACACTCCTACAGAAACAGAGACCATAACACACACAGCACCTGAGAGACTGATTTCTACAGTAACAGAGACCGCAGCGCAGACTACAACTGAGAGACTGACTCTTACAGTAATGGAGACCATAACACACAAAGCAACTAAAAGACTGATTCCTGCAGTAACAGAGACCACAGCACACACTACAACTGAGAGACTGACTCCTACAGTAATAAAGACCATAACTCACAGTGCACCTGAGATAATTACTCCTATAGTAACAGAGACATCAGGACACACTGCACCTGAGAGACACGCTCATGCAGTAACAGAGACCACAACACACACTGAAACTGAGAGACACACTCCTACTATAACAGAGACCACAGCACACACTGCACATGAGAGACACACACTTACAGAATCAGAGACCACAACACACACTGCAACTGAGAGAATGACTCCTACAGTAACAGAGACAACAGCACCCTCTGCAACTGAAAGACACACTCCTACAGTTACAGAGACCACATCACACACAGCAAATGTAAGACTGACTCCTACAATTACAGAGACAAGAACACACACATCACCTGAGAGACTGATTCCTACAGTAACAGAGACCATAGCACACACTGCAACTGAGAGACACACTCCTACAGTATCAGAGATCACAGCACATACTACAACTGAGAGACTGACTCCTACAGAAACAGAGACCATAACACACACAGTACCAGAGAGACTGATTCCTATAGTAACAAAGACCGTAGCACACACTGCAACTGAGAGACTATTTCCTACAGTAACAGAGATCATAGCACATAGTGCAACTGAGAGACACACACCTACAGTATCAGAGATCACAGCACATACTACAACGGAGAGACAGTCTCCTACATTAATGGAGACCATAACTCACATTGCACATGAGAGACACACACTTACAGAATCAGAGACCACAACACACACTGCAACTGAGAGAATGACTCCTACAGTAACAGAGACAACAGCACCCTCTGCAACTGAAAGACACACTCCTACAGTTACAGAGACCACAACACACACAGCAAATGTGAGACTGACTCCTACAATTACAGAGACAAGAACACACACATCACCTGAGAGACTGATTCCTACAGTAACAGAGACCATAGCACACACTGAAGCTGAGAGACATACACCTACAGTATCAGAGATCACAGCACATACTACAACTGAGAGACTGACTCCTACAGAAACAGAGACCATAACACACACATCACCTGAGGGACTGATTCCTACAGTAACAGAGACCGTAGCACACACTGCAACTGAGAGACTATTTCCTACAGTAACAGAGATCATAGCACATAGTGCAACTGAAAGACACACACCTACAGTATCAGAGATCACAGCACATACTACAACTGAGAGACTGACTCCTACAGAAACAGAGACCATAACACACACAGTACCAGAGAGACTGATTCCTACAGTAACAGAGACCACAGCGCACACTACAATTGAGAGACTCACTCCTACAATAACAGAGACCACAGCACACAATGCAACTGAGAGACTGAATCCTATAGTAACAGAGACCATAACACACACAGTGACTGAGAGACTGATTCCTACAGAAACTACAACACACACTGGAATTGAAAGAGTGACTCCTACAGTTCCAGAGACCACAGCACACAATACACATGGAAGACAGTCTCCTACAGTAACAGAAGCCATAACTCATACTGCATTTGAGATACTTACTCCCACAGTAACAGAGACCTCAGCACACACTGATACTGAGAGATACACTCCTACAGTAACACAGTCCACAGCACACACTACAACTGAAAGACTGACTCCTACAGTAATAGAGACCGTAACACATATTGCAACTGAGAGACTTACTCTTGCAGTAACAGAGATCATAGCACACACTGAAGCTGAGAGGCACACTCCTACAATAACAATAACAGAGACCACAGCACACAATGCAACTGAGAGACTGACTCCTACAGAAACAGAGACCATAACACACACAGCGACTGAGAGACTGATTCCTACAGTAATGGAGACCATAACGCACAGAGCGACTGAGAGACTGATTCCTACAGTAATGGAGACCATAACGCACATTGCAACTGAGAGACTTACTCATGCAGTAACAGAGAGCATAGCACACACTGAAACTGAGAGGCACACTCCTACAATAACAGAGACAACAGCACACACTGCAACTGAGAGACTGACTCCTACTGTAACAGAGATCATAACACACACTGCAACTGAAAGAGTGACTCCTATAGTAGCAAACACCACAGCACACACTGCAACTGAGAGACTCACACATACAGTATCAGAGATGACAGAAAGTACTACAATTGAGAGACTGACTCCTACAGAAACAGAGACCATAACACACACAGTACCAGAGAGACTGATTCCTACAGTAACAGAGACCACAGCGCACACTACAATTGAGAGACTCACTCCTACAATAACAGAGACCACAGCACACAATGCAACTGAGAGACTGAATCCTATAGTAACAGAGACCATAACACACACAGTGACTGAGAGACTGATTCCTACAGAAACTACAACACACACTGGAATTGAAAGAGTGACTCCTACAGTTCCAGAGACCACAGCACACAATACACATGGAAGACAGTCTCCTACAGTAACAGAAGCCATAACTCATACTGCATTTGAGATACTTACTCCCACAGTAACAGAGACCTCAGCACACACTGATACTGAGAGATACACTCCTACAGTAACACAGTCCACAGCACACACTACAACTGAAAGACTGACTCCTACAGTAATAGAGACCGTAACACATATTGCAACTGAGAGACTTACTCTTGCAGTAACAGAGATCATAGCACACACTGAAGCTGAGAGGCACACTCCTACAATAACAATAACAGAGACCACAGCACACAATGCAACTGAGAGACTGACTCCTACAGAAACAGAGACCATAACACACACAGCGACTGAGAGACTGATTCCTACAGTAATGGAGACCATAACGCACAGAGCGACTGAGAGACTGATTCCTACAGTAATGGAGACCATAACGCACATTGCAACTGAGAGACTTACTCATGCAGTAACAGAGAGCATAGCACACACTGAAACTGAGAGGCACACTCCTACAATAACAGAGACAACAGCACACACTGCAACTGAGAGACTGACTCCTACTGTAACAGAGATCATAACACACACTGCAACTGAAAGAGTGACTCCTATAGTAGCAAACACCACAGCACACACTGCAACTGAGAGACTCACACATACAGTATCAGAGATGACAGAAAGTACTACAATTGAGAGACTGACTCCTACAGTCACAGAGATCACAGCACATATGGCAAGTGATAGACTGACTCCTACAGAAACAGAGACCATAACACACTCAGCACCTAAGAGACTGATTCCTACAGTTACAGAGACCACAGCGCACACTACAATGGAGAGACAGGCTCCTATAGTAACAGAGACCATAACTCACACTGCAACTGAGAGATACACTCCTACAGTTACAGAGACAACAACACACACTGCATCTGAGAAATACACTCATACAGTAACACAGACAGCACACACTGCAACTGAGAGATCAATTCCTACATTAATGGAGACCATAACTCACATTGCACATGAGAGACACACACTTACAGAATCAGAGACCACAGCACACACTGCAACTGAGAGACACACACCTAAAGTAACAGAGATCATAGCACATAGTGGAAATGGGAGACTGACTCCTACAGTAACAGAGACCATAACACACACAGCACCTGAGAGACACGCATCGACAGTAACAGAGACCACAGCACGCATTGCAAATGAGAGACAGACTCCAACAGTAACAGAAACCACAGTGCAAATGTCAAATGAAAGACATAATCCTACAGTATCAGAGACAACAGCACCCACAGCAACTGTGAGACCAATTTCTACAGTAAGAGAGACCATGGCATCTCCAGCAAATGAAAGACTTGCTCCTGCAGTAACAGAGACCATAATGCACATGGGAACTGAGAGATTGACTCCTACAGTAACAGACACCACAGAGCACACAGCAACTGAGAGACACACACCTACAGTAACAGAGACCACAGAGCACACAGCAACTGAGAAACTCACTCCTACAGTAACAGACACCACAGAGCACACAGCAACTGAGAAACTCACTCCAACAGTAACAGAGACCACAGAACACACTGCACCTGAAAGACTGACTCCAAAAGTAGCAGAGACCACAGAGCACACAGCAACTGAGAAACACACACCTACAGTAATAGAGACCACAACACACACTGCAACAGAGACCACACCACACACAGCACCTGAAAGACTAACTCTAAAAGTAGCAGAGACCACAGCACACACTGTAACTGAGAGATCAACTCATACAATAACAGAGACCACAACACACACTGAGACTAAGAGACCAAATTCTACAGTAACAGAGACCAAGGCAAATACAGCAACGAAGACACTGGCTCCTACAGTTACAGAAACTGCAATGCACACTGCAACTGAAAGACTGTCTCCTACAGTAACAGAGACACACATTCTTACTGTAAATGAATCAGCTGTACACACTGCAAATGAGAGACCGAGCCCTACAGTTACAGAGAGCACACCCCACACTGCAACTGAGACACTCATTGCTACATATACCACAATACACAATGCAAATGAGAGACAGTACAGTACTACAGTAACAGAGACCACACCCCATACTGCAACTGAGAGACAGACTCCTCCATTAAGAAAGACCACAGCATGCACTATAACTGAGAGGCCTGTTCCTACAGTAAATGAGATAACAGCACATAATACAACTGAGAGAACTGTTCCTACTGTACACGAGACAACCAGAAACACTGCAACTGAGAGATTTATTCCTTCTGTAAATGAAACACCCGTACACAATACAACTGAGCGATCTATTCCTACAGTAAATGAGACAACCACACACAATGCAAATGAGAAAACTACTCCTGCTGTAAATGAGACAACAGTGCACAATGCAACTGAGAGATCTATTCCTTCTGTACATGAAGCAACCATACAAAATACAAGTCAGAGATCTTTTCCTACTGTAAATGAGATAACAGCACACAATGCAACTGAGAGATCTATTCCTAATGTAAATAAGACAACAGCACATAATACAACTGAGAGTCCTATTTCTATTGTATACGAAACAAACAGAAACACTACAACTGAGAGATCTATACCTAATATAAGAGAGACAACAGCCCACATGACAGCTGGGAGACAAATTCCTAGTGTATATGATATCACAGCACACGATGCGACAGAGAGATTTAAAACTGTTGTGACAGACAGCACACTGTACACTGAAATTGAGAACACAAAATCTATTAGAAGAGAAAGTGCTGCACATAATCTTGAAGCTTATTCATATTTGAATTATTTTCCTTCACAAAATAACAGTGATAAAGTTCACTCGTACTCATCTCATCTTAAGAACAAATCGTTTGATTCTCTGTCTTCGTCTATGAACGGCACATTATTCCTCAGGTATATACGAAGCTTACCCATTTCAGGCATCAGGGGAAATACTTTATTGTCAGGCAGAATACTCAAAGATCTACACCCCAATATTCCTAACAGAAAAGAGGTGCATTTGTCTTCTGGGGTACTAATACCTAGGAAGCTTCCTCAGAGCTTTCCAGATGAATCAAACACAATGAAGAAAACCTCTACAATGAGGCCAGACGAAGCCCTCCCTGTAAACACCACTGTTATTCCAATCACTGGTCAAGTCACCAGAAATCTTGGCCCATCAATTTTCTTCTCAACATCTTCGACAGTGAAAAATACAAATGCCGCCACCATTGTAACTAAGAGCCATGTATACTACACGATTGGACTTACCCCAATCACTTGCCCCCCGTGTACTGACGACATGACAACTACTGCTGCAGTTTTCCGTTTCACAAATGCAACCACCATGGAGACCGCATTATCTACACACACCTTTCCTGAAACACCAGCACAGATAAGTAAGCATATTCTTTATATTTAGTAAATATAATTTATTTTTGTTTATTCATCAAGCTAAAATGGAGCAATTTTGGAACTATTCAACTGCACATTATCAGGACAGGCTCACACAATGCTGGAATGGATAGCTCTATATCTGATACAAGGTGGTGTCCTACCAGTTGACTAACAGAACAGGCTCAGCTAATACTGGATTTCTATCTAATAGGGTATGACCATCTTACAGACCACAAATAATTAGAATATCCATTTTTCAGGTTGTTTGAATGGAGGACAAGTGAATGGAACCCACTGTGTCTGTACAGATGCTTTCAATGGCCCACAGTGTGAATTTCCCAAAATGAAGTGCAGCAACGGTGGTACCTTCAGTGGTACCAAATGCCTATGCACTGACCTCTTCTACGGCTCCCTTTGTCAATATGCCTTAAATTCGATAAGTGTTGGTAAGTAGATAACTCAGCGTATCACG
The DNA here is from genome assembly GCA_037306005.1 of Rhinophrynus dorsalis. Lineage (NCBI taxonomy): Eukaryota > Metazoa > Chordata > Amphibia > Anura > Rhinophrynidae > Rhinophrynus > Rhinophrynus dorsalis. The sequence continues at coordinate 156,662,072 of CM074726.1, read as the reverse complement.
ATCTATAGGGGAAAATATACCTGCAGATCATGAAAGTGTTATGTATTTTTAAATGTTATGTAGCCTCTGAAAACAGTTTAAATTTGCCAGGAATTTCTTCTTCTTTGTTATTTAAAAAGGTTCAATTATGGGGCAGCCATAAACATATGTAAATAGCCCTGTTCATAAAGTCTTTATTTAATGTTGTCTGTGCTGTTTATATTGAAACATCAAGTCAGTTAATTTATTGTGATTAGTGCTCTACTGTAATAGGAAAGGTTGTTACCTTGTCTCATCCCATTTACAGATAATCCTGGAATATCACCTCAAGAATACTATGTTAATGGGAGCTTTGGAAAAAGCAGGAATGTACCTCTCCCTAACCAGAAATCATGAGCATCATATTTTTTATTGGGGGCAGGACTGTGCAATTATCATCAGCTGCAACATGCACACTGTCTGGCAAGGTTGTGAAGAGGGGGAAACGGGGGTCACATCTTGTCACATCTGTGAAATGGCAGTGGCTCGTTGTGGTGCTGCTGCTGCCTCAGCATTAGGAGTCAAAGGAGACATCAGCATCACCTGTCCCATGTCACTGCTGGAGTTGGTTCCACCATCACAGTCTGTGGTTGATGATAATGATCCCAGTCCCACTCCAACCACCGTTACTACTACTACCCATGAGCACAGAGGATACAGGAGCCTATTCCTGTGAAATCTGATATTCAGATGTCTCAGCAGCAGTAACACCATAATATCACTGATGGGTGGCATATAATGTGCCTAGTGGTGGCTTACCATCTGGTCTGCACACCTTTTTTCAAGGCTTGCCTTGCTGTAAGCCTTTTAACTTTGTTCAAGGTTTGCCTTTCTGTAAGCCAGCTAATAATTATTTTCAATGCTTGTCTTTCTATAAGCATGCTAACATTTATTTTTATCAAGGGTTGCCTTGCCGTAAGTCTGCAAGCATTTTTTTCCAAAAAGGTAATTAAAAAAATAGGTTGAATTTAATGTAGTGGATGTGAATGTGGGTTGTGAATAATCATTTTAATGATGATGATGATGATGAATAGGAAGGAATGTTAGATGTTGCCAGTGAGCAGCTAAGGGTTTCCACAGCAGTACACTTCAGTGCAGGCCAGACACACTGTTTTGTTTGCCATCAAGTGGTCATTATTTTGGCCTAGAACATGTTTATCCTGTTAGTATGCTGTAACCATCTTATATGCAGTGGGGCCACTCCTAGGAGCTACACTGTGGTTGTGTGAATCAGTTACCAACCCATATTCTGGGAACAAGTCCCATAGAGATGTGCCTGTGCCACCACAAATACTACTACCACAATTAGACTGTCGCTCCTGACACCAATTAATTGCTTTTTGTGAAGATGATGTTGTATTCTACAAAATGATTTGATGTTGTTGACAGTGATGCTGCTGACAGTATAACCACTTTCCTTACTTCATTTTCATTATGTTTTCTAGTAGTTTTTTGCCCCATACTCCACTTGGTCTATAAGGATTTTTTTCGCATTTTTCACAGAATCCTCCTCAGAGTATCGCTGCCCAAACCTTGGCACAAATTCAGAAATGTTATGTTATGTGTGTGGGTCCAAGGTGTTCTCAAAAGGTTTCAACAGGTCACACAAGTCACATATTAACTGACAATAATCAGCTGAAAAAGAAGCCCCCTCCTGGCGATGTTTAACATTTCTTTACAAAACTTTACAAAAAATTTTGCATCCTGTATTTCTACGGCTAACACGGTACCAACTCTCATCTATTATTAACATTTCTCTGAAAGGTTTAGATTCTGAGAAGAATCGAGTAACTATTAGTTTAAGAACATGGGAGTAACAGGGTACTTGCACCATATCTGCTATGCTTAAAGGGATAGTAATACTTTGTTTTATCTTTATTTTATTTTGTAGGCATTAAAAAAACATGAAGAACGATATAAGTCTTATCTCTCAAACCTTTATGGTTTAAGAGATATTCACAAGCAAAGTATCCCCCCCCCCCCTGTTCAGCCAGATCAGAAGGGAGGTGCCCAGGTAGACTGCAGAGAGGGACAATCTTCAATTAAGATAAGGGAAAAACCTGAAAAGCTTGTCAAGGGGGGCAGGGCTTTCATTGTTTTCATACAAAGAAGATTGTCCCCTGCTGTTATCTGTCTGGTCTTACAACCAGATTCACATCTGACAAGAGATGGCTTACACTAGGAAAATGGGGCGGGAGGGGGAAACTTTGCTTGTGAATATCTCTTAAACCATAAAGGTTTGAGAGATAAGACTTATATCGTTCTTTATGTTTTTTTAATGCCTACAAAATAAAATAAAGTTAAAACAAAGTATTACTATCCCTTTAAAGCAGAACTTTCATGTAATACCAAGTCGCCATGCATTCATTAAACGCATGGCAACTAGCCTGAAAATAGATGTCTTAATGTTAAAAAATAGCTGTGTCTAAAGTAATCCTTCCAGTTTGGAGACTGGAACCAGGCTACAGTGCAGACATCTTGTCTGTGCGCCTGCGCTGTCAGTCCCAGTCTCCACTGAGTAGATTGCAGTACACAACATGGACACCAGAAGGGACTGACAGCACAGGTGCACAGACCGCACTAACCTGCCCGTCAGCCTCGGGAAGGATTACTTTAGGCACATCTATTTTTTAACTTTAAGACATCTATTTTCAAGCTAGTCGCCATGCGTTTAATGAATGCATGGCGACTTGGTATTACCTTAAAGTTCCGCTTTAAAGGGATAGTAATATTTGAAAATAATTTTATTTTATATTGTAACCCTCAAAAAAAACACTAAAAATGATATATCTTATCTCCCATACCTTTATGGTTTGGGAGATATTAGTAAGTAAAGTTTCCCCTGGAGTGACGTCGCTGCTCTAGCTGTCAGATTTGGAATCCGGTCCACAGACCAGCAGTGCCTCTCCAGAAGTGCCGAGATCATGATCTTTAAAAAGAATTTCTTCATTGGAATGGTCTACAAAGTGTGCTTGCAAGCCAGGCACACTTTGTAGACAGTTCCAGTGAAGTAGTTATTTTTAAAGATTGTGATCTCTGAACTGCTAAAGAGCTGACGGCTGATCTGTGGACCAGATTCCAAATCTGTCCACTAGATGGCAGACTTGGTTAAAACAGCCAGGAAAAGGGAACTTTATTTTACTTGCTAATATCTCCCAAACCATAAAGGTTTGGGAGATAAAACTTATATCATTTTGAATGTTTTTTTAAGGGCTACAATATACAATAAAATTATTTTCAAGGCTGCTTTCAAGTAGTGGGGTACAAGCCATTTGTCTATGACCTGGTGTATTTTATTGAACCCATCTGCAGCTTTTGTTGGTTTGAGTTACCCTGCTGCTGGACTTTACTACTGGTGGTGACTTGATGCTGCTCTTCACTGATGGATATCCAGTGAGCAATGACAGTCATATAGTCTATACTCTGGCCACTTGTCCACATGTTGTGGTCATGTGATTTTACTTGCAGAATGATGTTTTGAGCCCTTTGCCCATCACACTAACCACGTACTTGTACAACTCTCACACAGCCACCCTTGAAAATAACTACAGCTTGGTATGTGCCAGCGGGGTCAACAAATTACATCAATGTTTTAAAACCTGTTTTCAACAAAAGAATTGGGCTGCATGACAACTTTGCTGTTTCTCAGGCATACCTTTGGATTATTTTTATACAGTTTTTGACTTCTTTCTAAGAATTCAGTAAGTGCAGGTTGGCAGCACATAGAAGAAGACATGTGTAACTTCATTAGTTTAACAACATGACTAGTGGTGGTGGATGTGGTAGTGTTGGTAGGTGAAAGCACTCTATGGCACTTGTTACCTCCTCCAAAAAACAGTTATACTCATCCATGCTGTGTATTTGCATAACAGAACTGGGAGTCATGGTGCTATTGTAACGGAAGTAATTGTTGCTCCGCTATCTAAGACATCAACATTATTTTTTTGAGCCCCTCAGCCCCCTGCACTTCTATGAATACTTCTACTGCTGCTAGTTCCTGCAAGTTTCTGGAATGTCTGCCAATCAGACCAGGGGTGGTGCTTCAGGTGGGATCTCAATGAGGATGTGCCTAGAATGATCATGCTTCCCCTTGCTCACGTTTTTACAGAGACAAAAGACAGAAACATGTTTAATTCTCAATACTGTAGATTTCATAGACTGAGGTGTTCCTGATGATCTACTACTACTACTATTACTACTACTACTACTACAGAAGCTAGATGTTGTAATAGTATTAGTAGTAGGTGTCAGTAGCGCTGCACTTTGGATAGCAGCAGAATGTCATAGACCAGTCCTGAGTTTACCTTTTGCCTTACGTATGACCTAATCCAGTGTTTCAATCAGCACTTGTGATCACCTGCTCTCCCTTATAGAGCAGCCTGTTCCTTGCAGTGGTGTTTGCTCAAAACTTTCCGTCTTGTCTTGTCCAGTGTTTGCTTTTGCTCCTGCTCTCGAGTTGTTGATCCGGCCTGTCGATGGCATAATGGCAGCATGCATTAAGGTGTCTTTTCCATCATATCTGTGTGAATCCACCACCAATCTGACACAATCTGTTGACATTGCCATGAATCCACCAGGCCTTCAACAGGTTTACTATTTTGTTCAACAATGGCTCATTTGCATATAGTAATGCAGTTTCATGAGCCACTGTCATATTCATATGGGTGTGTTTATATTTGTTTTGAATTTGTGTTTGTATTCATATTAGATTGCCACATGCACTAAGTTCTGATCACTGCCTATGGTGCCAGAGTTCACACCAACCTGAGATTGGAGATGTTGAGATCTCCCAACTTGTTTGCAGAAGTTAGATACTAGCTAGTTATGTAATAGATGTAGATTCCATGACTTAATCATTTAAAGGGATAATAATGTTTCATAATAAGAGCAGCTCTGATGAATCATCATAGTATTTGGACTTTGGAAAGTGTTATTTCAATTCTGTCAGAGTTGTAGTTCAAGAGTAATTCAATGAGAGAAGTATCCCCCTCCCGTCCCTTTTAATGATGTAACACTGCTCAGCCAGAGCAGAAGGGAGGTGCCCAGGTACACTGCAGAGAGGGACAATCTTCAATTAAGATAAGGGAAAAAGCTGAAAAGCTTGTTAAGGGGGCAGGGATTTCATTGTTCTGATAGGAAGAAGATTGTCCCCTGCTGTTATCTGTCTGGTCTATGGACTGGATTCCACATCTGAGAAGAGATGGCTTACACTAGGTAAAAGGGGGGAGAGGGGAAACTTTGCTTGTGAATATCTCTCAAACCATAAAGGTTTGAGAGATAAGACTTATATCGTTCTTCATGTTTTTTTAATGCCTACAAAATAAAATAAAATAAAACGAAGTATTACTATCCCTTTAAGGACAGTAGAGGTGTGCAATGCATTTGATTCTCCTGTGTCCCCACGTTAACACAAGCAACACAAATGTAGCAGCACAAAAAGTTTTAGCTTTAATAATAATCTAATTAATCAAATAATAATCAAATTAAATGGTTATTTCCTATCCATAGTTTACAACCCATTTGACATTTCTGCAACATTCCACCACCAAAATATCAAAGTCCAAGGAAATAGGCATACATTTGATGAAGCAATATCAAGTTTAGTGTTAGATGTGTTCCCCACATTATCAAAATCCGACATAGAGTGTCCCCCTTCGACATTTTAACTCCCCTTTTAAAATTCGACTTGCAGTGCTTTCTTTCACCACTTTAAAGGGATAGCAATGTTTCAAAATAAAAGCAGCTCCAATTAATCTTCATAGTAATTGGACCATGGACAGTGTTATTTAAATACTGTCAGAGTTGTAGGTCAAGAGTAATTGAATGATAAAGTATCCCTCTCCCTCCCCTTTTACTGATGTAACTGTTCACCTCAGAGCAGCAGGGTGGCCTCCAGGTGGATCTCAGACAGGAACAATCTTCAATTAGCGTAAGGGAAAAACCTGAAAAAACTGTCAAGGGGGGCAGGGTTTTCCTTATACTCACAGTAAGAAGATTGTCCCTTGCTGTGAGCTGTCTAGTCCCAGGGCCAGATTCCACATCTGAGGGGAGGTGGCTTACACTAGGTAAAAGTGACGGAAGGGGGATACTTTCGACTTACAGGACTTTCTTTCACCATTTTAATTCGACAAATATTGTTCACATTCAACATTCTAACCCTTCCCCTTGAAAATTTGACTTAAAAAGTGTTCCTATGACCTTTCTTAATTTTAATTTGAATAATATTGCTCCCATTCGACACTGTTTATTCTCCAGTTTTACTGCAAAATACAGATTCTTTATGTGTCACAATGATACCTGTGCAACAATGTATAACATGCCATGCTAAGTGTGAAAGACCTCTCACTCCTACTGGTTGTTGGCTAAACCATTTGATGTGTTAATACTACAATAAGAAGTGATAGTAACCCCTCCTTTACTGTTGTGAGGAAGGTTACTGAATAAGTGTGACCCGATTTACATAACATATCTGAAACTGTTATAAAAAGGACCAACACCAAAAAGAAGAAAAAAACAGCCCTTCACATCAGACTCTCATCCTGTAGGAGGATCATGGTGTGAATGCTGAAAAAAGACCAGTTCTGCACTTTCCATAAGGCCCTTTCAAGTACAGGTTCAGAATAAAAATTAACCTTTATTAGTTTATTTAAAATGGTAACCAACCAAAATGAAACTTCTATTTGTTGGAGGTACACAAAATATAAAAATAAAAGTGGACCTAAGTCCATTGGATAAATGGGGGAATTATATTGTTTTTCCTTGATTCCATTACCAGCGCTAAAAAAAACAGGCACTGTGTTTTTTCAAGTCGGGTTTTGGTATCCTATTACCTGACTGGTGAAAACAAAATCAGCGGTAATTACACATACCGCCTGTCAAAAAAAAAGCCCATAGGAAACAATTAAAAGCAATGTGCAAGTAGTATCCTATTACCCACGCTCAGTATTACCGCCTGTTTTGTTTATACAATTTAAGTTGGAAATTCTGAGCCTCAGAGCTTGAGGTGTAGAAACCACAAACCCCTCCTTTACTGTTGTGAAGAAGGTTACTGAATAGTGTGATCCAATTTACATAACAATAAGTTAAATATTATAAAAAGGAGTCTCACCTATTGTTATGTAAATTGGGTCACACTTATTCAGTAACAGTAAAGGAGGGGTTAGTATCACTTCTTACTGTATCATTAACACATCAAATGGGTTTAGTCAACAAATAGTAGGAGTGAGAGGTCTTTATCTTTAACACTTAGTACAGCAAGTTATACATTCTTGCACAGGAATCACTGTGACACATAAAGAGTCCGTATTTTGCAGTAAAATTGGAAAATAAACAATGTTGAATGGGAGCAATATTATTCAAATTAAAATGGAGAAAGAAGGCCATGGGAGCATGCTAAGTCAAATTTTAAAGGGGAAGGGTTAAAATTTGAATGTGAACATTATTTGTCGAATTAAAATGGTGAAGAAAAGCACTGTAAGTTTAATTTTAAAGGGGAAGGGTTAAAATTTGAGTGTGAACATTATCTGTCGAATTAAAATGGTGAAGAAAAGCACTGTAAGTCGAATTTTAAAAGGAGGGGTTAAAATGTCAAAGTGAGGCACTCTTTGTTGGATTTTGATAATGTGGGGAACACATCTAACACTGAACTTGATCTTGGACTTTGACATTTTGCGTGGTTTTTTTTTGGCGTTAGTCGAATAAAAGCAGAGAGCGCCAGTTTTGTTACTACTCTGAAATGTGCCGTCTATGCCAGTTTTGTTTTACTGTGGTTCTGCAATAGAATACCGACATTACACATGTTTGCAAAATTCACGTTGCTGGTTTTTCTTGTAACGCCGGTTTTAGCACTGGTAATAGAATCGAGCCCCAAGTCCATAGTGGTGGACAGAAGAACTGGACCACAAATCCTGCTCACTGTACATGATAATCTGAGTTTCATTTGGGCAGTTTGAGGTTCAGAAGTCCTGCTAGAAACTGCCATATCTGCTTCCATAGACAGCAGGAACAACTGAAGATATGTCTCTTGAACCAAGGCTCAAGGAAAAATTCAAAGATGCCATCAGGATTTGTTGGCCATTGTGAAGAGGGGGTAATAATAGAAGCTGTTAGCATTTGTTTAATTTAAAAGTTCTGGCTTTAACCTACAAATCACTTGCCATTGCTAACCCTTGTAATATTCCTCCTTTTGTCTCAACATAACCTAACACCCCCCACACACACAAATACACGTACGCACTCACACATACACACACACACACACTCACACACATGCACGCACCAGTTGCTACCCCAGCTCCGGACACAACCTATAACTCAATTGTCAAATATTAGCACCTCTCATTCCCATCTACAAAACTGTCCTAGAGACCTTTTGAAGCTCCCTTAGTCCCTACGTCCTTCCATCAAACTCACCCCCAAGCCTACAGACTTAGCCCCCATGTTTCTGTTCCTCTATCATCCCTCTCCAAACCACAACCCTTTGCCAGTCACTACACTAGCAGCATATTCCCTCAAAGAGTTAATATGAAGAAAATCCAGGGAGGTAAGTAGCTATTTACATGGTTGTAAGCTCTAGAGGAAGAACTGCTCCTTTATAACTTTGACAGAAAGTGACACCTGAGATCTTGACATATTAAACTTTTGAGTGCCAGATGGCTGCACAACACATTATTTTTCCCTGAAAGTAGATTCTAATTATTTCCCAGCATGCTTTAACCCAAAAGTTATCCAATCAGTCCTCTTTATCATACATCAACCTAGAGATATCAACTCTTTAGCACACGCAAGACAAGCGGGACTTCTCCCTCTGCCTTATTGTTAGAAATGGGACACATTTAGAGATTAAAGTGCAGGTAATTGCTGTGGATTATATAGTAGGTAATACCAGATTTTTGCACCCTCAGACCCTGATATCTGGCTCAAAACCCTGAGTCTCAGTGGCATAGTCTGAAAGTTCTCAGCTTTGGTGCTAGGTAGCTGATGGAAACTACAACTTCCATCATCCCCAACCACATATTGATTGGTTAGAGGATGATGGGAGACGTAGTCCCGAAAAGCTGGAGGTTTCATCAGTTGACTACAGAACTCTATGGTTATTTATACCCCTAGTGGTGGGAGTCAGAAGCTGCTCCCTCATTTCATAGAACCAGACCTGCTAGGCATTCTGATATAGGCTTTTAGTAACAAAGCACTTTGTACCATGTATTTAACTGATGTATTTCCATTGTGGTTTGCATTTACAGCTACAGTCAACCTGACAGTGAGTCTTCAAATAAAGGTATACAACCAGACCTTCACCAATGAAATGAGAAATACATCAAGTCTACAATATAAATACTTTGTTGGTAACTTCACCAGTGAGGTGAGTAATGTGCTATTTTGCCTCTTTGCCTTTTCCTTCTGCTACAGTCTTGCACCTTCCCTTCCTGTCCCTCGTCCTCCTCCGCTTCCACTTCTTCCCTGTCTCCTCCCACTCTTTCCTGTTCCCTCTTTTACTCCCACTCCCTTCCTTCACTTCCTGACCCCTCTCCTCCTCCCCTTCTACTTCTTCTCTGTCTCCTTCACCTCTTCTCAGTCCCCTCACTTACTCTCACTCCCTTCCTGTCACCTCTCATCCACCCCTTCCACTTCTTCCCTGTCTCTTCTCCCACTTCCCTGCCCCTCTATTACTCCCACTCCCTTCCTTCACTTCCTGTCCCCTCTCCTCCTCCCCTTCCACTTCTTCCCTCCCTCCTCCAACTCTTCCCTGCCCCCTCTCTTACTCCCACTCCCTTCCCTTCATGTCTCCTCTCCTCCTCTTCCACTTCTTCCTTGTCTCCTTCCACTCTTCCTTGTCGCCTCTATTACTCCCACTCCTTTCCTTTCTTTCCTGTCCCCACTCCTCCTCCGCTTCTTCTCTGTCTCCTCCCACTCTTTCCTGTTCCCTCTATTACTCCCACTCCCTTCCTTCACTTCCTGACCCCTCTCCTCCTCCCCTTCCACTTCTTCCGTCTCCTCCCACTCTTTCCTGTTCCCTCTATTACTCCCACTCCCTTCCTTCACTTCCTGACCCCTCTCCTCCTCCCCTTCCACTTCTTCCGTCTCCTCCCACTCTTTCCTGTTCCCTCTATTACTCCCACTCCCTTCCTTCACTTCCTGACCCCTCTCCTCCTCCCCTTCCACTTCTTCCCTGTCTCCTCCCACTCTTTCCTGTTCCCTCTATTACTCCCACTCCCTTCCTGACCCCTCTACTCCTCCCCTTCCACTTCTTCCCTATCTCCTCCTACTCTTTCCTGTTCCCTCTATTACTCCCACTCCCTTCCTTCACTTCCTGACCCCTCTCCTCCTCCCCTTCCACTTCTTCTCTGTCTCCTTCACCTCTTCTCAGTCCCCTCACTTACTCTCACTCCCTTCCTGTCACCTCTCATCCACCCCTTCCACCTCTTGCCTGTCTCTTCTCCCTCTTCCCTGCCCCACTCTTACTCCCACTCCCTTCCTTCCCTTTCTGTCCCCTCTCCTCCACCCCTTCCACTTCTTCCTTGTCTCATCCCACTCTTCCTTGCCCCCTCTATTACTCCCACTCCTTTCCTTTCTTTCCTGTCCCCTCTCTTCTCCCACTCTTCCTTGCCCCCGTCTTACTCCCACTCCCTTCCTGCTCCCTCTACTCCTCCCATTCCACTTCTTCCCTGTCTCCTCCCACTCTTCCCTTTTCTCTCCTTTACTCCCACTCCCTTCCTTCCCTTCCTGTCCCCTCTCCTCCTCCCCCTTCCACTTCTTCCCTGTCCCTTCCCTTACTCCCACTCCTTTCCTTCCCTTCCTGTGCCTTCTCCTTTTTCCCTTCCTCTCCCTTCTGTCCAACACTTTTCCTCCTCTCCTTTCCTTCCTTACTTGCCCCCTACCCATTTTTATGCTCAGCTTCTTCCCTTCTTCTCTCCTCCTTCCTTACCTACCCCACCGCTTTGTTCTCCTCAGCCCCTACCTTCCTATTTTTTTTCTTCCTCCCTTTCCCTTCATATCCCCTCCCCATCTCCTCCTTCTGTTCCTATTCCCTCATCTTCTCCCTTTCCTCACCTTCTCTGTCTTTCTCCTCCTCCCCTTCTACTCTGCAGCTTCCCACTGCCAGCTGTTCTTCTTAGGCACAAAAACCAATGGATCTAAGTCTGGAGAAGAGATTCAGTTAGTACTGACTGAGGGGCCTAAACCCCAGATCTCATGTTTAAAACTCAGGTATTGCCAGCTTGTGGCATGTAATGCTGTAATACTGCGCTTATCTCTTTTTCTGGTCATGGTGCAATTGGTGTATACTAATAATGATTTAGATGAGTCCAAGCCCCAGCTCCTGTGCTAGCCTACCAACTCCCCTGGTCCAGGGTACCATCTGCTATTGGAGTGACATTTCAACAGACAAAAAAACAAACAAATATATGATAGATGAAGGTGTTGCAGACATGGATCATTTGCTATTTTGGGTAGACCAGCTGTACCTTTCTATCTGTCTATTTATCTAATCTATCTATCTAGCGAAGCAATGCTTTGGAGACCTCTCTAGCATTTAAAGGATTAAAGCATTTGGTTGTTAGGGTTCCACAGTGATTCTGTATGAAATCAAAGGATTCTACCACCTGAAACATTTTGAGAACCATAGCATACATTGACTGTTTATGAAAATATCTCATATGAACAAATTAGGGCATGGATAACATTGCAGACAATAACTGTATTGTTGGTTTTATGTACAAATTTCCCCATAGACGTCCATAGGAATCTGTGACATAAAACCAGCATTCCTGGGAACTCTCAGGATCTGCTCTGGAGACTCCATTTTTTAAAGTTAATTACACTTATTTAATTAGGGCTGATTCTCAGGCAGTGGCTAGTTTCCTGTGAAACTCTGCCCACTTCTCCTCCTTCCCACCCTGATCCTAACACTTCCTGCTGGCTTCTCATCTTTCCCACCCTGTTCCTTTCACTTTCCATCCACGTCTTCTCCTTCCCACCCTGTTCCTTCCACTTCTTCTCCTTCCCACCCTGTTCCTCCCACTTCCTCACCTTCCCACCCTGTTCCTCCCATGTCCTGCCCACTTCTCCTCCTTCCCACCCTGTTCCTCCCACTTCTCCACCTTCCCACTGTGTTCATCCCACATCCTGCCCACTTCTTCTCCTTCCCACCCTGTTCCTCCCACTTTCCATCCACTTCTCCTCCTTCTCACTCTGTTCCTTCTATTTCCCTCCCATTTCACTTCCTTCCCACCCTGTTCCTCCCAATTCTTCTCCTTCCCACCCTGTTCCTTCCACTTCCCACCACTTCTCTTCCTTCCCACCCTGTTCTACCCACTTCCCACTGACTTCTCCTCCTTCCCACCCTGTTCCTCCCATATCTTGCCCACTTCTCCATCTTCCCAACCTGATCCTCCTACCTCCTTCCTACTTCTTCTCCTTCCCAGCCTGTTCCTCCCACTTCCTGCCCACTTCTCCTCTTTCTCACTGTGTTCCTCCTACTTCCTGCCCACTTCTCCTCCTCATCCTGTTCCTCCAACTTCCTTCTCACTTCTCCTCCTTCCCACCCTGATCCTCCTACCTCCTTCCCACTTCTCCTCCTTCCTACCCTGTTCCTCCCACTTCCCACCCACTTCTCCTACTTCCCACCCTGTTCCTCCTACGTCCTGCCCACTTCTCCTGTTTCCCACCCAGTTCCTCCCACTTTCCATCCACTTCTCCTCCTTCTCACTCTGTTTCTCCCACTTCCCGCCCACTACTCCTCCTTCTCACCCTGTTCCTCCCATTCACTACTCCTCCTTCTCACCCTGTTTCTCCCATTTTACACCCACTACTCCTCCTTCTCACCCTGTTCCACCCACTTCCCCCGTACTTCTCCTACTTCCCACCCTGTTCCTTCCACGTCCTGCCCACTTCTCCTCCTTCCTACCCTGTTCCTCCCACTTCCCCTACAACTTCTCCTCCATCCCACCATTCTCCTCCCACTTCCTGTCCACGTCTCCTCCCTACAATCCTGTGTCTCCCATTTCCTACCCACTACTCCTCCATTCTACCCTGTTCCACCTACTTCTCCTCCTTCCCATCCTGTTCCTCCCACTTCCCACCCATGTCTCCTCCTTCTCATCCTGTTCCATCCACTTTTCCTACTTCCAACCCTGTTCCTTCCACTTCCCGCCCAATTCTCCCCCTTCCCACCCTGCTCTTCCCACTTCCCCTCCATCCCTCCCTGGTCCTCCCAATTCCTGTCCACTTCTCCTCCTTCCCGCCCTGTCCCACCCACTTCTCTTTCCCACCCTGTCCTGCTCACTTCCCATTCACTTCTCCTCTTTCCCACCCTGTTCCTACCCACTTTATGACACAAGGGTCCAAAGCTCTGCCTACCTGGTTAAGCCCCATCCCCTTTATGATGTGAATCACGCCATTCACATCTCCCTGGTCGGCAGCACATGAGTCCTTTCTCCGGGTGCTCAAGAAGAGGAAGTGGAATTCACTGCCTGAGGGGTGGTGCTATCGAATACATTAGATGACTTTAAAAAGGGCCTGAATACTTATTTAAAAGAGCATAACATAGAGGGCTATGTATGTTAGTATTGGGATTAATATTTAGTTAGGGCTTGTTGGATCAACGATGGTAAACAGGAATAGGAAAAGGGTTGAACTAGATGGAAGCAAGTCTTTTTTCAACCTAAATTACTATGTTACTATGTTCCCAGGTATGAAAACCAATGCAATGAAATCTAGGCATAAAGGGGAAAAATCTGTATAAATATGGGTTATATTGTGGGTATTTTAAAAGAATTTTAAAGAAACTTTTTGATTTCAACATTTTTAGGTCAAGACAATTTTTGCTAATGTTCGTGAGTTAAGTGGCCTAACCGTTATTTCACTCAAGTGAGTATATTATAAGAAAACATATCACCTATAAATAAACATAAGCAGAATGATTCTTTTGGAAGCTCTTGTTTCACAATTCAGGGAAAAAAAACAAAAATAGATCTTGCTATAATTGTATACATACCTGGGAACTCTCCTGATCTGACCCCAAGACTCAGTTTTTTTTTATATATAACTACCAGGTCTCTGTGGATAGAGGTTGATTTTCAGGGTCAGAGAGTTCTTTTAACTCCTCCCACTTCACTGTCAGTTCTGTTTACTCCTCCTAGTTCTTCCCACTCTCTGCCCATTTTTAAGTGCAAACCCCAACTCCCCTCCTCCTAGTCCCACCTACCCCAATCAAGCTCCGCCCATTGTATGACATGAATCATACATTCAAGGTGTAGAAAGCCCCATTTAAATTTGAATTCATTGGGCCAGCTCTTTGTAGAACATCAGTCTCAAAGCATCTAACCTAAGCTGCTATTTATTTGGATTCACATAGTATGTATAATATATATATATATATATATATATATAATCGTACCTGGGCACCTTCCTGTTCAAAGCCTCAAAGGGATCACTAAAGTGGGGGTATCCAAATTACGTCATTCTTGTCATAAGGTGGGTTGGGACTGACTGGATTGGGGCAGGACTGGGAGAATAAGAGGCGGGGTTTGCCCTTAAGATGGGCAGTGAGTGAGAAGCACATGGCAGTGAGTGAGAAGGATGATTTTATTTTATTTTGTCTATATAATTTGAAGAAGGGGTAGTACCCCAAAACATGTTATTAGGCTTATTTATTTGTTATATGCATAGCGCAGTTTTTTATTATAAGGCTATTTTTTAATAAATATTTTTATGAGATAAAGGATCCAATTTTTCTTGGAGATAACTGTATCGGGGCAGTTTATGTTTCCCAGTTTGCTTGAGCTGGTTTAAACGTCTACCAGCTACTCCATTTGGAAAGTGTGAGAATTTATCCACTTTAAGTTTTGAAGGTCCATCGGATATTTGTGAGGTGGTTGCGCTCTTTCTGTTCGTGTATCTCTTTTATTTCAAGGATTCCAGAGGATTGTTTGAGGATTCCTTTTCAAGACGCAGCATCCATCCAATTGCAGAACTGAGTGGGGGCAGTTAGATTCTCTCATGTGTACACGCTGATCACTATTAGTGGTCTCAGATAATGTGAGTGTAGAGGTGTATTGGTGGAGGTCCCTTATTGGCAACGTATTACACTAGGCGCACCCTTTCTTTTCTTCTGAGTGAGGGAGAAGAACTGAGCAGAGAGTGACCAGAACTGGACGTGAAGTGGGCGGAGTTACAAGGGAACTGACTGAGCCCTGAGAATCAGCCTCTGTAGTCAGAGACTTAGTAATTAGGTATAAAAACTGAAGTCTCTGAGTCAGATCCAGAGGGTTCGCATGACTGTTAGTAAATTGGGCCTGGTCTAAAAAATAGATTTAAGAGCCTGTTTTAGCAGGGAATCATATTAGCACATATTAACCACTTATCTGCTTGAGGACGCAAAACTACATTGAGAAGCAAGGGATTGGAGACTTTTCGACCAATCAAGGGGTATAAAGCTCCATTTAATTAAAAAAGAATGGGATGAATTTACCACACCAATTCCATTAAATAACAGGTACTGGAATCTGCACTCTGTTCCTACATCTGCTTAATGTCAATTTACTAAGTAACAAGCCCTTCCCTTAAAGGGATAGTAATACTTGAAAATAATTTTATTTTATATTGTAGCCCTTAAAAAAAACATTAAAAATGAAATAAGTCTTATTGGTTTGGGAGATATTAGCAAGTAAAATAAAGTTCCCTTTTCCTGGCTGTTTTAGCCAAGCCTGCCACCTAGTGGACAGATTTGGAATCCGGTCCACAGATCAGCCAGCAGCTCTTTAGCAGTTTCGAGATCACCATCTTTAAAAATAACCACTTCATTGGAACTTTCTATAAACTGTGCCTGGCTTGCTAGCACACTTTGTAGACCATTCCAGTGAAGACATTCTTTTTAATGATCGTGATCTCGGCAATTCTGGAGAGCCACGGCCTAACAGCTAGATCAGTGACGTCACTCCAGGGTAAACTTTACTTGCTAATATCTCCCAGACCATAAGGTTTGGGAGATAAGACTTATATAATTTTTAATGTTTTTTTAAGGGCTACAATATAAAATACAATTATTTTCAAGTATTACTATCCCTTTAATATCCCTTGTGCCTATGGTAGCAGGAGGCAGTGTGTGGACATTTTGGTTTAGTCCTCTCCTCTACGCTTTTCTTAAACAAACATGCTAAGTAAGATGGAGAGGAAATGGTGTTAGTGTATAACATTTTGCTGCTCACGATATGGGGCTGGCAGTTAAAGTTGGGGAAACAGGTGCAAATCACTGGGGCCCAGGTAACTTTAGGGGCCCTGGAATCTCTCAGGGTTGACCCAAATCTCAGAATGAAGAGCCAAAGTCTTAGGGTGAGAGAGTTCAGTGTTACCTGCTACATGATCTGAGTTGCATCAATGAACTGCTTCTTTACTCTCTATATTGGTGCCAGTTGTACCAGAAGGGCAGAGGATAAGTATTGCTTGCTAATGTGTGTTCAGGCAGTGATATCTCTAAGTTGTAGCATGTTAAAGGTTCTTGCAGACACATGCCTCCCTAGTTTCCCCCTTCAGTATATCTTAGGGCAGTGGTTCTCAACCTGTGGGTCGGAACCCCTTTGGGGGTCGAATGACGATTTGCCAGGGGTCGCCTAAAACCATCAGATATCTATATTTCGATTCATAACAGTAGCAAAATTACAGCGATGAGGAGCAACGAAAATAATTTTACTGTTAGGGATCACCACAACTTGGGAAATTTTATCAAAGGGTCGCGGCACTAGAAAGGTTGAGAACTGATGTCTTAGTGGTCCATACATCCCTAGTGTCCCTCTTTAGGAGATATTAGGGGTCCATAACTCCCAAATGTCCCTCTTTAGGAGTTATTAGGGGTCCATTCCTCCCATGTATACCTCTTTAGGAGATATTAGGGGTTCATTCCTCCCAAGTGTCCCTCTTTAGGCAATATTAGGGGTCCATTCCTCCCGAGTGTTCCTCTTTAGGAGATATAAGGGGTCCATTCCTCCCAAGTGTTCCTCTTTAGTAGTTATTGGGGTTCCATACCTACCAAGTGTCCCTCTTTAGTTGGTAAAGTCCCTTTTTGAGACCCAAGTCCCTCTGTCCCTCTTTCCAACCCTGATGTCCCTCTTTTTAGGACATCAGATTATGTGGTGTGTGTGTGTGTGTATATAAGTGTATCACATTGCTCCACAACAATAAAACTCACATTAATGTTTTTTTAAACTTCAGTATACGTGTTTATAAACTAGTTTTGGTAAATAAAATTCTTTAGTCTTGCTCTAAATCATTTATTCAGTTACACAAAGATGTCTCAATATGTCATGAAGTAACCTAAAAATTCTCATGAATGCCTCTCCCACCAGCCACACTCCCAGCAACATCTAAAGCAAAAGTGTCCCTTTTCATCATTTTGAAATATTGGGAGGGATTCACACTGACTAAAACACCTCTGTTTTCATGCAAGCACAGAGAAATTACATAAAATGTACATAATGAGGGAACTCTAAGCGCTAATGTTTCAAACATCTCAGGGTCAGCTCATCTTGAAAGTTCACAGGTATGGCCCCAATGTTTACATATTCCCTATGACAGGGCTCAAAATTTCCACTCGCCAATAGCCAATGGCGAGTGAAAATTTAGCCCTGGCGAGTAGAAATTCAGCCCTGGTGGGTATGTTTTGGCTTGCAGTGGCGAGTAACTTTTCATGTCTGGCTAGTAGCAAAGGATCTCAAGTTTTAAGCCCTGCCCTATGGCACAATTGGTTTGCTCTAGAATTGTTGTACTACTTCTTAATACTCCAGCCTTCTTGTCTCCCTGGTGCACACAATGAGATGCTAATAAAGCTTTGTATTTTTGACAGGAAAGGTAGCATTATTGTGGATTATGATGTTTACCTTGTGTTACCAAACAAACCCAAAATGGAGATGGATAGTCAAGTAAACTCCACAGTGAATGGGATGCTGCGTGATCTAAGGACGTCAAGGCAGTCTCTTCCTACCTGTTACTCAGAAAGTAAGGACAATGAAAGGAGTAAATGAGGCTGATATAGTATGAAGAATTAGCGCAATTCTGGAACAAACCATCTGCATCACAGGGGGACAAATACAAATCTCCTAAATTCCCAACAATTTTAATAGGAATTTTTACCCTTTGAATGCTAGTGAGTTCTCTAGTACACTGCTTTGCAGTTCATTGGCAACCTCTCAATCATTCAAGTGGTTAAATGTCTGCTTTAAATCAGTGGCAATTTTTATTTCTCCCCTATGTAGAGATGGTTTGTTCTAGAATTTCCACAGTTCCTCATAGCACGTTGGCCCAGAGTGATCACCATTATGGACCTTATGTATTAAAGTAGAGAGGGGTAATTCAGGGGTAAACCAATTTCACCATAAAAGACACATAAAAATGCCAGTTCTTTTGAATGGAACTTTTAACCTCTTAAGTGCTAGAGACATCTGAACCGCAATGCAAAGCACTCATGGGGTTACAAGGCCACATTTAAAGGGATATTAATAATTAGTTTTATCTTTATTTTATTTTGTAGGCATTAAAAAACATGAAGAACGATATACGTCTTATCTCTCAAACCTTTATGATTTGAGAGATATTCACAAGCAAAGTTCCCCTCCCGCCCCTTTTACCTAGTGTAAGCCATCTCTTCTCAGATGTGGAATGCAGTCCATAGACCAGACAGATAACAGCAGGGGACAATCTTCTTCCTATAAGAACAATGAAAGCCCTGCCTCCCCTTGACAAGATTTTCAGGTTTTACCCTTATCTTAACTGAAGATTGTCCCTCTCTGCAGTCTACCTGGGCACCTCCCTTCTGATCTGGCTGAACAGTGTTACATCACTAAAAGGGACAGGAGGGGGATACTTTGTCATTGAATTACTCTTGAACTACAACTCTGACAGAATTGAAATAGCATTCTCCAAAGTCCAAATACTATGATGATTAATTAGAGCTGCTTTTATTATGAAACATTACTATCCCTTTAGGTTGATGGTAATCCATTATGGAACAGCTGGTTTGACCCAGAATTGCAGTGCTCTACTTTATGATGCCCTATGTATTAAATGTTTAGGGACAAGTGGAGTCATGACATTTTTGCTGTCTGTCTCATGCGGAGAGGCTTTGCCTGAGATTTCGGAGCTGGGCTGTCTGTGGGCAGGACCAGTCTGACGTGGATATGGAAATTTCCTCTCTACATTGGCACATGGGAGTGAAAAATGTGAATTGTAGCACCATATCAATACAGCTACTTGTGACTTAAGGTTTTTTATTTGCACGTGTCAGCTGTTTAAAGTCTTGTTAAGGGACTCTGCACTCAAAAACACTGAGTGCAGATTTGCCCACGTTAAAGTGGGTCTCTTAGAGTATTTTAACAACTAACACTTTCAATTGAATTGCATATTCAACAGTTTCTAGTACGTTTCTATGGGCCCAAACGTCCGCTAACTTTAGAGGCCAAGGTGCTTCTTTTTCTGCCAGCATTTATTCATAGAACAGGTAATTACATTGCTTGAAAAAAACACAGATGGGGTTTTTTGGGGGGCTTCAGGGACATTCAATTAGGTCCTATGGCTGAAAAAAACAGCCAACGTCATTTTTACGTCAAGTTAGTGGTGTTTTTGCCCATAGAAAATATTAAAATGCAGCAAGAGGTCATTCAGTTGCATGTGTTAGGCACTAAGATCCGGTAAGGGACCCACTTTATCGGGGCAAATTCTGTACCCAGTTTTTTTGGGGTGCAGAATCCCTTATCAGATCTAAAATGTGCCAATGCATTAATTGGAATAAAAAAAAAAAAAAGTAAAAAAAAAAAACTAAGTCATAGTAACATATTTGATGAGGCTGAAAAAAAGACGTGTCCATCAAGTCAAACCCATACCAAAGATGCCCCTGTTGATCCAGAGGAAGGCAAAAAAAGCTCTCTAGAGCAATTTCCAATTTAGTTCCACGTGGGTAAAAAAAATTCCTTCTTGACTCCAAATGGCAATCAGACAGTAAAGTCCCCAGTGGATGCATTGATATGGAGCCCTAAGCCCCATATCAATACATCCAAAGTGCATCCAAAAATGTGTCCACTGTTAGTAGAATTAACCTATGAGTGCCAGTGGGGTATTCGTACCCCACTGGCACTCATAGGGTTAATCTAACTAAGGTACAAAGCAACAACCCCTGAAAAAAACACATCATTAAGCCTGATGTCCAATGGAGTCTTCAGCACCATGGTCAGCTACTGCCATCATCTTCTTCTGTCTTATCTCTTCTATCTTACCTCTTCTTTGTCACCGTTGTGTCATAAGTAATATTAGATGTTGTGTGTCCAAATATAACCCTGTCATCTGTGCATAGTTGAACCCCTTGAGTGCCAGAAGGGTACACAACGCATTGCAAAGCACTCAGAGGGTTAAACCATCCACAGATGACAGGGTTAAATAGATAGAGAATGCATAAATAGCCCCATAAATTTTGTGTTATTCCATAAGGTTAAATTACGCCTCGAATAAAAATTAAACTACATATGGCCTCAATGTCTTCTCCACCGCTGCTGGTGAAAAAAGGCAAATCAGAAGAACACCCCCCCCGCCCACCCACCCAGTACCTTACAGGCCGATGCCTGTTCAAGTGTGAGGGAATTTTGAACAGAGACTGCCTCTATATATGGGCAGTCTCTGTTCAAAATGACTCACAGCCATTGGCGGGGATGAGCGCTTATGCACCTCCCAGCCTATCAGCTTTGAGTAGGTTCCGTCAATTCCCCACCTCAAAGCTGACTGGCTGAGAGGTGCAGAAGCACACATCCCAGCCAATGGCTGTGAGTCCTTTTGAACAGTGAATGCCCATATATAAAGGCAGTCACTGTTCAAAATTCCCTTACAGTAGAAAGGGACATTTTTTTTTGTTGGCCAATATCCAGTTTTGCCCTACTACATGTTTTAGGTCAGCTAACTGAATTGAGGCCATAATGTCTTGATAAAAGGAGCGGAGACGAGTAAAACATTTTGGTGTTATTTGTGCCACTTTTCCACTGAACTCTCCCATTTACTTAAAAGTAAAATAACATTTCCACAAACTGAAGGAGGCAAAATAAAATGAATGAGACAATTCACTCACTTACATTTTTTTCTCCACATTCTCTCCATCTCCCACAGATCTGCTGTGCTTTAATGCCTCTTCCATTCGTACCACTGGTGGCACTGTAAATTATGCAGGTAACAGAGGCTCCGGGGGGGGCTTTGCAGAATAAATTAGTCAGCCTGGTACTGAGTGAGAAGGGGGGAGGGAGTTAAATTTAGAGGCCGGGAGAAATTCAGACAGCTAAGAAAATATCAAAAACTGTTTTGTTTTTTAAAATGTTCCACTTAGGAGTGTTGGGGATTAGTTTCCTGATGATGTATTAATAAAGGACAAAAGGTGTGCAATCATTCACAATGTATTAGAGACCTTTCTAGTGCTCAGGGCTATTAACCCTTTCAGCGCCAGAGAGGTGCACAACGAATTGCAAAGCATAGCATTTCGTACCCCTCTGGCGCTGAAAGGGTTAAAGACCCCTCTTGTATTTGTTTCCTACAGTATATTTATTTGCCACAGAATTGTTCCACTGTTTATTTGTGTGTATGGCCCTGAGTATTGAATGCCCCAGAAAACCGTTTGTGACCTCCCTACTAGGTGATGCCTTTATTTGTTTAGTTCAACTTTGTTCTTAACTTATTTCCAAAAATGAAAACTGCCCGTGATTATAATGTCATTAGATGTCCTTTGTTTTCAGAGACGTGTGAGTCACAGACACCGGTAGGATTCTCCATGTTCTATTTTCCAAACCAAACAGTCACTGGAATTAATTGTGTAACTGTGTGTGCGCCGGGCGTACCCAGAGAGATGGACTGTCACTACGGACAATGCAGAGTGCAGAAAACAGGACCTCACTGTTTGTGAGTACTTTGCTTAAAGTGTGTGTGTGCGTGTGCATAGAAGAACAATTAGGGTTGCCACCCAGCCGGTATTTTACCTGCAGGCCGGTAAAAAATTAGCTTCTGTCCAATGTTAAGTCTATGGAGAGAATGCCATGGCCGGTATTTTTTTGAAGAAAAGGTGGCAACCCTAAGAACAATATGTATATATATATATATATATATATATATATATATACCCCCAGTACTGAGTTGTGTCTATTCCCTATGTGTATGTGTGTGTATGTTATGAGTGTGTGTATATATGCTTGTGTATGTCTGTATATGTGTGTGTGTGTGTGTGTGTGTAGAAACACAGTTTATATATATATGCACCCAGTACTCAGCTGTGTCTATTCCCTATGTGTGTGTGTGTGTTTGTGTGTGTGTGTTATGAGTGTTTGTATGTATGCGTGTGTATATCTGTATATGTGTCTGTGTGTGTGCGTGCATATCTATAGAACACAATATATTTATATACAACCAGTTCACAGCTGTGTCTAAGTGTGTGTGTACTAGTGTGTATGTATGTATATGTGTATGTATGTATTTGTGTATATGTTTTTGTGTGTCTGTATAAGAATGTATATGTGTGTGCATACCTCCCAACATTTCAAATGCCAAAGTGGGACACTTGTGTTTTAGCTGGTGTTTATGGTGGTGTGTCTGGTGGGCGGGGCATTACAGAGAATTTTTAGGTTATTTCAAGACCTACTGACCTCTTTTTGTAACTGAATAAATTATTTACAGTAAGACTCAAGTATTTTATTTACACAGACTCATTTAGAAATAAATTTATTGAATATTAAATACACATTTATGTGAGTTTTATTGCCGTGGATAATGTGATACACACTACTCATTCTGATCTCCAGAAAAGAGGGACAAAGGGTAGAAAAGAGGGACAGAGGGATTTGGATCTCAAAGAGGGACTGTCCCTCCTAAAGAGGGACACTTGGGAGGTATCTGTGTGAGTCTGTAGAAGTATGTATATGTGTGTGGGGATGCGTGTATATGTTTGTGTGTATGTGTGTGCCTGTATAAGTATGTCTGTGTGTGTGTTATGTGTATGTGTCTGTATAAGTATGTATATGTGTGTGAGGGGATGAGTGTGAATAAGTATGTCTGTGTATGTGTGTGTCTGTATACAGGGCCAGATTTGCCATTAGGCAAAGTAGGCACCTGCCTACAGGCGCACGCCACCGAGGAGCGCCTGCCATTGGGATTTTTTTTATTTATTTATTTATTTTTTTATTAAAAAAAAAAAAAAAAAGTAGCCACCTCGCTGGCCCTGGCCCCCCCCCCCCGTTCCTTATTTCCTACCTCCCCGGCAGGACATGTCTGTGCCTCCTTGGCACAGTCCTGTAGGTGGTGAGCTCCCTCGTCGCATCTTTAGGAATGCAGAGCGCTGGGAGATGACATCATCTCCCAGTGCTCTGCATTCCTGAATAGGAGACTGCGGGAGCTCCATCAGCTACAGGACTGTGCCAAGGAGGCACAGATGACAGATCTCCTACCAGGGAGATAGGAAACGGACCATGTCAGGGCAACATGGAGATGGTGGGGGCAAGTTGGAGCCGAAGGGGGGCAATGTGAGGGCAACATGGATATGGTGGGGCAATGTGGAGCTAATGGGGGGCAAGTTGGAGCCTATGGAGGTCAATATGGAGATGGTGGAGGCAAGTTGGAGCTGATGGGGTTGGGGGCAATGTGAGGGGATATGGAGATGATGGGGCAATGTGAGGGGCAATTTTGAGATGATGGGGGCAAAGTGAGGGGCAATATGGAGATGATGGGGGGCAAGTTGGAGCTGATGGGGGCAATATGGAGATGATGGGGGCAATGTGAGGGGCAATATGGAGATGATGGGGGTAAGTTGGAGCTGATGGGGGGCAAGGTGATAGGCAATATGGAGCTGATGGGGGTAATATGGAGCTGATGAGCATGGTGGAGGTGTCCAGTGAAGTTGGCAAATCGGGGTGGGGGGGCGCTTCACAGTTCTGTGCCTACAGGCTCCTGAGATGTAAATCCGGCCCTGTCTGTATAAGTATGTATATGTGTGTGAGGGGATGCATGTGTATAGGTATGTGTGTGTATGTGTTATGTGAATGTGCGTGTCTGTATAAGTAGGTATGTGTGTGTGTGAGGGGATGCGTGTGTATAGGTATGTGTGTGTATGTGTTATGTGAATGTGCGTGTCTGTATAAGTAGGTATGTGTGTGTGGGAGGGGATGTGGGTGTATGTCTATGTGTGTGTGTATGTGTTATGTGAATGTGCGTGTCTGTATAAGTAGGTATGTGTGTGTTTGTGTGCTGCTATGTGCATCTACTGATTAAGCAAAAACCCAATAAAAAATAACAACAATCAAGAAACAGATTAATTAGGGTATCATTCAGTAAACAAACAATGAGGAATCCCAAGACAAATCACTGCACCACAGGGAAAATTATCACAATTAACACACTGACTGCTCCAGAGGTCCCCGGGCATTCCAAACCAATACACTGGAGAGCTCTGTATCATTCTGCAGAAGTCTCTCTCTGCTTATTGCATGAGGTCCACAGTGTGAAGAGACAAATCAGTTGAATGAAGGAAATGTGCCAGAGAGCTTTCTGGTATTGTCATTTAACCCTTTGAGTGCCAGAGGGGTACGCAACGCATTGCAAAGCAATGCGTTGCGTACCCCTCTGGCACTCAAAGGGTTACAAGCATCAGATACCTCTTTGACACTCAAATTGTTAAAAGCGGGGGCAGGGGGGCATTGCATTGTACGTCTGTACATCTCTGGCACTCAAAAGGTTAATTAAAGCAGCAAGAATAATAATGGGAAAGGAAAATGCATAATAAAACTCCTCTCTTATTTTATGTTGTCACTTCCTCATTACACTTATAGTTGCCCCAGTACAAGCTCCTACTGGTTCCTTGGAGAGGAATGTCAGGCTCGGATCAGCAGGCCTGGAGTTATTGGTGGTGTTACCTCTGCCCTCGCTCTTCTTCTCCTCATCATCATTATTTACTTGGTCCTAATGTGTTATCATAGGCACGGGAAAGTCGACATAAGTTCCAGGTGGGTGTTCATATAACCCAGGGTATGATATTATACTATATTAAATATATGTGATGTATTGCTCTAACTGTTATCCTTACATATTCTGCTTTCCTATTTTTGAGTAGTGTAATTTTTTTAAATTCTAAATTCCATTCCCACCTTAGATACTGTAACCATCTGTGAATGTTCCTTCATTGTAAACCATATTAATACTACAGCAAATCCTCTCCAGCACTATCAGCTTGCAAGATATTTTATTTTAATTTCTGCTCCTATCCATTAAAGGGATAGTAATGTTTCATACTAAAAGCAGCTCTAATTAATCATCATAGTATTTGGACTTTGGAGAGTGTTATTTCAATTCTGTCAAGAGTTGTAGTTCAAGAGTAATTCAATGACAAAGTATCCCCCTCCCACCCCTTTTACTGATGTAACACTGTTCAGCCAGATCAGAAGGGAGGTGCCCAGGTAGATTGCAGAGAGGGACAATCTTCAATTGAGATAAGGGAAAAACTTGTCAAGGGGGGCAGGGCTTTCATTGTTCTCATAGGAAGAAGATTGTCCCCTTCTGTTATCTGTCTGGTCTATGGACTGCATTCCACATCTGAGAAGAGTTGGCTCACACTAGGTAAAAGTGGCGGGAGGGGAAACTTTGCTTGTGAATATCTCTCAAACCATAAAAGTTTGAGAGATAAGACATATCATTCTTCATGTTTTTTAATGCCTACAAAATAAAATAAAGATAAAACAAAGTATTACTATCCCTTTAAATCCTGGGTTGCTTCCTACCTGTTAAGGATACATCTCTGGGTTTTTTCTCCCAAAGTTAATATGGATTATTACACTAGTATTTCAGATAAAACCCAGTGATAATGTTTTCATAGGGGATAGAATCAGCCCCCTGTTTATTATAATTAGTATTATGGAGCTTTTCTTGCTGAGTAGAAGACGTGTACTCTCCCTCTCTATCTCTTTCTCTGTCTGCTGGGAGATTTCAAAAATTAGTATAGCTGAAAACTTTTGGCAACAGCTACAAATTGGCAAACAATTTTTTTTTTCCAGAATGCAGTCTCTAAGAGATCTGGGAGTTGTACACTAAGGTGTGGTAAAGAGGGTTATAAAGTGGAGATATCTCCAGTGATATCACTACTCCAGTTCCTGCGTTAGTCTATGCTCCAGCTAGGGACGGATTGTAGGGGAATACCAGCCCGGGCATTTTTTTTAAAGCAGCCCACTAGCTGCACTAATGTCCCTATCGACGTCCCCTTGTGGTCCCTGTGTGGCATCAAAGGCTGTCACAGAGAGTGTCTGTGCCGGTGGCAACACAGACCTCTCTTTCAAAATATCGTGGGACAGTGAGGTGAGATCCTCTGATCTCACCCACAGACCCATGATCTAGATGCCCACCGGGGGATGCCCGATTCCCCGATAGGACAATCCGCCCATGGCTCCAGCTTTGGAGATCTTAGTGCATAGGTTCCACAGAATAACATAAGAATTGGAGAAGTGATGTCACTGGAGAATTTATCTCTGTGTCATCACCTCTTCATCACTCCTTAGTGCAAAACCTGCCTTGAGCTGTACACTAAGGCTTTCCATAAAAAGGGCTACAAACAGCACCACCTGGTGATCACAGTAGAGGATTTCAGTTCAAATAAAATAAAAACATGTTTAGCCAAATACCAGCTGAAAGACAAATCTGTCAGCAGTAGGCCTAGAGAGAGAGAGAATACAGAAGTGTACTGCTCCTTTCATGATGTCAGGATTTGTGATGTTAGAGCAGAGTTTGGCAACCTGAGGCCTTCCAGCTGTTGACACCCACAGTCCCCACCATCCCCTGTCAACCATTGGCTTACTGGTAATGTGGTGAGTTGTATTCCTCAACAGTTGAAGAGCCTTAGGTTGCCCATCTTGTGTTAGAGAAACACATGCATTTGCATATATCTGCTCTCTTTATCGCTTTAGTCAGGCAATGTTTATAAAGTACCAGACACAACTGAAAGTGTATATTGTTTTACTTTCTTTCCCTGCTGGGCGTTGCTTTATTCAAAAGTTATTACAATGCGCATCTTTGTTTTAGAGTCTTAGACTGATATACTAAGAATAACTGTGAAGCAATGACTTGGGAGACTTCTCTAGCATTCAAGGGGTTAACATTCCTATTTAAAATAATGGGAAATTTTTATTAGTCCCCCATGGAGCAGTTGTATTGCTATAAAATTGCCCCAGATCATCATAGTACATCAGCCTCTTTGAGTTCAATATTTTTTGTAGCCAGGGGGAACTTTTCATTTTGCTGTCTATTGAGAGATGAGTTTTACTTATTTCACAGCTGTCCTGACTTTATTTTTCTCTCTGGAGTTATGTTATGTATTTTTAGGAATATCTTCTATTCATAATAATACTAAAATAATAATGGAAACATTGTAATAAATAAAACTGAATTTAAAGTTGCTCTTACAGAGAAAGACTGTGTTCAGGCCCAGATGGGGCAGATGTGGAAGCGGAGAGCTATATACAAAGGAGAAGCATGTTAAGGAACCCGAGATCTGAAGGTGAACCTGTTAATACATTTTCATGTTTTTTACTTCTACTAAACAGTCAGTGCATGAACTAATTCTTTCTCTTCTGGACTACTGTAACCTTCTCTGCATGCATACCTGGGAATATCCTTGTCTTCAGCCCCTGGAACACTAAGAAGGGTTGGGATGGGAGTGTTCAAATGCAAGATTTATGTAATCATGTGGGTAGGGGTTAATAAGGATGGGATAATTTAGAGAGGATAGGGGACGGGGTACTACCTTTAAGTGGGTGGAATGGACTGGAAGTGGACAGAAAGGGGGACAGGGTTACGTGTAAATTCACCAAGCTGGAGAAGGAGCCTCTGTCATCAAACACCCTGTAATGAACACGGTCTTTAAGGCGTTAATAGGTCACTTTGTCTGTTTTTAAGCCACTTTGATTTTTTTCACATAAATTCTCTGAGCGCTCTCTCCCATCCACTCATTCTCTCTTCTGGTCTCCCATTTTCTTATTCTCTCATTCTTTCTCTCTTTTACTTTCTCTCTCATTCTCCCTCACTCATTCTCTATCTGTTTTATTTGCTTTCTCATTCTCTCTCCTTTCTCATTCTATCTGTCTCATTCCCTCACTCTCCCTCATTCTGTATCTCATTCTCTCTTATTCTTTCCTTCTCTCTCATTCTCTCCCTTTCCCTCTGTCTCTGTCATTCTCTCTCTGTCTCAGTCTCTCTCTTGTTCTCCCTCTCATTCTCTCTCTTATTCTCTCTCTCTCCTTTCTCTCTCTCGCAGTCATTCTCTCTCTCATTTTCTCAATCTCTCTCGTTCTCTCTCTTTCTCTCTCTTATTCTCTCTCTCTCTTATTCTCTCTCAATCTCTCTCATGTCATTCTCTCTCATTCTTTCTCTCTCAATCCCTCTCTCTCTCTCATTCTCTCTCGCTCTGTCATTCTCTGTTCTCTCTTATTCTCTTACTCACTCTTTCATTCTCTCTCAATCTCTCTTTCATTTTCTCTCTCTCACTCTCCCTCAATCTCTCTCTCTCATTATCACTCTCTCTCACTCTCTCTCTCTCTCTCATTCTTTCTCTCTCCCTCAATCTCTCTTGATGTATTGGTGCTGACATAACACCTATTTATCAATACATTTTCTCGGATAATCCTTCTCTCTACACCACGTGAAGTAAGGGGAGGACTGTGGGGAGTGAACTGGAATACTGGAGGTTTTCTGCTCCCCTGCATCTGGTTTCAGGCAATGTACTAATAGGGAACAATCATCATCATTGTATAATTCCTCCTTATTCCTGCACTTGCTGTCTGGGGCTTGCTCGCTTTAACCCTCTGAGTGCCAGAGGGGCTTGGGGAAAACATTGTTTCATAATGTGTCATTCACCCCACTGACAATCAAATGGTTAAAGTCTTACTGCTGGCAGAGTCTGTGTGCCAGTATACACTAGAAGTGATCATGCACTGTAATACACGCCTCCACTAACAGACACATGATGTTAACTCTTTGAATGCCGGAGGGGCACACAACACATTGCTTTGCAACTCGTTACATGCCTCTCTGACACGCAAAGGGTTAATGATGACAAGTAAGCCCAGGAAATGAGCGGCACAGGCAAAGTCCTAGATTCTTTCTGCAGAATTCTGTTAAAGGGGAAGTTCCGCCTCCTCATAATAACCCTTTACTTACCTAACTACGGCTAAAAAATCGTAATGGCCCCTATGAATTTTTTTCCTTTCTCCTTGCTTCAAGAGATAACATCTGCAATTAGTCCATGGAGGTGGACATTATAGTTACTAGCAGGACCAAAGGACACAAATCCTATCCACTGCACACAGTCATCTTAACCCTTTTACCATCAGAACGATGTGTGAGGCATTGTTTAGGCTCATGCACTCTGTCTACTTTAGTTTGAAAAAATACAGCAGCTGTCATGTCTGCCTGCATGGGCGCGACCTCCCGGACTGATTGTAGATGTTATCAAATGCACAAGAGAAAAATTCATAGAGGCCATTAGGTTTTTGTTTTTTTTTCAGTCATAATGACATTCGCGAGGGTTATTATTGGGAGGCATTATTAATTCTCCTTTAACCCTTTGAGTGCCAAAGAGGTATCCAACACATTGAGTTGCAGTGCGTTGGTTATCTCTCTTGCACATTAAGGGATAATGTATGCACTTTTCCAAATTGTGATATGAAATGAATGTGTATTGTGTTATTTTAGAGAAAAGCAGTGATGTTGAGTCTGTGTTTTAGGGCCGATCTCAGCAGGAAGTGGTTCTATGTCTTTAAGTCCTAATCTAGGGGCTATGAACTGGACAACACTATGAGGTAAGACTAAGCACCACAAGATCTCAGTAGTACTGACTGCTGGGATAGGCAGCGGATATGTCTACTTATAATACCTTCCAGAGCATATCACTGTAATTAAAGTGATAGTAATACTTCATATGTAAAGATATATATATATATATATATATATATATATATATATATATATATATATATATTTATTAGCTGCAGTATCACTGTGGCCTGAAATGTTACAGTGGTGCTGTTGTTACATCATCCTATGGACAGCTCTGGTCAGTTGACCATAAATCTCCATAGAATGGTGTAACAACCATGCCCCGTACACTATCAGGCTGCTGAGATACTGTCTCTAAAAGATTCTAGTTTGAGCTTTAATAACTTTTGAATAAAACACCTTTCATCTGTGGGACTATCCTTGTTTTACTCAGGGGGATAAACACTACATCATATATTTTATAATATAGTAAGTATTACTATTCCTTTCAGTGACTTTTCTCCTACATATGAGGAAAGCAAGCATTGGGCCTCCTGCTTTTGAAGGCTACAATGCCCATCGTTGACAACCAGGCAATAGCTGATTAGGGATGATGGGAGTTGTAGTCCCCAACAGCTGAAAAGACAAAGGTTACCTACCCCTGTGGTAAAGGAGCAGTAACCTCTGGTAGGGGTTGTTGGGACTGTGAACTCTGACAGCAGAGGCAGCTAAGGGAGTTTAGTGCATGTGGCGAACAGCCATATTAACATATAAACGCACACACACATGTGAATACGACAATGGCTCATTAACCTCCATTTCTATAGGGAAATGAGCCAGTGTCGATGCGTGAGGTAAAAAATTATACACCTGTCAAAGCCAGTGCATGGTGATGATGGCGGAATGGTGGTGGATAGTGTTGAGCGAGCGTGCTCGGCCGATGCTCGGATCGGCTCGAGCATCGCTCTGCTCGGCACATGGCGGTACTCGTACGAGTACCGCCATGTGCTCGCCCGACATGTTCGGGTGAAGGGGATCTGTGCCGGAAGAGGCACAGATCCGAAGACGCTCCGCTGGACCACCAGGGACTGGAGGTACGGGGGCATTGCGGAGATGAAGGGGGCATTGCGGAGATGAAGGGGGACATTGTGGAAGAGGGGCATAGACTCTATGCCCCTCTTCCACAATGTCCCCCTTCATCTCCGCTATGCCCCTCTTCCACAATGTCCCCCTTCATCTCCGCTATGCCCCTCTTCCACAATGTCCCCCTTCATCTCCTATGCCATAGAGGAGATGAAGGGGGACATTGTGGAAGAGGGGCATAGCGGAGATGAAGGGGGACATTGTGGAAGAGGGGCATAGAGTCTATGCCCCTCTTCCACAATGTCCCCCTTCATCTCCGCTATGCCCCTCTTCCACAATGTCCCCCTTCATCTCCTCTATGGCATAGGAGATGAAGGGGGACATTGTGGAAGAGGGGCATAGCGGAGATGAAGGGGGACATTGACCAGGCACCCTCCGCTCATCAGAGCAGGGGGTGCCTGGTTTAATGCTCGAGTGCTCCCATGCTTTTCAATGGGGCTCGGGTGCTCGGCCGAGCACTCGAGCCTCAGGGGGTGCTCGGTCAGAGCACCCGAGCATCGGGGTGCTCGCTCATCCCTAGTGGTGGATTGACGGGGATATGTTGGCTGAAACATGTTAGTGCATAATGGAGATGTGCCTTCAACACGGATCCAATACAACATAGTAACACAGATGAAGAGGATGAAAAAAGTAATGTGTCCATCAAGTTCAGTCCATGTCAAATCACCCCTGTTGATCCAGAGGAAGGCAAAAAGAAAAAAAACATTGAAGCCATTTCCAATTTAGCCCCAAAAAAATCCTTCCTGACTCAAATAAATCCCTGGATCAACAACAATCTGTCATAATTCTCAATATTGTTTTGTTCTAGATAGGTATCCATTACTTTTTGAAAGCAGTTACAGTATCTGCAAGCACAGTATCCTGAGGCAAAGAATTCCATAGCTTTACTGACCTTACTGAAAAAAATCCATGCCTTTGTTTGAGTCGAAAAACACCTTTCCTGAGCCCTTATCAACCTTTAGGTCACCTCGCCTTTGGTGTTTGGACAGTTATTCTCTTGCATTCAATGGAACAGTTTAGTCCCTAACAACATTTCTCAATAAATAATTTAGATATAGCCGACTTTTACATATCTGCATGTGTGTTCATAACAAAACAAAGTGTTGCTCCTTTAAGCCCATTAACATGCCATTTTCATGACTGATCTCATTTCTTTATTTACCTTGTCAAGTAGATTGAGTCTCAAGCCAGATCCATGTATCTCTCAGAGTTGTTCCATGTTCATTCATTCAGTTACCTAATAAATACATCAATCCTCCAAGTCCAACTACCTTAAAAAGTCAGAGGACTTTTGATTTACCTGAACAATACATTGACCTGATAAATCAATTTATCTTTGAGTTGTTGACCTACAGTTATTCATTTACCTGATCTCCATATTGCATATGTAAGGAAATCCATATATATATATATATATATATATATATATATATATATATATATATATCCAAGAGTCACTGATGCTGATGCACAAGGAAGAGCTGGGGGTTTATAGGGGTGATTAAGAAGTGATAAAATGGAGATTACTTCTCCAGTGATATCACTTCTCCAGTTCCTATGTTATCCTATTATAAAGTGGAGATTTTAGTGCACTGGCTCCATACAATAACATAGGAACTGGAAAAGTTATCTCTGCTTTATCACCACTTAGTGCAACTTCCCCCAGTAGTAATTTTGGGGCAAACCAACTTCACCATATGGAGCAAATAAAAATGACCTCTGATTTACACGGTGCATATAACCCCTTGAATGCTAGAGAAGTATCTAAAGGATTCAGAAATAATGTGTTGGAGACCTCTCTAGCAAACAAGGGGTTAAACGCCCCACTTAAATCAGTTGTGAATTTGGAGGATTTGTATTTTCCCCCTATGGTGCCATTAGTTTCCTCCAGAATTGTTCTGGTGCCTCTTGGTCCATCAGTCTCCCAGACTCTCTAGAGCAGTTGGTTCCAAACCTATTCAAAGTCATGACACATCTGTGTTTAACCCTTTGAGTACCGGAGATATATCCAAAGCATTGCAACACCTCTGTGACACGCAAAGGGTTAAGATGTAGCTGGAAAATGTACATTTCCATGACTCACGTGAGCTGGAAACACAATGCAACTCATTGAGTATTGGTGCTGTGATGCATAAATATGTAGTGATACTCCTGATGGGAAACACAGCTCTAATCTGTGACTACAAGTTGGTATTAGTAAGTAAATTGACATTAATAAGTACATTTAGATAGATGGGGGGGGGATAATGATTGATGCTGGGATGGCTGTTTAGGGACAAAAATGCATATATTCATATGCATAACTTTAGTAGCATAAGCAGAGGAAAAGGAAGATTAGCAAAAAACAAAAAATATAGGGTTTCAAAGGAAGAGAACAGATATTGCGGGTTGTAAATGAGAAGAGATGAGCAAGACTTTATTAGATCATTTTAATTGTCAGTTCCAGTTTCATCTGAACTCATCAATTCGAGATGGTAACATAGTAAATTAAGTTGACTAAAGACTCCTCCATCAAGTTCAACCTTTGCCTCATAACCCAGACAAATGAGAATTATATAGCTTTCCTGCTGCCAGATAAGTTAGTCTTCCTCTGAACTTCCTGTTCTGCCACTTAATACACATATGTATTATATTATATTATATTATATTATATTATATTATAATATAATATATTATATAACCCTGTATATAACCTCTTGAAAGACATGTATCTAATTTTCTCTTAAATGTGTCCATTGTTTCTGCCATTACCACATCCTTGGGCTAGGAATTCCACAATTTAACAGACCTTACTGTAAAAAAACCCTTCCTCTGTGAAGATAATCTGTAAATAACTAAACACACACACACACACACTAAAGTATGGCTGAGAAAGGCCACAGCTTCATTTTGCAACAAATAAACTCACATAACCTTCTGCGGAGCCCTTTACCAGTTGTAGGGTAATGAATTATCCAACACATTTCTGTCCAAGCCTGTACTATAACCTTAACCAACTTTCCCAGTATGCCATCGACCAGTTAAAATAAGCCCAATGGATATGGCCAAGTTAACCTGTGGCCAAAGCCTGGGGGAAATCAACCCATAAGGCCACTGGCCTAACCTTTGTCTCCAGTATATGGATCACTTAGCTTACCCTAGGCACTTGGCAAGGGCCTATCACCCCAAGCTTTGACAATAACATGTAAACAAATCACAACATCCCAAAACAACAGCAAAAGAAACCATAAAAGAAAAAAGGAGGGAGGGAGGGAGAGTGGGTGGGAAGATGCCTGGTGCAAAGGCTGCTTGTAACCCTGTAGCCTAGCCACCCAAGATTGATTCCACTCTTCAAGCTTCCACCCACTAATCACCACCCAACAATCCTGAGCAACCTTCTGGTTGCCTAGCTCCTACCCTGCACCAAAACATGTTTCCCCTCTGTTATCCCTCCGTCTGCACTACCCTTATTCAGAATGAATCACAGGAGAGGGGAAGCGTGGGAGAGACGGAGAGTGAAAGAAGGAGAAAGGGAGAGGGGCTGAGAGGGACAGGATGAGAGCAGTAGAGTGAGAGAATAGAAGAGTTAGAGAGTGAGTGAGTGAAAGGGAGAAAGAGATAGACAGGAACTGAAAGGGACATGAGAAAAAAGGGAGAGCAGAAGAGTAAGAGTGGGTGAAAGGGAGAAAGAGAGAGAGATAGGCTGAAAGGGAAAGTATGAGAGTGGCAGAGAAGGAGAATGAGAGAATGGGAGAGCAAGGGAGTAAGAGAGAGGGTGACAGGGAGAAAGTGAGGGACTAAGAGGAACAAGATGAGAGTAGAAGAGTGGAAGAGAAGTAGAGTGAAAGAGTGTTTGAGTAGGAGAAAGAAAGGCACTGAGAGAGACAGGTGGTGAGTCAGGGGAGAGGCAGAGTGCGGCAGAGGACTGAATGGGGGACAAATCTCCTCAGTTTTGTGTTAAAATTCCATTTAAGTAAATATGCGTTTAGGCATTTATAGTTGCTTACCTTCTGAAATTCTCCAGCTTGGAACTTGGAGGCTGGGAGGAGGGCATCTAGAGCCACTATGAATACTGATCTTGATGATATGCAGAATATATATCTTTCCTGTAGGCTAATAATGGAATTATTTAATCTTACAGGAAAAGGCTCAAAGTTCAGCATTAATGCTGTGAATTTACATTCAGGAAAAAGCTGCGTTTAGGTGGAGTTGGAAGGACAAGTCTCCTGCTGGATATTTTGAAGGTGACACATTCAATATCCATGGAAAAGAAAACATGCAATGTCATAACACTACCAATACGATGTCATACTACATGGTAGTAATGTCATGAAAATACCAATATGATGTCACACTACATGGTAGAATGTCATAACACTGCCAATACAATGTCACACTACATGGTAGTAATGTCATGACAATGCCAATACGATGTCATACTACATGGTAGTAATGTCATGACAATACCAATGTGATGTCACACTACATGGTATTAATGTCATGACAATGCCAATATGATGTCATACTACATGGTAGTAATGTCATGCCAATGCCAATGTGATGTCACACTACATGGTATTAATGTCATGACAATGCCAATATGATGTCATACTACATGGTAGTAATGTCATGCCAATGCCAATGTGATGTCACACTACATGGTATTAATGTCATGACAATGCCAATATGATGTCACACTACATGGTATTAATGTCATGCTGTTCAATGGTGACTTCATCATCTACAAATGAAGTTAAAGTGTCAGGAGAGAAGAACTTATAACTTAATCATGCTGTCAATCTAATTCCACTCGGCTTATGAGCTATAGCTTTCCAATAAACACGCTGTACTATGTAGTGGGGTATTTACACACTTACAATGTATATGCTGCCATGATAATGAACATGATGATATGTATAATTATGCTGAGTATCTATACACTGATGGCGAACATGTTGATATGTATAATAATGTTGGATATCTTTAGACTTATAACGAACATATAAATCAGTACTGATGCTGAGTACATATACATTGATAATGAACATTATGAGCTGTAATGATGCTGTGTATCTATCCACTAATTATGAACACGCTGAACTGAGGGGATGATGGCTTCCTGTACACTAATAATGGACAAGCTTAGCTGTAATGATGATGGGTTTCTATACAATGATAATGACTGTCCAGAGCTGTACTGATGCTAGTTATCTATTGTATATACTGATAATGAACAAGCTTAGCTGTAATGATGATGGGTTTCTATACAATGATAACGAATGTCCAGAGCTGTACTGATGCAGGGTATCTATTGTATATACTGATAATGAACAAGCTGTAATGATGATGGGTTTTTATACAATGATAATGAATGTCCAGAGCTGTACTGATGCTAGGTATCTACTGTATATACTGATAATGAATATGTTGAACTGAAATTATGCTTGGTATCAATATACTGAGAATGAGCATGCAGAGATGAAATTACGTTATTTATCTGTTAATAATTAACATAATGCTATGTATATTGGTGACTGCTATCTATACACCAAGGGCTGGACAAAACATAAAGAGACAGACAAAATTATTAGAAGCCAGCTATGGCTTTTAAAAGCCAATGAAGTGTTGCATGTACATAAGTATATAAAATGGTCTAAAATGTAAGAGCTACCAGTGACATTTAGGAGGCCCCTCACCTGGCTCCCAGGCTTCCTGGGATTTTTCCATCCCTGCTATACACAAATGATATACACAAGTAATAAACACAATGCACTGCCCTGTGTAAGGTGCTAGGTATCTTGACACTGATTATTAATGCATTGCACTCTGTAATGATGCTGGGTATCTGTACACTGACCATAAACACACAGCACTAGGTAAATTGATAATTTTACAATAATAATAAACACACCATACTCCATAAGGATGCTGGGTATATAAATACCATGCACTCTAATGATGCAGCATATTTATACACTAATAATAAACACACTGCACTCTGTAATAATGCCTGTTATATAATATATATATACTAGTTGAAGAGCCTGTTACACGGGCCACAGTGTCACGCCAGCCAGTCGCGGTGCAGTCATGCTCAGTAGATACTGCCCATGCCGTGGCTGATACAGAGCTGGACGCTCCTTCTGAGCTCCCTGCTCTGTATCAGCTTTGTCACGAGCAGTCGCTACTGCGCATGACTGCACCGCGACTGGCTGGCTCCGTATCAGCCGAGGCGTGGGCATTCTCTACTGCACACGACTGGATCGTTACACACGTTTTAGCAAATGATTGTATAGGAGATACATACATATATATACACACACATACAGTGCACTCTTATGATGCTGGGTAGTTATGCCCTGATAATAAAAACACTGCACTTGGTAAAGATGCTGGGTATTTATACACTGGCAATAAACAATGTATTCGCAATGATAATAAACACTGCACTCTGTAATGGTGATCTGTTATGTGCTGGGTACTAATACACTGACACACTACACTCTGTGATGATGCTATTGGGGAGATGCACTATGGTGTGATAAAGAGGAGATCACTTCTCCAGTGATATAATTTGTTCAGTTCCTAAATTCTATGGAGCCCCTGCACTAATCTTTCTCAAGTGGGAGAGATATTAGTGCATGGGCTGCATAGAATAACATAGTAATCGAGAAGCGAAATCACTGGAAAAGTCATCTCCACTTTATCACCTCTTTATCACACTTTAGTGCATACCCCCCCATGCATTTATACACTGATAATAAACACAGTGCATTCTGTATTAATGATTGACATTGATACACTGTCAATAATCACAACGTACTCTGTAATGGGGGTGGGTATTTATACACTGACAGTAAACACAATGTACTATGTAATGATGCTGTTTATTTCTACATTGATAATACACACACTGCATGCTGTATCAATACATGGTGCCTATACACTGATAAAAATCACACTGCACTCAGTAATGATGATAAGTGTTTATACAGTGTTGATAACCATCCGGCACAATACTGCACTATATAGTGATACTGAGAACTGTTATATTGGTAATGCACACTGCCCCTTATAATTACAATTAGTACCTTGATACTTGTCCACTAGGACTACCAGTGAGCGCACTGTGCACAATGTGAAGTGGATTCATTCTGAAGCAGACAACTACAGTATACAAACTCCCAAAATTTTCATTGATATAAACAGGACTATTAACACTTTGAGTGCCAGAGAGTTAGCTAACGAATATGTTACAATGCATTGGATACCTCTCTAGCACTCAAAAGGTTAATGCCTAGAATGCTATAGAGAATGGATTGGAGATCTCCCTAACATTCAAGGGTTAAAAGTCCCATTTATATCAATAGGTATTTTTTTTTATATGTTTCCTATGGTGTCATTGGTTTATTATTCCACTTTGGTATGAGGCCTATAATTGATTAACCAGGCAGAGATAAATAATGTTGCTCACATCATAAACCTGATGCACTTGATATCATGTTACGCTATAGAATGACACCAGCTAAGGTGGCCACGTGTCGCTTGAAATCAGGGGTGAGTATGAAAACGTCATTCTACAGGACTGCACAGGAATCAGTGCTACACTGCAATGTGTGTGTTTTATAAGCTTCATTGATTTAAAGGGATATGTGGTCACCTTAACATGGGGAGATCCAATAAGATATGATAAACACGGAATAAAGTAGCGATGCTTCTCCAGGGGGGAGATGCACTAAGGTCTGATAAAGAGGTGATAAAGTAGAGATAACAGGGGCTATGCATTAAGTTCTGATAAAGAGGTGATAAAGTAGAGATAACAGGGGCTATTCACTAAGGTGTGATAAAGAGGTGATAAAGCGGAGATGACTTCTCATGTGATATCACTTCTCCATTTCCTATGTTATTCTATGGAATCTATGAACTAAGATCTCCAAAACTGGAGAGATCTTAGTGCATTGGCTCCATAGAATAATATAGGAACTGGAGAAGTGATATCACTGGAAATGCAATCTCCACTTTATCACCTCTTTATCACACCTTAGTGAATAGCCCCTGTTATCTCTACTTTATCACCTCTTTATCACACCTTAGTGAATCTCCCCCAATGTCTCCAGTTTATCACTTCTCCAATTCCTGCTTTATTCTGAGATCTTAGTGCATAGGCTCCATAGAATAACATAGGAACTGGAGAAGTGATATCACTGGAGACGTCATCTCCACTTTATCACTTCTTAGTGCATAACACCCCAGGTATCTGTATGAACATAGACACTGATTTCTATTTAGGTTTATTTAATGAATACTGAAAAGAGAAAGTTTGTATCAACCTTTGATTTTCATCAGGAAAATGAAAACATGACACTTTATGGGATCAATGTGCAATGTGTCAATGAAGAATCTAACCCTTGGTATGACTTTTTACATGTACTTAAACCCTTTGATTTCGAAAGGAGTGTCTAACCCATTGCAGAACACTGCATTAGATACCCCTCTGACATTCTGAGAGTGAAAACTAATGTATTTTTAAACATCTGCCTGTATTTGTCATTAGATAATAATCAGCAATATCCAATAGCAGTAATAATTTCAAAGTACCACTAGGGGGACCTAAAGTGATATTCTTTTTTGTTTATTGTTTGGGCTATACTTTAATCATTGGTCCCCAAATGTATTTTAATTATAAAAGACCCACTAAGAAATATATACTGATCATGTCATTGCGTCCATGTTAAAATATTGGTTAAAAATATGAAATTGTTAAACAGATTTTGTAGTAATAAATTAAATATATTAAACTGTTGCAAATGAATGTCTGTTTCTGTTTTGTCTAGCGTTAAGTGAAAATGTACTGCAGTTGTAGAAAAGGTGTAGTTGCACCAGGGCCCAGAATCCTAGGGGCTCCAGGGCTCCTCCAATGACTAGTTATGCCACTGTAAAATAGATACAATGTGAAGAGACAGCACATGGATCAATCAGTGCTGCAGGGAGACTGTAATATTGTTTTACATCACACAGAGCATTTAGTGTTACAGGGAGAACGTAACATTGCAGTACATCACACAGAGCATTCAGTGCCATGGAGACACTGAACATTATATTACATCACACAAATCATTCAGTGCTGTAGGCAGATTATAACATCGTATTACATCACACAGAGCATTTGGTGCTGCAGAGAGACAGTAACATTGTATTATATCACACAGAACATTCAGTGCTGCAGGGAGAGTGTAACATTGAATTACATCACACAGAGCACTTGGAGCTGCAGAGAGAGTGTAACATTGTATTACATCACACAGAACATTTCGTGCTACAAAGACTGCAACATTGTATTACATCACATAGAGCAATCAGTTCTGCAGGGAGCGTGTAACAATATATTACATCACACAGAGCATTCAGTGCTGAAGAGCAACTGTAACATTGTATTACATCACACAGAGCACTTGGAGCTGCAGAGAGAGTGTAACATTGTATTACATCACACAGAACATTCCGTGCTACAGAGACTGTAACATTGTATTACACCACATAGAGCAATCAGTGCTGCAGGGAGAGCGTAACAATGTATAACATCACACAGAACATTCAGTGCTGCAGGGAGACTGTAACATTGTATTGTGTCACACAAAGTGTTCAGTGCTGCAGGGAGATTGTAACATTGTATTACATCACACCACACAGAGCAACTGTAATATTGTATTACTTCACACAGAACATTCTGTGCTACAAAGACTGTAACATTTTATCACACCACACAGATCACTCAATACTGCAGGGAGAGTGTAACATTGTATTACATCACACAGAGCATTCAGTGCTGCAGGGAGAGTGTAACATTGTATTACATCACACAGAGCATTCAGTGGTGCAGGGAGAGTGCAACATTGTATTACATCACACAGAACATTCAGTGCTGCAGGGAGAGTGTAACATTGTATTACATTCTGTTTCACTGTCAGGGACATAAGCATAAAAATAGGTGAAGAAAAGTATAGACAGATTGACTTATTAGGTACTTGCAGAATATGGAAAGTCAGAACAAAAGGCTGCAATTCCTTTAAAGGTGAGGAAACTTTTTTCTGAAAATCTACATCCGAAAGCAATTTTCTAGTTGTGTAAATCAAGGGAACTCCCACTGCTAGCAGTTGTTTTATTCAAAAGCTATAAATGTTTAAACTGACAGGAAGTAACTCAGCAGTTTCTGTCACATTCTATGGAGAACTATTGTCAGTGACTCACCTCTCCCAGAAAATGCAACAGAATATCTATCTGAACACCAGCTGGTAGATGCACTAAACTTTGATGCAATGGCACAGTGCTTCTGACAATGTGTGGTGAAGACATTGGCTTGGCAATAGAGACGCCAATCGCCGTATGCACTAAGAATTGGGGATGCACGGGAAGGGGACAATCCCCTCTTAGCATGGAGGTTTGCGAAGAGAATATGCTCAGAACTCAGCACCACAACAGCATCACAATCCAGTGCCATAGGAATGTGCATTGCATACCCCCTGGGCACTTGAAAGAGTAAAAAGTTATTTTCTATGTGAGACATAGTATGTATAACCTAAGTATTTTTGTCATTCAAAAATAATTCAGTTATTGTATTAGGTTGTTCATAGCTGAGGTCCAAAAAGATAAAAACGCTAGAAAACGTTTTGGGAAAGTGCAAGATGAGCCAAGATGAATGCAAGAGAGGAGACGCTAAAAGAATATGGGGTGAGGAAAAGAAATTACACTAAAAAATCATCTGGCAGATTTATTAAATGTGGCACATACATTCTAGGTGAAGTATTCATACATTTTATCAAATTCCACTTGGCATCTCATGTGTTAAGAAACCTAAACTATATGTTCCTTCATAAAGCTTAAAGGGATAGTAATGTTTCACAAAAACAGCAGCTCATAGTATTTGGGCTATAGAGAGTGTTATTTCAATACTGTCAGAGTTGTAGTTCAAGAGTAATTGAATGATAAAGTATCCCCTCCTGCCCCTTTTACCTAGTGTAACACTGCTCACCTCAGATGTGGAATCTGGTCCTGGGACCAGACAGCTCACAGCAAGGGACAATCTTCTTACTGTGAACTTAAGGAAAACCCTGCCCCCCTTGACAGGTTTTTTGGGTTTTCCCTTATGCTCACTGAAGATTGTCCCTCTCTGTGATCCATCCGGACAGTCTTGATGCTCTGAGGTGAGAAGTGTTACATCAGTAAAAGGGGCGGGAGGGGGACACTTTATCATTCAATTACTCTTGAACTACAACTCTGACAG
This sequence comes from Rhinophrynus dorsalis, assembly GCA_037306005.1. Taxonomy (NCBI): domain Eukaryota; kingdom Metazoa; phylum Chordata; class Amphibia; order Anura; family Rhinophrynidae; genus Rhinophrynus; species Rhinophrynus dorsalis. Next base: position 156,619,858 of record CM074726.1, on the reverse strand, counting down.
TACTGAAATAACACTCTCCATGGTCCAAATACTATGAAGATTAATTGGAGCTGTTTTTATTTAGAAACATTACTATCCCTTTAACCCTTTGAGTGCCAGAGGGGTACGCAACGCATTGTAAAGCAATGCGCTGCATACCCCTCTGGCACTCAAAGGGTTAAAGGATTTCACCTCCTCATGCATTGACATTATCTGGGGGTGATACTTTTCTACAATAACATGCTTACAAGCTGCCTCACATACTGAGCTGCTTTTTATCATATGATTGGCCAGCAAATATATGACATTACAGGACATATTGTTTTTGTTTTGTTACTAACCTGTTACTTAATATTTATTAAATCATGGATTTTGTGCATTTTGTGAGTGGATACCTCACCAAGCTGCCCCACTGGCATCCACACACATCTATTCACCTTGCCAGCTCCTTGTGTTCAAAACAAAAGTAGTGTAATTCTGTAACAAACTAATTATACTAGAGGTGTTCAGATGATGAAAGCAGTGGTAGTGATACAATGTAACAAATACTTTCCCTGCAGCAAAAAACACTGGAGGGAGGGAGAAAGAATTCACTGAGCTTTCTCTCCTTTTCAGATATGCCCCAGAGAGCATTTACAGTACAAAGTTATACATTTAACAAAGAAAAACAGAAATAAATATATATATAGATAAATAATACATATAAATAACATATTAAAGTTTATATACAGTCACATATTGTTTTTAAATACAAAGAAGTAGTTATTTTTTGGGATGTTAGATTGGGAGAAAATCTGATTCTTTTTGGGTAGGTTACAGGACGGAAAGACCTGAACACTGGAGCAGGGAGATTATCTACAAGAAATCAATGGCCTGAACCTCCAGCCTGTAGCTTTTATCTGATTTTCCTTCTTAAGGCAACTTTCACAGAAAGGAGAGTCATCTCTTTGCACTACAATTATTCTAGGTTAACTGTGTTGAATCAATACCCCTTTAACGCCTTGATTGAACTCATTCATCTCTAGCATCCAACGGTTTAAAGGGGATTGATTCCAATACAACGTAGTTAACTTAGAATGATTATACTACAACTACATTTATTAATGAGCAAGATGTGAGTCTACTTAACCATACGTTGCTTACCTCCGAGTGAGAGTGCCATACAAACAAAATTGCTGGAGGAATGTTCAATGCCTGTGCTACTCAAACAATTAACCCTTGGAGTGCCAGAGAGGTATGCAATGCATTGCTCTGCAATGCTTTGAGAAATCCTCTGCCACTCAAAGAGTTAAAGAGATAGTAATACTTCTATTAAAGTTTATCTCCGAGTCTTAATTATATTTTTTTAACATGTGGCTACATATTTAATTACCTACAGTTTTGTAGTTCAAATGCTATTCAAGGCGAAAGGATCCCCCTCCCGCCCCCTTTCACTGTGTCACACTGCCTCTCTGTCTGGTCCGGATGGAGAGCAGCGAGGGACAATCTTCAGTAAGCAAAAGGAAAATCCTGCAATCCTTCGTCATTTGGGCAGGGGTTTCCTTATAGTTACTGAATGAAGATTGTCCCTCGCTGCATCCGTCCGGTCCCACGACTGGATTCCAGATCTAATGAGAGGTGTCCAGAAGGGGCAGGAGGGGGATCCTATCGTTTGAAGTACAACACTGTGAGTAATTAAATATAGAGCTAAATGTTAAAAAAATATAAAGAAAACTCAGAGATATACTTAAATAGAAGCTGGTGAGATGGCTCAGTTGGTTAGGCACCAGCTGTAGAACCTGTTCTACAGGTTCTAGTCCCAGCAGGGTCAACTCAGCCTTTCATGCTTCTGAGGTAGATAAAATGAGTACTATTAAATTGGGTAATAATATCTATACCCCCAGTACATACTTGAAAACTAGAGACAATCTCAATGTATTCTTCCTTGTAAAATACTTTGATATTATTATTAGGTGTTACTATAGCTTTAAAGGGATAGTAATACTTCATTTTACCTTTATTTTATTTTGTAGGCATTAAAAAAACACGAAGAATGATATAAGTCTTATCTCTCAAACCTTTATGGTTTATGAGATATTCACAAGCAAAGTTTCCCCTCCCGCCCCTTTTTCCTAGTGTAAGCCATCTCTTCTCAGATGTGGAATCCAGTCTATAGACCAGACAGATAACAGAAGGGGACAGTCTTCTTTGTATTAAAACAATGAAAGCCCTTCCCCCCTTGACAAGTTTTCCAGGTTTTTCCCTTATCTTAATTGAAGATTGTCCCTCTCTGCAATCTACCTGGGCACCTCCCTTCTGATCTGGTTGAACAGGGAAGGGATACTTTGTTTGTGAATATCTCTTAAACCACAAAGGTTTGAGAGATAAGACTTATATCATTCTTCATGTTTTTTTAATGCCTACAAAATAAAATAAAGTTAAAACGAAGTATTACTATCCCTTTAAGACATTATATACTCTTGAATCTTTCCAGTGTGACCATGTTGGGGTTTTTTGTAGCCTTTTTTTCTTTCTTTTTTTTTTTTGAGAGGGGCAGTGGATGCCCAGGATCCCTGGTACTTCCTAAACTCCCAGATGCCCAGCTAGCCCCAGACTCAGGCCTGCTCTCTCAGAATCTACAGAGGCTTCTTCCACCCACACTGGATCCAGACATTGCGAGGCACATTGTCAGGAGAAGAGTGTCTCCGCTGTACCGGGGCCAGTAATGTGGAGCGCTGAATCTACATAATTTACAGTATGTCACCGGGACAACTTCTTTACACATTAAATATGGTGCATAGTGCAAAACACCCACTTTTATTAAATAAATGTTTCCCTATCCTTATAAATTACCTCATTGTCTCATTGCATAGATGAGGGACATTGCGGCCATCTTGCTTATGAAATAGAAGAGTGGCAGCGCTCTCCCTCCTAATTCTTTGCCTAAAAGCCTGCTCCTTCTCTCAGTGCAAGAGAACTGCATGTTTATGCAGATTTTCTAGTGTAGCGCTTGCCCCATTCATCACTATTGGGGGTGCACTCAAACGATTATGAGCATCCTGCACTGAAAATTTCGGATTGCAGGATGTTAGTGTTAAACGCTGCTCGGTAAGCAGTTTACATACTTAAAATGTGGAGGACAGTGACACTGGAACAAAATGAAGTGTGATCATTGGGAATAGCAGGGAAGGTGGTGGAGGGAGAGTCCACTATACAGGGGAAAACCAGCCTTGCATTTACAGCTTGTACCACATGAAACATCACAATTATACAAAAGAAGCACCAAAGAGGAGTGCAAAACACCAGTATATCTGCCAATCTTGAGCGCACAGATATTCAAATAACAGGTTCCCAATATAATGCTCACACTTGTTCAAACGTAGGCCTGTTGTAAGAAAAAACAGATATATTCCAACGGGGTAATAGCACCGCCCTGGTTCGGTGAATAAGATCTCTCTTCAAAAAATGCAAACGTCCTGAATCCAAATTCAATAAAAAATATATTTATTCTATGTGAGGACCCCAGTAATGTGGGAAAGTTAACTGTGGGGACCCCAATAATGTGGGGATGTATGCTGCATGAAACAAGACTCTAGGCAGATAAAGCTGCGTAGAGAACAGGCAAGCAGCCAAGATAATATAAAACAGTAGACACCCCCACTAAGCGAGAGTGAAGGATACCATTAGCAGGAGAAAGGTCACAAGATATATAAATATATATTACAGGAATATATGCATATAACTGTGTACCTGATAGAGTCCAAGGAGACGTCCAGGATAGGCAGGAGGGAATCAGGAACACCAGGCTGAGGAGCAGGAGACAGTCCCAGGTAGGAGGAAACAGGAGGGAGGTCAGTATGCTACTTCCAAGGCAGAAGATCCTGATAGATTCCAAGGAGACGTCCAGGATCAGGCAAGAGGGAATCAGGAACACTAGGCTGAAGAACAGGAGACAGTCCCAGGTAGGAGAAAACAGGAGGGAGGTCAGAATCCACACCAGAGCTGGATATCCTGGGATGCAGAGGCAGAAAGACACAAGCCAAGCTCAGGAGGTGTGAACAAGAGGGAGATCAGAATCCACACCAGAGCTGGGCTGCACTTGAAGGGAGCTCAAGATACACTGAGCGCCAGCCGAAGCGGGCGCTCAGTACACATAGGGCTAAGAGGTGACGTCAGGGCGGCCGCACCCGCCGCCTACGGCGTGGTATCCCAGCAACGCCACTCCATGCGGAGTGACGACCGCCCGACAATCCGGCACCGTGAACCGGAAGCGATGCCCGATGCCGACATTCTAAAATATGCCAAATATAACCAAGTTCAATACGAGCCTATTGACTCGTTTCAAAATACTCTACTTGTTTGTCAAAAAAGTTTAGGCATCCTATATAATAATTCACTAAAACTTGTGTAACGATGAAGTCATGCGCAGTAGAGACTGCCTGTGCCATGGCTGATACAGCAGTGGTGCTACAGTCTCTAATGCGCATGACTGCCCCACGACCGGCTGGCAGTGGCACTGTGGCTCGTGTAATGGGCTCTTCAATTAGTAGTATATAAAAACCAATTTTAATAAAACAGTGGCAAATAAGGTATCGGTCACCCACTGTCTGAGACAGCCTTTTAAACTCCACAACAAGACCTCATAGGACGCCATGTATCTTGCGCCTGGTCGAATGTCCATAAAATGTTTGTGCATAGAAGTCAGGAAGGTACCTCACGTAAAACAGGTCTTTGTACCTTTAAACCAATATTAATCTTTATTTTGACTTTACATCATTTGCAAGTAGATCTATGTACAGTCAAAGTGCCTTATTTTTATTTTATTTACTTATTCATCTTCACCTATTTATCGCTAATATTTTAAGTTTTGGATGCTGAGTTCCCTTGATCTGTTTGCAGAGAGCTTTGTGTCAAGGAACATGTAAAAAAAGAAGCAATGTAAAAAAAGAGAGCACACAGAGCATTCAGTGCTATAGAGAGACTGTAAGATTGTATTACATCACACAGAGCATTCAGTGCTATAGAGAGACTGTAAGATTGTATTACATCACACAGAGCATTCAGTGCTATAGAGACTGTAAGATTGTATTACATCACACAGATCATTCAGTGCTATAGAGAGACTGTAAGATTGCATTACATCACACAGAGCATTCAGTGCTATAGAGAGACTGTAAGATTGTATTATATCACACAGAGCATTCAGTGCTATAGAGAGACTGTAAGATTGTATTACATCACACAGATCATTCAGTGCTATAGAGACTGTAAGATTGTATTACATCACACGGATCATTCAGTGCTATAGAGACTGTAAGATTGGATTACATCACACAGATCATTCAGTGCTATAGAGACTGTAAGATTGTATTATATCACATAGAGCATTCAGTGCTATAGAGAGACTGTAAGATTGTATTACATCACACAGATCATTCAGTGCTATAGACAGACTGTAAGATTGTATTACATCACACAGATCATTCAGTGCTATAGAGACTGTAAGATTGTATTACATCACACAGAGAATTCGGTGCTGCAGGAAGAGTTTAACATTGTATTATATTACACAGAGTATTTAGTGCTACACAGAGACTGTAGTATTGTATTACATTACTCAGAGCAATCAGTACTGCAGGGAGAGTGTAAAATCATATAACATTACAAAGATCACTCAGTGCTACATGGAGACTGTAATGTTGTATTAAATCATACAGAGCATGCAGTGGTGAAGGGATAGTGTAACATTGTATTACATAACACAGCATTCAGTGCTGCAGGGACAGTGTAGCATTATATTACATCACACAGAGCATTAAGTGCTGTAGGGACAGTGTAACATTGTATTACATCACAGAGTATTCAGTGCTGCAGGGAGAGTGTAACATTGTATTACATAACAGCATTCAGTGCTGCAGGAACAGCGTAACATTATAATACATCACACAGAGCATTAAGTGCTGTAGGGACAGTGTAACATTGTATTACATCACACAGAGCAATCAGTGCTGCAGTGTGAATGGTAACATTGTATTACATCACACACAGCATTCAGTGCTGCAGGGAGACTGTAACTTTTGTATTGCATCCTGCTTTGATGGCCTAGTGACTCAAAAACTCACTGTCAGGGACATAAAAGTATAAAAAGAAAAAAATAGGTGAACATGAAAAAATAAAAAAAATAGTCAATTTGATTGCACATATTACACTTACAGAATATGTAGTCAAAATAATGAGTTACTCTTACTTTAAAACTGAGAAGGCCCATGGGGAAATTGTAAATGTAGGCCTCCAAATATTGGTTAACATTAAAGGAGAACTACACAAGACAGGTACGTGAAAGTGCTCCCAATCCGTCACCAGACACTCCGAGTTAACTCAAGGAAATACATTTCTCTGGCCTCTATTAGTCCAATGTCCCCCTTTATTCAATACCTAACTCGGGTCTGCCGCTACAAGCAACGCGGGTCCAATCTCTCCCGCTTCTCCTCCAATTCCACTCCACCGTACAAAGATACAAGAAAGCTTGAGCGCTGACCTCTCCTTTAAACGGGGCTGACTGAATCTGAAGAGGACTCAGGGAGGACAAGTCCAGGAGTCCTCTTCAGATTCAGTCAACCCCGTTTAAAGGAGAGGTCAGCACTCAAGCTTTCTTGTATCATTAAAGGGATAGTAATACTTCGTTTTAACTTTATTTTGTAGGCATTAAAAAAACATGAAGAATGATATAAGTCTTATCTCTCAAACCTTTATGGTTTGAGAGATATTCACAAGCAAAGTTTCCCCCTCCCGCCCCTTTTTCCTAGTGTAAGCCATCTCTTCTCAGATGTGGAATGCAGTCCATAGACCAGACAGATAACAGCAGGGGACAATCTTCTTTCTATGAGAACAATGAAAGCCCTGCCCCCCTTGACAAGTTTTTCAGGTTTTTCCCTTATCTTAATTGAAGATTGTCCCTCTCTGCAGTCTACCTGGTCACCTCCCTTCTGATCTGGCTGAACAAGGGGGGGAAACTTTGCTTGTGAATATCTCTTAAACCATAAAGGTTTGAGAGATAAGACTTATCTCGTTCTTCATGTTTTTTTAATGCCTACAAAATAAAATAAAGTTAAAACGAAGTATTACTATCCCTTTAAAGGAGAACTAACACTACCTAATAATAACCACCCCGTACTATGGCTAGGTAAAACTAATGCACTCTATACGTTTTATCCTTTTGCTTTTTTTTTTCAAAAGAATACATCTTAAGTCAGTTGTGTATGTCATGTCCATGGAAGTGGGCATAACAGTTTCTAGCAGGGCCCCAGGACCCCAGGCCTCTCCCACTGCACATGGAAATCCTATATAGGTTTAGGCATTCTGCATGCTTCAGTTTGTGGAAAAAACTGCCAGTAACTGTCATGTCTGCCTCCATGGACATGACATTAGGACTGATTGCTAGGTAACAAACAAAAACACAAGTTCAAATTTCATACAGACCATTAGTATTTACTGTTCATAGTGAGGTAAGTGGGGATTATTATTGAGTGAAGCTAGTTATCCTTTAAAGAGCACCTTAAAGGACAAGTCATTTGTTTTTCATTAAAATGATGTTATAGGTCTTTTCCTGCAAGGTAAAACAACGATACTCCCATTTTTCACTCAAATATATTACAGAATTTTTTTTTATCACACTTTTGGTAACAGCGTATAAGCTGATTTTTACCTAGAAAACTGGCTTTTGAATTGTTTAAATGATGCTATTTATGGCATGCTGTGCAGGCACTTCCTGTCATATCCCTACCTTACCTCCCCCCACTCACTGACACTGCTCAACAATACATTGTCCACTTCCCCTAGCATTGACTTCCTGTTGTATCCCTCACTGACACTGCTCTGTAATACATTGCCCACCTCCTCTAGCACTGACTTCCTGTCTTACGCCTATATTACCTACCCCCCACTCACTGACACTGCTCAGCAATGCATTGCCCACCTCCCCTAGCACTGACTTCCTGTTGTATCCCTACATTACCTCCCACACTCACTGACACTGCTCTGTAATGCATTGCCCACCTCCTCTAGCACTGAATTCCTGTCTTACGCCTATATTACCTCCCCCACTCACTGACACTGCTCAGAAATGCATTGCCCACCTCCCCTAGCACTGACTTCCTGTCTTACCCCTATATTACCTCCCCCACTCACTGATGCTGCCCAGCAACGCATTGCCCACCTGCCCTAGCAAAGGTGTCCTGTCTTATCCCTACATTACCACCCCACTCATTGACACTGCTCAGCAATGCACTGCACACGTCCCCTAGCATTGAGTGCCTCTTGTATCCCTACATTACCTCCCCCACTCACTGACTGCTCAGCAATGCATTGCCCATTTTTAAATCTAAGTAACTAAAAATTAGTTTACTAAATAAATAAAAAATACAGATAATCTTAAAAAGATAGTTGGTTATAGAGTATAGTGTCTCTTCATGGACTAGAGGGGTGCACGTTTGCCTTTATATTACACAGTCTCCTGTTTATCATCATGTCCAATCAAATATTGTTATTGACCAGGAAGAATGTCAGAATGTCCTATGGGCGTGACCCCATTATTGTACTAGTTATCTCAGGCAGAGTATAAAGATTAGACGTCAGATATGTTACTTCTTCTGCCATGAAAATCTCATTGCTTGACGTTGTAAACAGATCTTGTGTGGGTCAGCTCACTGATTTTGGATTATTTCTAGATATTATTTGAAATCCCTTTACTAGAAAATGCAGAGATTATTAATTTGTTATATTTTGCTTACACATTCTTCATTCACATTTTCTGAGGCCCGTAAGTAGACCCTTTTTTCTTTTATTATTAATAGGATTATGATGATGATGATGATTTACAGTTGTATACATTTATTTGTATTTGTGATACCGTATTAGTAATACTAATTTTATGCTGCTAATGTAAATGTGTGATTTAAATTATCTATAATTTGCAGTAACTTTAAAGGAATAGTAATGCTTCACAAAAAAAAGCAGATCTGATTAATCTTCATAGTATTTGGGCCATAGAGAGTGTTATTTCCATATTGTTGTAGTACAAGAAAAATTGAATGATAAAGTTCCCCCCTCACGCCCCTTTTACCTAGTGTAAGCCCCCACTCCTCAGATGTGGAATCTGGTCCTGGGACCGGACAGGTCACAGCAAGAGACAATCTTCTTACTGTGAGAACAATGAAAACCCTGCCCCCACTGACAAGATTTTCTTTATGCTCAATGAAGATTGTCCTTCTCTGCAATCCATCCGGACAGTCTTGCTGCTCTGAGGTGAGCAGTGTTACACTAGGTAAAAGAGACAGGAGGGGGATATTTTATCGTTCAATTACTCTTGAACTACAACTCTGACAGTATTGAAATAACACTCTCCATGGCCCAAATACTATGAAGATTAAGCCCTTAGTGACCGGCCACGCACGCACGCGGCCAGCACTTATCGCCCGCCAAACTTTTTTTGCCATTACTTAAAGTGACTTCCGGGATGTACATGTACGTCCTCTGTTCATCTGGGACATCCGCTTGGGACATACATGTACGTCCTTGGGCGATAAGGGGTTAATCAGAGCTGCTTTTACTGTGAAACATTACTACCCCTTTAATATAAATATTGACTTATTTAACCCCTTGGAAGCAAGAAGAGTCTCCAGCGTAACGTCCCAGGGTAAAAGATTGACCTATTACTTTTTTGTGGGTTTTATATTAACTGCGGGCATGTTTATATTCGAAATTCCCTGAAACATTCCAATGGATTTTAAATTGGGCTTTTAATCCCTTGAATGTGTTGGAAACAGCAATCAACAGGTTAAAAGCCCCATTTTAAACAGTGGGATTTTGGGGAGTGTTTACTTGTTCCCTGTGGTACAAATGGTTTGCCCTAGAATTGTTCCAGAAAGGGGTTTCCCAAAAGTTAAAATAAAAATACATTAACAATACCCAGAAATGGTTTTGTGTAATTTGGCATGTAAAGACCATTGCAAATCATTGAGAATAGAGGATGATGGGAGTTGTAGTCCAAAACAGGTGGAAAATGGCCCATTTGCACAAAAGTAACATTTTCCTTGTTGTTTGCTAATGCTTTGTCTTTCCCTTATTTGACTGGACAAAAAGACCCCAAGGAGGAGGGTTCTGGTCATTTGGAATACCCCTCCCCCTTGGGTTGTCCTTCTATTTACACATTTATGCTGTGCTCTCTCTATAACTCTCTATAACACTCCACTTATTGTTCCATGACTCCTTCATCTATGTCATTTATTCCTAATAAATGTAGATTTCTGTTGGGTTTATGTATATTTATAATACTGCATGGAGAATACAGTTCTTAAATAATTAGCTGTATAGTATCACTAATTTGCTGTCACATTTATTATATAGATTATGACTTCAAAATAAAAATGAGACAAAATCCACCGCAAACAGATGTAAAAGAAGCACAGAGAAGATCCACATTCTGGAAAGATAATCAGCAAAAATCTAATGTGCTCTGGATTAGAAAGAGGACCCTGTGGGAAATTACAAATACAGAAAATGGGACATCAGCACTTACATCAACTGCACCAACTATATCAACCTCAACAACTATCACTACACTGGCAAATAAACCAACTATTACATCCACCACAACAGATACAAATACAACTACCACATCACCGGCAACTACAACTATTGCTGAGACAACTGCGTTCTCCACAAAAGACACAACTAAATCCACTGCAACCAACACAAGTACAGTTAGTGCAACACTGGCAACTACAACCACTGCCAAGCCAACTGCATCCACCACAACAGACACAAGTACAACTAGCGCATCACCGGCAACCACTGTCAAGACAACTCCATCCACTGCAACAGACACAAGTACAACTAGCCCGACAACTGTATCCATCGCAACAAACACAAATACAACTAGCTCATCACTGGTAACTACAACTGCCGAAACAACTGCATCCACCACAAAAGACACAATAACAACTAGCTCATCACCTGTAACTACAACCACTGCAGAGACAACTGCATCCATCACCACAGACACAAGTACAACTAGATCATCACCTGCAACTACAAACACTTCTGAGACAACTGCATCTGCCACAACAGACACAAGTACAACTAGAGCGACAACTGCATCCACTGCAACAGACACAAGTACAACCACTGCCGAAACCACTGCATCCACCACAACAGATATAAGTACAACTAGAGCATCACCGGCAACCACAACCACTGCCAAGACAACTGCATCCACAGCAACAGACACAAGTACAACTAGCTCATCACCAGTAACTACAACCACTGCTAAGACAACTGCATCCATTGCAACAGACACAAGTAGAACTAGCGCATCACAGGCAACCACTGCCGAGACAGCTGCATCCACTGCAACAGACACAAGTACAACTAGTAAAACAACTGCATCCACTGCAACAGCCACAGGTACAACTACCGCATCACAGACAACTACAACTATTGCTGAGACAACAACATCCACCGCAACACACACAAGTACAACTAGCTCATCACCGGTAACTACAACCACTGCCGAGACAACTGCATCCACCACAACAGACACTAGTACAACTATCTCATCACCGGTAACTACAACCATTGCTAAGACAACTGCATCCATTGCAACAGACACAAGTACAACTAGCACATCACCTGCAACCACTGCCAAGACAACTGCATCCACTGCAACAGACACAAGTACAACTAGCTCAGCACCGGCAACCACAACCACTGCCGAGACAACTGTATCCACCGCAACAGATACAAGTACAACAAGAGCATCGCCGGCAACCACTGCTGACAAAACTGCATCCACTGCAACAGACACAAGTACAACTAGCACGAAAACTGCAACCACTGCAACAGACACAAGTACAATTAGCTCGTCACCGGCAACTACAACTACTGTAGAGACAACTGCATACACCGCAACAGACACAAGTACAACTAGTGCATCACCGGTAACCACTGCTGAGACGACTGCATCCACTGCAACAGACACAAGTACAACTAGCGTGACAACTGCAACCACCGCAACAGAGACAAGTACAACTAGCTCATCACTGGTAACTACAACCACCGTTGAGACAACTGCATCCACCACAACAGACACAAGTAGAACTAGCGCATCACCGGCAACTACAACCACTGTTGAGACAACTGCATCCACCGCAAGAGACACAAGTACAAGTAAAGCATCACTGGCAACTACAACCACTGCCAAGACAAATGCATCCACCGCAACAGACACAAGTACAACTAGCGCATCACCGGCAACTACAACCACTGCTGAGACAACTACATCCACCACAACAGACACAAGTACAACTAGTTCATCACTGGTAACTACATCCACTGACAAGACGACTGTGTTAATCGCAACAGACACAAGTACAACTAGCGCATCACCAGCAACTACAACCACTATCGAGACAACTGCATCCACCGCAACAGACATAAGTACAACTACCACCTCACTGGTAACTACAACCACTGCCAAGACAACTGTATCCATCTCACCAGACACAAGTACAACTAGTACATCACCAGAAAACACTGCCGAGACAACTGCATTCACCACAACAGACACAAGTACAACTAGCCCGACAACTGTATCCATCGCAACAAACACAAGTACAACTAGCTCATCACTGGTAACTACAACTGCCGAAACAACTGCATCCACCACAAAAGACACAATAACAACTAGCTCATCACCTGTAACTACAACCACTGCAGAGACAACTGCATCCATCACCACAGACACAAGTACAACTAGATCATCACCTGCAACTACAAACACTTCTGAGACAACTGCATCTGCCACAACAGACACAAGTACAACTAGAGCGACAACTGCATCCACTGCAACAGACACAAGTACAACCACTGCCGAAACCACTGCATCCACCACAACAGATATAAGTACAACTAGAGCATCACCGGCAACCACAACCACTGCCAAGACAACTGCATCCACAGCAACAGACACAAGTACAACTAGCTCATCACCAGTAACTACAACCACTGCTAAGACAACTGCATCCATTGCAACAGACACAAGTAGAACTAGCGCATCACAGGCAACCACTGCCGAGACAGCTGCATCCACTGCAACAGACACAAGTACAACTAGTAAAACAACTGCATCCACTGCAACAGCCACAGGTACAACTACCGCATCACAGACAACTACAACTATTGCTGAGACAACAACATCCACCGCAACACACACAAGTACAACTAGCTCATCACCGGTAACTACAACCACTGCCGAGACAACTGCATCCACCACAACAGACACTAGTACAACTATCTCATCACCGGTAACTACAACCATTGCTAAGACAACTGCATCCATTGCAACAGACACAAGTACAACTAGCACATCACCTGCAACCACTGCCAAGACAACTGCATCCACTGCAACAGACACAAGTACAACTAGCTCAGCACCGGCAACCACAACCACTGCCGAGACAACTGTATCCACCGCAACAGATACAAGTACAACAAGAGCATCGCCGGCAACCACTGCTGACAAAACTGCATCCACTGCAACAGACACAAGTAAAACTAGCACGAAAACTGCAACCACTGCAACAGACACAAGTACAATTAGCTCGTCACCGGCAACTACAACTACTGTAGAGACAACTGCATACACCGCAACAGACACAAGTACAACTAGTGCATCACCGGTAACCACTGCTGAGACGACTGCATCCACTGCAACAGACACAAGTACAACTAGCGTGACAACTGCAACCACCGCAACAGAGACAAGTACAACTAGCTCATCACTGGTAACTACAACCACCGTTGAGACAACTGCATCCACCACAACAGACACAAGCAGAACTAGCGCATCACCGGCAACTACAACCACTGTTGAGACAACTGCATCCACCGCAAGAGACACAAGTACAAGTAAAGCATCACTGGCAACTACAACCACTGCCAAGACAAATGCATCCACCGCAACAGACACAAGTACAACTAGCGCATCACCAGCAACTACAACAACTATCGAGACAACTGCATCCACCGCAACAGACATAAGTACAACTACCACCTCACTGGTAACTACAACCACTGCCAAGACAACTGTATCCATCTCACCAGACACAAGTACAACTAGTACATCACCAGAAAACACTGCAGAGACAACTGCATTCACCACAACAGACACAAGTACAACTAGCATGACAACTGCATTCACCGCAACAGACACAAGTAAAACTACCACATCACCGACAAAAACAACTATTGCTAAGACAACTGCAGCTACCGCAGCAGACACAAGTACAACTAGAGCATCACTGGCAACTACAACCACTGCCGACACAACTGCATCCACCGCAACAGACACAAGTACAATTAGCGCATTACCGGTAAATACAACCACTGCCGAAACCACTGTATCCACCACAACAGATATAAGTACGACTAGAGCATCACCGGCAACCACAACCACTGCCAATACAACTGCATCCACCGCAACAGACACAAGTACGACTAGCTCATCACCGGTAACTACAACCACTGCTACGACAACTGCATTCATTGCAACAGAGACAAGTAGAACTAGCGCATCATGGACCACTGCCGAGACAGCTGCATCCAATGCAACAGACACAAGTACAACTAGTAAGACAACTGCAACCACCGCAACAGCCACAAGTACAACTACCGCATCACAGACATCTACAACTATTGCTGAGACAACAACATCCACCGCAACAGACACAAGTACAACTAGCTCATCACCGGTAACTACAACCACTGCTGAGACAACTGCATCCACCACAACAGACACTAATACAACTATCTCATCACCAGTAACTACAACCACTGCTAAGACAACTGCATCCATCGCAACAGACACAAGTACAACTAGAGCATCACCTGCAACCACTGCCAAGACAACTGCATCCATTACAACAGACACAAGTACAACTAGCGTGACAATTGCATCCACCGCAACAGACACAAGTACAACTAGCTCATCACCGGCAACTACAACCACTGCCAAGACAACTGTATCCACCGCAACAGACACAAGTACAACAAGAGCATCACCAGCAACCACTGCTGAGAAAACTGCATCCACTGCAACAGTCACAAGTACAACTAGCGGAAAACTGCAACCCACTGCAATAGACACAAGTACAATTGGCTCGTCACAGGCAACTACAACTACTGTAGAGACAACTGCATACACCGCAACAGACACAAGTACAACTAACGCATCACCGGCAACCACTGCTGAGACAACTGCATTCACCGCAACAGACACAAGTACAAGTAAAGCATCACTGGCAACTACAACCACTGTCGAGACAAATGCATCCACTGCAACAAACACAATACAACTATCGCATCACCGGCAACTACAACCACTTACCGAGACAAATGCATCAACCGCATTAGACACAAGTACAACTAGCACATCACCGGCAACTTACAACCACTGCCGACACAACTGCATCCACCACAACAGACAACAGTACAACTAGCTCATCTCCAGTAAATACATCACTGCCAGAACAACTGCATCCACCACAATAGACACAAGTATAACTAGCGCACCACTGGCAACCACTGCCAAGACAACTGCATCTACTGCAACAGACACAAGTACAACTAGCATGACAACTGCATCCAACGCAACAGACACAAGTACGACTAGCTCATCACTGGTAACTACAACAACTGCCGAAACAACTGCATCCACCACAAAAGACACATTAACAACTGGCTCATCACCTGTAACTACAACTACTGCTGAGACAACTGCATCCATCACCACAGACACATGTACAACTAGATCATCACCTGCAACTACAAACACTTCTGAGATAACTGCATCTGCCACAACAGACACAAGTACAACTAGAATAACAACTGCATCCACTGCAACAGACACAAGTACAACTAGCTCATCACCGGCAACCAAATCCACTGCTGAAGCAACTGCATCCACCACAACAGACATAGGTACAACTAGATCATCCCCTGCAACTACAGCCGCTGCCGAGACAACTTCATCCACCACAACAGACACAAGTACAACTAGTGTGACAACTGCATCCACTGCAACAGACACAAGTACAACTAGCTCAATACCGGCAACTACAGCAACTGCCAAGACAACTGCATCCACCACAACAGACACAAGTACAACTAGCGCATCACCGGCAGCCACTGTCAAGACAACTGCATCCACTGCAACAGACACAAGTACCACTAGCGCAACAACTGTATCCATTCCAACAAACACAAGTACAACTAGCTCATCACTGGTAACTACAACAACTACGGAAACAACTGCATCCACCACAAAAGACACAATAACAACTAGCTCATCACCTGTAACTACAACCACTGCCGAGACAACTGCATCCATCACCACAGACACAAGTACAACTAGATCATCACCTGCAACTACAAACACTTCTGAGACAACTGCATCCGCCACAACAGACACAAGTACAACTAGAGCGACAACTGCATCCACCACAACAGACACAAGTACAACTAGCGCATCACCGGCAACCACTGTCAAGACAACTGCATCCACTGCAACAGACACAAGTACCACTAGCGCGACAACTGTATCCACTCCAACAAACACAAGTACAACTAGCTCATCACTGGTAACTACAACAACTACGGAAACAACTGCATCCACCACAAAAGACACAATAACAACTAGCTCATCACCTGTAACTACAACCACTGCCGAGACAACTGCATCCATCACCACAGACACAAGTACAACTAGATCATCACCTGCAACTACAAACACTTCTGAGACAACTGCATCCGCCACAACAGACACAAGTACAACTAGAGCGACAACTGCATCCACTGCAACAGACACAAGTACAACCACTGCCAAAACCACTGCATCCACCACAACAGATATAAGTACAACTAGCTCATCACCGGCAATTGCAACCACTTCCAATACAGCTGCTTCCTCTGCAACACACACAAGTACAACTAGCGCATCACCGGCAACCACAACCACTGCTAAGACAACTGCATCCACCACAACAGACACAAGTACAACTAGCTCATCACCGTCAACCACAAACACTGCCGAGACAACTGCATCCACCACAATAGATACAAGTACAACAAGCGCATCACCGGCAACCACTGCTGAGACAACTGCATCCACTGCAACAGACACAAGTACAACGATCGCGACAATTGCACCCACCACAACAGACACAAGTACAACTAGCGCATCACCGGAAACCACTGCTGAGACAAGTACATCCACTGCAACAGACACAAGTACAACTAGCGTGACAACTGCATCCACATCAATAGACACAGGTACAACTAGCTCATCAACAGCAACTACAACCACTGTCGAGACAACTGCATCCACCATAACAGACACAAGTACAACTAGCACATCCCCGGCCACTACAACCACTGTCGAGACAACTGCATCCACCGCAACAGACACAAGTACAACTAGCGCATCACCGGCAACCACTGCTGAGACAACTGTATCCCACTGTAACAGACACAAGTACAGCTAGCGTGACAATTGCATCCACCCCAACAGACACAAGTACAACTAACTCATCACTTGTAACTACAACCACTGCAGAGACAACTGCATCCACCGTAACAGACACAAGTACAACTAGCTCATCACCGGAAACCACTGCCGAGACAACTGCATCCAGTGCGACAAACACAAGTACAACTAGCGCAACAACTGCATCCACCTCAACAGACACAAGTAAAAGTAGCTCATCACCAGCAATCACAGCCACTTTCGAGACAACTGCATCCACAGCAACAGACACAAGTACAACAAGCGCATCACCGGCAACCACTGCCGAGACAACTGCATCCAGTGCGACAGACACAAGTACAACTAGCGTGACAACTGCATCCACCGCAACAGACACAAGTAAAAATAGTTCATCACCAGCAATCACAACCACTTTCGAGACAACTGTATCCACCGTAACAGACACAAGTACAACTAGATCATCATCGGCAAGCACAATCATTGTCGAGACAACTGCATCCACCGCAACAGACACAAGAACAACTAGCACAACACCAGCAACCACAAACACTGCTGAGACAACTTCATCCACCGCAACAGACTCAAGTACAACTAGCATAACACTGGCAACCACAAACACTGCAGAGACAACTGCATCCACCACAACACACAAAAGTATAACTAGCGCATCCCTGGCAACCAGAACCACTGCCGACACAACTACATCCACAGCAACAGACACAAGTACAACTAGCTCATCCCCGACAATTCCAACCACTGCCAAGACAACTGCATCCACCACAACAGACACAAGTACAACTAGTGCATCACCGGCAACCACTGCCGAGACAGCTGCCTCCACCGCAACAGACACAAGTACAGCTAGCTCATCATCAGCAATCACAACCACTGCCAAGGCAACTGCATCCACCACAACAGACACAGGTACAACTAGAGTATCACCGGCAACCACAACCACTGCCGAGACAACTGCATCTACCACAACAGACACAAGTACAACTAACTTATCACTGGTAACTACAACCACTGCTGAGACAACTGCAACAGACGCAAGTACAAATAGCTCATCACCAGCAAACACAACCACTTCCAACACAACTGCATCCTCTGCAACAGACACAAGTACAACTAGCTCACCACCGGCAACCACAACCACTACCGAGACAACTGCATCCACCATAACTGACATAAGTTCAACTAGCGCATCACTGGCAACCAACACCACTGCAGAGACAACTGCATCCACGACAACAGACACAAGTACAACTAGCGAGTCACCGGCAACCAGTGCTGAGACAACTGCATCCACTGCAACAGACACAAGTACAACTAGCGCAACAACTGCATCCACCGCAGCAGACACAACTGCAACCACTGTCAAGACATCTGCATCCACTACAACAGACAGAAGTACAACTAGCGTGACAACTGCATCCACCGCAACAGTCACAAGTACAAAAAGCGCATCCCCGGGAACCACAACAACTGCCGAGACAACGGCATCCACCGCAACAGATTCAAGTACAACTAGTGCATCACCGGAAACCACAACCACTGCCAAGACAACTGCATCAAGTACAACTAGCACAACCCCAGCAACCACAAACACTGCTGAGACAACGGCATCCACCACAACAGACACAAGTACAACTAGCGCATCACTGGCAACCACAACCACTGCCAAGACAACTGCATCCATCACAACAGACACAAGTATAACTAGCGCATCCCCGGCAACCAGAACAACCCAACACCCAGGTTAGAGTCTAATCTTGTGTATTTATCTTAACAATTAATTATTTTAACTCCCTGAATGCTAGAGTGATCTCCAAAGCAATGCAATGGAGACCTCTCTAATGTTTATGGTTTTAATGAATAATAGACAGTTATTTAGCTTTGTCTGTGTTCAAACCAGTCATGATATAACAATGATATTTGCAGCATCCACTGCCCTAGATGGCATTTCTTTTCCCTGTTTAGGTCTCTGGTGCCATTACAGAGGAGAAATCTCCATGTGCATATCAGACTTACCCTGCCCAAAAGAGCAGTCCAGTACAGAAATGACAGACAATTTCCCTCTGCTTGAGAGTACCTTTCAACCCCAGACATATGTTTTGGCCTTGTTGGGCCTCATCAGAGAGATGCAGCTGGGAAGAAAGCAAAGAGTCCATAAATTGATTACCCTTTGTCTTTAGGAGACACCTGAAATGTCTTCAAAATTATTTAAAGTGAGAAATGCACACTGAGTACCCATAAAGGCACCAATTGCTTGTTTTACAGCTTGTCGCCCCTCATATTAATAAAACATCATAACTTCTAATCTAACAAGATCCTTGACACATACCAATACCCTATGTAACATGATGTTGCCAGTCACCAGCTGTAACTTTCTCTACTACGATGGGCATGCACCTAACTTCATACTATCCAGCATCCCAGGACATGTCCATGTATTGGACCTGTCACCTTGAATTCAATTTGTGTATTTGAGAACTTAATTGAAAAATGTGTACAATTATTATCGAAAAGACCAACAGATGCGTAGTTATTTTATTTCAGTATGGTGAGCTCTCTGAGTGCAGGACTATATGCTACGTTATGTTAATGAAGCCATCCATGCATCACACACCCTAATTAGTTTATGAAACCACACTGAAAGAGACTTTCACTGAGGCTACACTAATGTGCTACTACAAAGCTTACAATTGAAGTAAAGCTTACCTAGTAATACTATAGAGCTTACAGGGGAAATGGGTTATGCTACTAGTTTAGCTCCATTTGGATTATACCTCTGTGATATCATTAGTGTAGCTCCATTTCAGTTGTAAGCTCTGTGGTATCTCTAGTGTAGCTCCATTTGGATTTAAGCTCTGTGGTATCACTACTGTAGCTCCATTTACAGCAGCAATCGCGAGATTTAGTGAGATGCAGTGTCCTACCAGCCCAGACATATCACCAGCCCAGGGGGCAATTGGGGCAATTGCCCCCTGGGCTGGTGATATGTCTGGGCTGGTAGGACACTGCATCTCACTAAATCTCGCGATTGCTGCTGTAAATGGAGCTACAGTAGTGATACCACAGAGCTTACAATCCAAATGGAGCTACACTAGTGATACCACAGAGCTTACAACTGAAATGGAGCTACACTAGTAGCATAAACCATTTCCCCTGTAAGCTCTATAGTATCACTAGGTAAGCTTTACTTCAATTGTAAGCTTTGTAGTAGCACATTAGTGTAGCCTCAGTGAAAGTCTCTTTCAGTGTGGTTTCATAAACTAATTAGGGTGTGTGATGCATGGATGGCTTCATTAACATAACGTAGCATATAGTCCTGCACTCAGAGAGCTCACCAGGCCAGCCCTCCCCTGCCTTTGTCCCTGCATCTTGCTGTCTTTGGTTTGTCCATGGTTTAACCCTTTGAAAGCCACAGGGTGTTCAGCGCATTGCAGAGCAATTTAACTCCATATTCTATGAACTTCCCAATATGTTACTATTGCTATTAATATGATTCCATTTGGGTAATGACTGTTCTGCTGTAGGACTGCAGGTCTAAGTCTGTTTTAGGAGATTTCAGTTGGCGCGGTGCTAAATGGTACTATGGGCCACTAGTCATTCTCTGTAATGTGACTGCCCAGGGGAAATGTGTCCATGGAAAGGTTTTTATGTAATACTGGGAAGTGGGGTACAGTACTGCAGACATTTTTGTGGAAGCAGTTCTGTGGAAATCATAGGTTTGCCTTTGCTAAGGTGAGCTCAGTTTAGGAAACTCACACTGAAACAGTTAAATGAGTCATTAAAAGTTAGTGAATCAACAAAAGTTCTGCCTGATTCATATGTTATTCCAATGCAACACTGCATAACTAGCCCTCTTTAACACATTCTGTGCCAGGATGCCAACCTTAGAGAGAACATTTGACTATAAATTGCCAAGACCTCTAGCTTTCCACCTAGATATAAGGGAACCACTTGAACCCTTTGAGAGCCAGAGGGGTACAGAATACATTTATTTGAAATGCGTTCCGTACTCCTCTGGCACTCAAGGAGTTAACTGAAGTGTGAGAAAAAAGACAAAAGTGGATGATGAACTGACTTTATTTCTTCAGATTGCCAGAATAATGGATTTTATGATGGAATGAAATGTATCTGTGAAGGGAACTATTATGGTGACAGATGTCAGTTTGAGGATGATCGCTGCCAGAACGGAGGATCCTTCAGTGGGTTTAGCTGTATCTGTTCTCCCGGATTCACCGGCTCCATCTGTGAATTTGCAGAGGAAAGCACTGTAATAGGTGAGTGAGGGGGAAATAATAATAATACTAAAACTAATAATATTGTACACTGCTAATCAACAAGCTGGACTTTATGAAAAGCATTTAAATATTTAATTACTTTATCCTCTAGAAATATATGCGTGTGTGTGTAAGTATGTGTGTGTATGTGAGTATGTGTATATTTGTGAGTGAGTATGTGTGTGTGTGTGTGAGTATGTGCGTGTGAGTGTATCTGTAAGCCTGACTGTGTTTGTGTCTGTATGTGTGACTATGTGCGTATGTGTGTGTGCGTGAGTATGTGCGTGTGTGTGTGAGTATGTGCGTGTGAGTGTATCTGTATGCCTGACTGTGTGTGTGTCTGTATGTGTGACTATGTGCGTATGTGTATGTAAGTGCATATGTGTGTGTGCGTATGTGTATATATGTGCGTATGTGTGTGTGCGTGAATATGTGTGTGTATGTGTGTGCGTGAGTATGTGTGAGTGCGTATGTGTATGTATGTGCGTATGTGTGTATGTGTGTGTATGTGCGTATGTGTGTGTGCGTGAGTACGTGTGTGTGTGAGTATGTGCATATGTGTGTGAGTGTATCTGTATGCTTGATTGTATGTGTGTATGTATGTATGTGTGTGTGTTTGTGAGTATGTGTGTACGTGTGTTATATTTGTGCATTTGTTTTGGAATGAATGCAAAATGTAACAAAAATTGTTTTTTCTGTGTCATTCCAATATAAACATGAAATGAATGCCATGGAACACGTAATTCCAGAAACACAAACAGCGCATTCAACACATATGTTCAAATCCATTTGTTCATTTCATTAATTTGTTCATTCACATTCTTACTCACATGTTGACACCATTAATAATACATATTACATTTACCTTGACGTGGAGGTCCTGAGGGATGGGAGAAAAGTGAGAAAAATGTCCCCCAAGACTTTTCGCAAATAATGGACGATTTTTCATATTTTTCTCAAATTCTAACACGCTTTTCTCCTATTCCAAAACATTTTTTCCTATGTTTCCTATGGTGAAACATTTCACTGCACAATTTTACTTCTTCTGAGGGCTGTAGTGGAGAAATAAGTAGCTGAAAGTCAAAGTTGGAGTCCTACAGCAACAAATACCTTAAAAAATGTGTTAAATACATTTGTCCTTTGCCCAAAACACTAATTACTGCTTAAGTAACACTGACACATATTCATGATGATGTCAAGTAATAAAAAAAATGAAGTACAACCTACAATGTGGCAGATGTGGACGGTAGTGGTGGTGGGGGACTGGCGTGGTGTGATTGGTGGGACCTTGACAAACTGCATCCAGCTCAGGAGGAGATAAATCATCATCATTTATTGCACACTCTGCAGCAACCATTGCTGCAGACAGTTTTTAAACTAAAACTTTACTCCCACGTCCCTGCACTGCTCTATCCTTCCCTCTTGTACGTTTGCTGGACATTACTAAACTACTGTGTGTGTTTTTACTCTTTACAGTACACAGTTCATGGAGTGTGATGTTTTGCCTTAACCCTCAACAAAAGTATCAATGCCGTCTGCTGTCTGTCAAGTCTACCTCAGTCACACAGCTCACATTAGGCTCCCATTCAGCTATTTGTCACCTAATATATTTATTTGTTTAATTATTCTGTATTATTTTTTTTGAGTTGTCCACCCTATGCTACCACAATTAGTCCAAAAAAATGACAAAAAATAAAATCAACAACTTCTTTCCCCAGACTTCCCCAGCACAGGGACAATAAAAGCAAGATCAGCAAGCAAATTGTACCCAGCTGCCTGTGTCTTGCCAGTCAGTGACACCAAATTTGGGGCAAATTGGGGTCAACCTCCTTCCTCCCTTCTTCTCCCCAGAGTGCCCCCAGACTCCCCTAGTACATAGAACAAATGTCCTACCTAAAAGACTCCCTAAACTATACTTCAATTCCCCTTTATTTGCCTATCTTGTCTAGATCAAAAACATGCTGCTTTCTCCTCTCACAAACACAAAATGGCTGCTGTGAGAGCCTGACACCCTTGCATATGGCTGTAGAAAAGTAGAGAAACCTTTCATGTGATGGGGACATAATTTTCTTCCCATTGTTTTCAATGCAATTAGCTAGGAGAAAAAAGCGGAAGAAAGGCACTTTTTGCAGGAAATTATTCGCCAAAAGAGAAGTGCCATTTTTTGGAGATTTTGGTTGGAGGTGAAAGTTTTCCCCCATTCCAATTCCTGAGGTGTCTTCAGAGCCTCCTGCATATTGTGTCAAAAAATAAATTTGCATTAAAAAGACCTAAAACCCCACCCCTCCCACAAAGTAAAAACAAGCCTTAATCCTGTTTGGACTGGCTTTTATGTGGCCTTGTTCAAATGAATTCCCACATTCCCACTGGCTACAGTAATAATAATACAGTAACCTTGCCTTCCACTCAACCAGAATCTAGCTAGTGCAGTCACGGATCATGTAATGCCACCCCTCCATCTAGCCAAATCCAAGCAGGGGCAGTCGTGTGGGAGTTTTAATTTCTCCCTCTCTTCTACTGCCCTGGCCTCCTTGGCAGGGCACGAAGAATTTTTATAATATCAGCCGGGAGGCCGGGGCCTTAACAGGCACTATTTATTTATTTATTGTGCACAGTGCACATTTCTGCACTGTCGATTTTTATGATTTTTTCACTATTTATTTTTGATAGCACTTACGCCCACTGACACCAAGCACTTAAACACTGGAATTGGTCTCAGTGGGGCCAGGCAGGAAGGCTCAAGCTTTGGTGGGAGGTGGGGTGGGTGATGTGCCCTTGGGCCTCCACCCCCCCGAAGACTCGGATGCTCCTCTCCCCGGAGGGAGCTGAAGGAAAAGGCCCTGGAGTGGGACGCTATACTGCCGAAGACCCCAGGGTGAAGACCCTTCTCTCCCTCCAGGGGAGGAGGAAAAGCTAAAGGGCTCCCCAATCCTTTAATGGTGTGGGGATTGAAGGCTGACCCAGCCCCTAGAACTGCACTGTCGCACCTTCATGGGACAAGGAAAGCACAAGACTGCAGAGAAAAAGATTGCACAGCACCTCTGGCTTAATCTGTAACACAGTGGAGTGGGAGCTTTAGGGATTTTATTTAATTTTTAACACAGACACAACTTGCAGGAGGCCCAGGACATCAAGGACACCACTGGACCTCTGACATCAAGGTTATGACTTGGGGGAATTAATGGTCAGAATATAGGTGAATGAATTTCATTTGACAATGAAAGTTTTCACCAAAATCTGACTAACTGAATGAGGTGGTGGTTAAATAAAATAATTTCATCTGAATGAGTAAAATAATTAGACAGTTTTTTTTCTGTGCAAAAGTCTAATATGTGTGTGTATGTATGTATGTAGACGTGTGTGTGTTTGTGTGTATATATCTATATGTATATTTTTATAGAGCTGGGAAGCACTCACGCTTACCACTGGATAAATGCCTGGGTGCTAATGAAAAGTCCAATCATAATCCCGTGTGTTGTATCATAACCACTCTCAGGACTTCACAGAGGTCTAAAGCAAAAAGCATTTTTTTGTTATTGGATCAACATTTCGGCTGTATCTAATCAGACTTCCTCAGTATCCTGAGGAAGACTGATTTGATACAGCCAAAACGTTGATCCAAAAAAAAACCACCCATGCATTTATCCAGTGGTAAGCGTGAGTGCTTCCTAGGACTATCATTCATGTTTATATATATATATATATATATATATATATATATATATATATATATATATATATATGAGAAATAGTGAATGCTGGGATGCACTCGCTGTCAATCCACTGTGACCTGGGTGCACATCGAGAGAAAACTACAATACATATAGTTCGTGGAGGATGACGGCACTCACAGGATCCTTTTTTCAAAGCAAGAAGATAGTTACATTTATTGCAATCGACGTTTCGGCTGTCACCGCAGCCTTTCTCAAGATGCGGTGACAGCCAAAACGTCGATTGCAATAAATGCAATAAATGCAATCTTCTTGCTTTGAAAAAAGGATTCTGTGAGTGCCGTCATTCTCCGCGAACTGTATATATATATATATATATATATATATATATATATATATATATATATATATATATATATATATAGGTATATCAGAGGGGAAGCACTCACATCTCTCGTTGAGGTATCTGCCTGGGTGCCGATGCAAAAGGACAACTACATCCTCCAAGTGTAACATAAGCACACACAGGACTTCATAAATAATTCAAGAATTAATTAATTAATTAATTAATTCTTGAATTATTTCTGTGTGTGCTTATGTTACACTAGTAGGATATATATATATATATATATAATATATACACACATACACAAGTCACTGGAGGATAGACGGCACTCACAGGATTTTTTTGAGAAGAGATGCGTTGTTTAATGAAATCAATGTTTCAGCTGTATTACACACTGCCTTTGTCAATCTTGTCAGAGTGTGTGTAGGAGAATGTGTGTGTGTGTCAATATTTATATGTGTAAAAGTATGCATCGGTAAGAATATGTGTGTGTTTGTAATGTACCTGCCACATACCTAATGGTAGTTCAGGAGATGGAGACCAGTTGCAAGAAGGTGCACACTTGTGCAAAACCTCACCAGCAAATGGCCTGAGGCTGAAGACAGAGCCCACCATGGCAAGTTTCCTCACAGCGCCAGGCACTTGGAAGGAAGCAGGAAGCTGACGTTCAGATGAACCACACACCATAAATTATGGACAGGGTCAGAGAATCTGGATAAAGCCAGGGGCTATAAGCCAGGTGCTGGGTGAAGTATCCAAAAGCAGTAACTGCTTGCACCAGAGGTTGAGCCCCTAGGTTTGTGTGTTCACAAAGAGAATAATGGAATTCCAAACAAAGTACCAGATAAGAAGACAAAGGCAAAGTATAACAATACAGGGTCGGGCAGTCAGCAAAGGTTCTTAACTCATTAAGGAACAATGACGTGCCAGGACTGTCACGGCTGTGCTGCACTTAAGGACCAGTGATGTCATGGAATTCCTTGGCCCAACACCTAAATCAGATGCACAAAAAATTCCTCCATGGTTAACCTGAGACACGGCCTAGAGATGAGTGAAATTTTTTGCCTCAAAAGCAAAAAATGTTGAAAAATGGCACATCCTGCAGAGAAGGAAATTTTTCATGGAAAGTGCAGATTTTATGCTTTTTCCCACCTAGATTTTTGCATTCATTGTAAAATGTAAGACTGAATTTCCCTTCATTATCCCGCAGGGATAGTATAGAAAGAGTGTCAGGATACCGCAGCATGCCATTCTGTGTGTTTGAGAGGTAGAACCATTTTTTCAGCTAGTTAGAATAGGCAAATAATGCAAAGCTGGAGTGTAGTTTAGGGAGTCTTGTAGGCAGGTAATTTGTTCTCTGTGTGTCACGGTTTTAATGAACACTCAGACAATTGGGTAGGATAAAATAGAAAAGCTTTATTAGGCAAAATAAAGTGCAACAAGGCCCCTCACGGGTCCAAACTCTACAAACAGCAGTAAGAAAATTTGACACAGGACAGGGCATACGAATAGCAATACAATAGGGAGGCTCTACCGGCCTTACCAAATACTGGGTACAGAGAATCACAGGCTGAGCGTATAGTGGGTAGGCAATGGTAACCGCTAGTGACTGGATAGTACAGACTGGGTGTACGTAACGGAGGCCACACTGATACACAGGCAGATAGTAGCACAACCGGAGGCAACAAATCTGAGAAGACTGACAATAATAGCGAGGGCAGCACAAATAGCGTAAGTCAGTCAATGCCTGGATCAGTATCAGAGAGTGGAAGTCAGCCACAGCCTGGATCGGTACACAGAGAGCGGTAGTCAGCCAAAGCCTGGATCAGTACACGGAGAGCGGTAGTCAGCCAAAGTATGGATCGGTACACAGAGAGCGGTAGTCAGCCAAAGCCTGGTTCGGTACACAGAGAGCGGTAGTCAGCCAAAGCCTGGGTCGGTACACAGAGAGCGGTAGTCAGCCAAAGCCTGGTTCGGTACACAGAGAGCGGTAGTCAGCCAAAGCCTGGGTCGGTACACAGAGAGCGGTAGTCAGCCAAAGCCTGGTTCGGTACACAGAGAGCGGTAGTCAGCCAAAGCCTAGATTGGTACACAAGAGCAGAACAGGAGTAAGGTCAGATGGAATCTGGATCAACACGGAACAGGAGCACTGAATAACGTAAGGTCAGGAACACCACGAAAGGGCACCGGCCTAATGACAGGAGGGTGTATATAAAGGCTAGCCCTGGGAGGGGCTAGCCAGCTAGCACCAATAAAAGACAACCAAACACAAACCCGGAAGTAAGAATGTCGCCCAGGATCACGGGCACCGTGATACTGTGTTTGGGGAGTCGTGGGGGGGCTGTCACGGTTTCTTTTAAGACACTCAGACCATTGGGTGAATAAGAACACAGTTTTATTAAAATAAGATAAGGCAATAACACGCTCTCTAGTGGTGGTAAATATATACAGATAATATATATTAATAATGGTAAATGCACAAATGACTTATAAGTACAATTACACAGAAATAGAATAGCGTGTACCCCTCAGATGTGAATGTTTGGAACGCCCTGGGTGTTATAAGGCTGATGCTGGAGACCAAGACTATCACCGGCTGGATACTGGACTGCCCCGCCACGGTGTTCAGTAAGAAGCACAAGAGTCCCCGTAGCCCCCTCGGGCGTACCTACTGGAACTGCTTCAACTAGTGCAAGTGCATAAGGCCCCCACGGGCGTGATTGGAACCGGCCTTCAATGTGATAGCTGCCAAGCCTCCTCAGACTAAACCAGATAACGGGATAGCACACGCTAGAGCCGACAGCCCCCATGGGCGTGATTACCGGAACACGAATGCTGATGCCTGTGCCTGTCACCACTCGGTAAAGCGGAATCGCACACTGAACAAGAGAGAGGGTCTCAGGTGCCCAACCGGCCTAAATGGATGTAAATACTCTGCAAGGATGTGTGGAGCTGCCGACGAAGAGTGGCCAGCTCAGCAGTAGTATTCACTGAGAAAGAGACTCTTACAGGATTAGCGATAGAGTGGAACCCAGCGGCACTGCTAGGGTTAATTAGCACATTTACTCGAGGCTTTTCAGCGGTATAGCAAGGCTCTGCAGTCTGAGGGAGGCACGGGTACGCCCAACTCTGCAACGGAAAATGCACTGCACTGATCGGAGTACACCAGGCAAGGCAGTCACACCAAAAGCTGGAACAGCAGATAGAAATGTCGCGGCGGCGACAACTGGAACACAGGTCACTGTAGAAAGCCGGAGTCATTCTTCGGAGCGGGAAGTCAGCCAGGCCGGGTCGGAGCACGTAGAAGGTAGTCATACAAGCCGGGTCGTACACAAGCAGGAACGTCAGCCAAACCGGGTCAGGATCCAGAGGAGGTAGTCAGACGAGCCGGGTCATACACGAGCAGGAACACAGGAGAATAGTCAAGACAAGCCAAGTCGGTACACAGGAATCCGGAACACAGGAACACAGCACAGTAACTGGCACAGAGACACCACGAAAGGGCGCCTGACAGTCTTGCTAGCCAGGTATAAAAAGGTCACCAGGGGGCGGGCCAAACCAACACAGGAAATCAGTATCTGTCAAAGCTGAGACTGACAGGAATCACAGGCACTGTGATAGTACCCCCCTCTCAAAGACCCCCTCTCCCTGCTCGAGGTCTGGGTCTAGAAGGGTATTTAGAGTGAAAGCTGCGTAATAATCTGGGTGCGTGGAGGTCCCCTTGATCAACCCAAGAACGTTCCTCAGGACCATAGCCCTTCCAATGAACCAAGTATTGCAGCTTTCCTCTAAATCTCCTAGAATCAATAATGCTCTGCACCTCATATTCTTCTTGGCCCTGGACGTCCACCGGCCCAGGAATCACTGGCGTAGTAGTATAGCGATTACACACCAAGGGTTTCAGGAGCGACACATGGAACACATTGTGGATGCGCATTGAGGGTGGAAGCTCCAAAGCATAAGAAACCGGATTAATCTTGCGGATAATCTTAAATGGACCGATAAACCGGGGAGCCAGTTTGTTAGATGGTACTTGTAAATTCAGGTTTCTGGATGACAGCCATACCCTGTCCCCAACTTGAAAGGAGACCGCTGGCAGACGTCTGCGATTAGCGTGCCTCTGCTGACGCCGAAATGACTGACTGAGGGACCTCTGGACCTGTGACTAAGTGGAACGAGGCTGTGCCAAATGCTCATCCAGAGCAGGGATCTGCTGCGCCTGAAAGGAGTCCGGGAGCAGACAAGGCTGAAACCCATAATTAACGAGAAACGGAGAGCTCCCGGACGATGAATTGACCGCACAGTTTCTGGCAAACTCAGCCCATGGCAACAGGTCAGCCCAATTGTCATGATGATCAGTGACAAAGCAACGCAGGAACTGCTCCAGTCCCTGATTGGCACGTTCAGCGGCCTCATTCGTTTGGGGGTGGTAAGCGGAGGAAAATGACAATTGAATGCCCATCTGGCCACAGAATGCCCTCCAAAACCTAGAAATGAACTGGCTCCCTCGGTCGGATACAATCACTCTGGGTACTCCGTGCAGGCGGAATACCTCCCTAGAAAAGACTACAGCCAATTCCTGAGCCGATGGAAGGCCAGTCAGAGGCACAAAATGTGCCATTTTAGAGAATCTATCGATCACCATAAGAATGAACGTAAATCCCCTAGACGCTGGTAATTCTCCCAAAAAGTCGATAGAAATATGAGACCACGGACGGTCTCCGTTGGGCACAGGTTGCAATAAGCCCACAGGGAGATGCCTAGGGGTCTTAGCACGGGCACAGGTGGTACAGGCTGCAGTAAAAGCGGCACAATCGGCTCTCAAGGTAGGCCACCAAAATAATTGCGACAGAGACCAGACTAGTTGGTCCCTACCAATATGCCCAGCTGCTTTAAAAGCGTGGTAGGTCTCCAACAAACGGACACGGAATGGCACATCTACAAAGCATTTCCCCACAGGGGTCTCAGGGGGTGCCCTCGATTGTGATGCCAATATCTCTTCCCCCAGAGGCGAGGTAATGGTGGTACGGATAGTGGCCAGAATGCGATCTGGCTGAATGATGGGAACAGGTTCCTCCTCCCTCTCAGTGACAGAAGCGAACTGACGAGACAACACATCTGCTTTAATATTTTTTGAGCCAGGAAGATAAGACACTAGGAAATTAAATCGTGACAAAAAAAGTGCCCATCTAGCTTGTCGAGAAGACAGTCTTTTGGCTTCGGAGAGATAAGTTAAATTCTTATGATCCGTAAGAATTAGTACTGGAGTCCGAGTACCCTCCAAAAGGTGACGCCACTCCTTCAAAGCTAGAATTATGGCCAACAGCTCCCTGTCCCCAATCTCATAATGGCTCTGCGCACTGGATAATTTCTTTGAGAAGAAACCGCAAGGCCTCAAGGCGCCACCTCCCACAGGACGTTGGGAGAGTACTGCTCCAACCCCAACTTCAGAAGCGTCAACCTCCAACGTGAAGGGCAGAGAGGGATTAGGGTGGGACAGCACCGGAGCAGATGCAAAGGCAGATTTCAGGGTAACAAATGCGGTCTCCGCTGCCTCGGACCACTGAGAGGGAGAAGCGCCCTTATGAGTCAAATCTGATAACGGTTTGACAATCGTGGAAAAGTTCTGGATGAACTTCCTATAATAGTTCGCAAAACCTAAGAATCTTTGAATGGCCTTTAACCCTTTAGGATGAGGCCAATGCAGAACTGCTGCCAACTTCTCTTGATCCATGGCAATGCCATTATTAGAAATAACGAAACCCAGGAATGGCACTTGAGATGTATGGAATTCGCATTTCTCTATCTTACAAAATAGCCTGTGCTTGCGGAGTCGGAGCAGGACTTCAGAAACATCTTTGATATGTTGTGAGAGGTTGGCAGAGTGAATTAATATATCATCAAGATATACGACTACACAGGACTGTAGTAGGTCTCGTAGGATGTCATTAATAAGCTCCTGAAATACTGCAGGCGCATTGCATAAGCCAAATGGCATCACCAGATATTCGTAATGCCCTGTTCTGGTGTTAAACGCCGTTTTCCACTCGTCACCTTCTTTAATTCTGACCAGATTATAGGCGACTCGCAAGTCCAGTTTAGTAAAGATCGATGAGCCCTTCAATCTGTCAAACAATTCGGTAACAAGTGGAATTGGATAGGCATTCTTAGGCATAAGCTTGTTCAGCCCACGATAGTCAATGCATGGCCTAAGTTCACCACTTTTCTTTTTCACAAAGAAAAATCCGGCACCTGCCGGAGAAGTAGATTTCCGAATGATGCCCCTCTCCAGGGCATCAGCAATATAATCCTCCATAGCTTTATTCTCCTCACAGGACAGTGGGTAAGTGCGCCCCCTGGGAGGCACCGCACCAGGAGGCAAATCAATGGCGCAATCGTACGCCCTGTGCTCGGGCAATGCGCTGGCCTCTCCCTTACTGAACACGTCACTGAATTGTTCGTATTCAGCTGGCACAGTCGGAGAGGTACACATAATCTTGATGGGTAAGGAGAGACAGTTCTTATCACAGTATTCTGACCAGGAGTTAACCTCACATCTCTGCCAGTCAAATTGGGGATTATGCACCTGTAGCCATGGGAACCCCAAAATAACTGAATGGTGCGGGGAACGAATGATTTGAAAACGTATCTGTTCCTTGTGGCAAGCCCCCACTGTCATTGTCACTGGAATAGTTTCAAGCGTAATAAATGCCGGCTCCAGGGGTCTGCCATCGATGGCCTCAATAGCAACCGGAGAGTCCTTTTTACATAAAGGAATGCCATGCAGGATAGCAAAAGACCGGTCCATGAAATAGCCTGCTGCCCCGGAGTCCACCAATGCGAAGACCTCGATAACCTTGTCCGCCCAAGCGAAGACCACCTGAATAGTGGGTTTAGTGGTGCTAGAATCTAGGGACTGTTCTACACCACCTAGGGCCTGTCCCCCAAGGTACCCTAGGTGCGTTCGTTTCCCGGCCGAACTGGGCAATTGCGCAACAGATGCCCTGCTTTGCCACAATAAAGGCATAGACCTTGTCTCCTACGATATAATCTTTCCTCTTTAGAGAGCCTAGTGAACCCCAATTGCACAGGTTTAGGATTCTCGGTTGGTCGCTCAGTAAGAACGGGTGGTGTGGGTGGGTTAAGGAAGCTGGTCTGGCCATAGTTTTTTACTTTAGCCCTTTTAGCCAACCGTCTCTCTCGGATGCGAGAGTCTATAAGTAGGACAAAATCGATATATTCGTCCAGATCACTGGGTACATCGCAAGCTGCTATTTCGTCCTTAATTTGCTCGGAGAGACCCTGAGTAAAGGCAGCTAGTAAGGCCTCCTCGTTCCAGCCCACCTCTGCTGCCAAGGTCCTGAATTCAATAGCATAATCGCCCAGAGTGCGTTTGCCCTGCTGAATTTCCATCAGCCTTTTGGCAGCAGAGGCAGCCCTGCCAGGAACCTCAAACACTCGTCTGAACTTTCTGACAAATTCTCTAAAGTTCAGTGTGCAGGGTCTGGCATTTTCCCACAACGGATTCGCCCATGCCAATGCCTTGCCAGTCAATAGAGATATCATAAGACCGACCCTGCTACGGTCGTTAGGAAATGCCTGGGGTGCCAACTCCAAAAATATCTCTAATTGATTAATAAATCCCCTGCAAAGGGAAGGCTCGCCATCATACCTTAACGGTAACGGTGCAGATGCCGTTAGCCCTTTCGAACTGGCTGATGGGACTATGGACTGATTATCCGGTGTCAGGACTGGGGTGACCACCGGATTAGGACTAGGCTTGTCCAAATGTACTGTACGTTCGAGTAACGTCTGCAAAGCCAGTGCCAATTGGTCCATGCGCTGCTTATGGGCATCCATTCTCCAATGGATGTTCTGTGTTTGGCTTTCACCCTTACCGTCTGAGGTCATGGCCCTTTCGTACTGTCACGGTTTCTTTTAAGACACTCAGACCATTGGGTGAATAAGAACACAGTTTTATTAAAATAAGATAAGGCAATAACACGCCCTCTAGTGGTGGTAAATATATACAGATAATATATATTAATAATGGTAAATGCACAAATGACTTATAAGTACAATTACACAGAAATAGAATAGCGTGTACCCCTCAGGGGTTAAGTCCTTGATAACAGTCAGTCTCAGATGTGAATGTTTGGAACGCCCTGGGTGTTATTAGGGTGATGCTGGAGACCAAGACTATCACCGGCTGGATACTGGACTGCCCCGCCACGGTGTTCAGTAAGAAGCACAAGAGTCCCCGTAGCCCCCTCGGGCGTACCTACTGGAACTGCTTCAACTAGTGCAAGTGCATAAGGCCCCCACGGGCATGATTGGAACCGAGCCAAGTCGGTACACAGGAATCCGGAACACAGGAACACAGCACAGTAACTGGCACAGAGACACCACGAAAGGGCGCCTGACAGTCTTGCTAGCCAGGTATAAAAAGGTCACCAGGAGGCGGGCCAAACCAACACAGCAAATCAGTATCTGTCAAAGCTGAGACTGACAGGAATCACAGGCACTGTGATAGGGGCACTCTGGCGCAGTATGAAGGAAGAACTGAGATTTACCCAAAATACCCCAAAATCTTGGTTGACTGAGACAGGCAGATGTGATCCAAGTTCCTTCCTGATCTGGCTGTTATCTCTATGTTAGGGAAGTCTGATGGTGTGAGAAGGGCGCAAAGGAGGTTTACCCAAATATCCCAAAATGCTGTTTGACTGAGATTACACTGGCAGCTGTGATCCAAGTCTGGGGATGTGTGAAGGAATCAAAATATATATACCCAAAATATCCCAAAATCTTAGTTGACTGAGACAGGCAGCAGTGATGCAAGTTACTTTCTGCTGTTTGTTCTCTGTTTTAGGGGGGTTTGGGTATGTGTGTCTGAAGGGTGCAAAACATAAGGAGCTGTGATCCAAGTTCCTTCCAGCTGGCTGTTCTGTCTATGTTAGGGGGATTCTGGGGAAAGATGCAGTGGCACAGGGAGTGTTTTTTTTTTCTTATAAGTGGTGATAGGGACAATTAATAAAAAGAATTAAAAGAAAATACTAAAAAAAAGTTCAAAAAAGTGAAAAACAGTTTGAATGATACGTGACAGACACATGGACCCTGACATGAGCTGAGACTGATTAATACTAAAAGAGAGTATTTTGTAAAGGTTAAGCCATCACATACAATCAGTTATTTTGTGTATTTCAATTTTAAAATACACACACTAGTTTAATAATGGCCAGTAAACACACCAGAGGCAGGGGGAGAGTTAAAGGAGTTGGAGCAGTGCAGGGATGTGTGATTAAATTGGTAGTCCAAAAACTGATGGCAGCTGTAATTGCTGTAACGTGTGCAATAAATTATGATGATCCCTCTCTTCCTGAAGAGGCTGTTTATCAAAGTCAAATAAAAAGTTCCACCAGCACCAGTACCGTTAAAAAAATCATCTAAGAACAATTAAGTTGATGAGTAGTCGTCTTCGGGTGTTGATGGCATAATGGAAGAAGGTGTAGCAGTTCAACCAACTGCTGCATCTGACAGTGACACAAACAAGTATAACACCTGTACTGAAAGTAGTAGTGATTGTTGTGAAAATCTCTCTAAATGGAAAAGCAAAAATAAATTGTTTGAGACTTCTAGAAGCCTAGAGGAATATCAAAGGTAGTAGGGAAGAAGTGGATGGTGATGCAGAGGATGACCTAATTACTGATGAAAGCTGGTTTTGTGTCTACTGATAATAGCTCCAACATGTTAGCTGCCTTGTGAATAGGTGATATGGTGTATGTATTTTCCTTTGCCCATGACCGAATTTAATTTCCTCTCAAAATCCAAAACCCTCAGAGAGAGTCCGAATATCGCCCACCAAAGGATTGGTAGAAAGCTTAGTGAAGAAGAAGTTAGCAAAAGGTTTATACCAGCAGCAACAGCATCAACAGTCATCCCATTCCCATCATATTTCTGACCACATCATCATCATCACCACAGAAAGCAATTCATGTGTCTCAGGGGCAGCAATCTCTCTTTTTGTGGTGGTGGTGTTGGAGGCACATCTCTATGGGGCTTGATCACAGAATATGGGTTGGTAACTAATACACGCGAACACTGTGTATCTCCTAGAGTTGATCCCACTGCTTGTGAAATGGATACAGCATACTTGCAGGATAGCTATGTTCTAAGCAGAAATGATGACCCGCGTTAACTACTGGAAAAAAAAACAGTGTGTGTGGCCAGCACTGGCGTACTGCCAATGAAACCGTTAGATTCCCACCAGCATCATGAAGTCTGAGCGGGTTTTCAGTGCAACTGGTTATATTGTAAATGACTGTAGGACAAAGCTATCAAGCAGCAGTGTTGGGAGATCTATATTTCTAAAAATGAACCAACATCTAATAACATCTGAGTATAAGGTAGCAGAAGTAGACAAAACCACATGACAGGGAAACTCACAGCACATACACTATTAACAGCAGCACTGAGGATGAGGAGGAGGGATTTGAAGGGCTGCTACCACCTACCACTCCTGGTATAAATGCTATAACCACTGATTAATGTTTGACAACAATCTGAGAATAATGCTAGCTTAAATTAGGCTCAAAGATGACAATATTTGGTCTAGATTTCTGCCTTATGAATCATAATGATATATAGACATCAGTCACAACAAATAAGTTCACCACCACCATACAGATCTGTCACATTCAATGTAATTTGTAACCTTATTTTTTTTTTTAACCGTCTCTTCAAAAATAATGGTTAGCAAGCATATAAGCACTTACAGAAATAAAACCCGGAAAAGTATTTATTTTGCCGGCTTACAGAAAGTTAATAGTCAAAATATTACAGAAAGGCTAGGCTTGTGTTATGTACAGGAACCAGACAGGACACAAAAAGGTAAAATGCAAAACACCTTCATTAAAGAAATAAACAGAATCATGATCCAGGAGCATAAACCAATAGACAAGCTAGGGTCAGGAACCAGGACAGGTATTCAGCCAAGCCGGAGTCAGGAGCACAGAAATCCGTGATATCAGGAACAAGCTAGTGGGTCAGGAGCCAGAAGGATCGTCAGAGGAAGCCAGGTCATACACGGATAAACAGGAGCTCAGTAGAATCCGCAGTGGTCAGCAAACAAACACAAGGACAATGGAGAAGGGAGCCAAGCTGCTTTAAATACCCTGGGAGGGTTGAATGATAACAGTCAGGTGAGCAATCAGAGAGGTCAGCTGATCAGCCTGAGCCAGAAACTCATAAGACACCATCAGTGGATGGCAGAGCACTAGATTATCTCAGAAATCAGAATCAATAGGCAGAATAGAGCTGCTCAGCAAAACCTTGACAGCTTGAAAAAAATTACCACAAGCTTCAAACAAGGCTAGATTTGAAAACATCTTTGCATGCTTGCTTAAAACAAACCCTGATAATTTTTTATAGGGTTCAGGCTAGCAAAAAGAGAAGCCCTGAAAGGAAAAGTTTGCAGGCCTCAAGGTAGCATAAAACAAAGCCTGAAAAAAATTGTTTGTAGGCCTCAAACTAACAAGCCCTCTGAAAAATTATTTACATGCCTCAAAAAAAAAAAGACCTGGAAAAACTGTATGCCCTACTAGTTAGTGCTAATAGTTCTAGATGGTGTGGTGGAAAATGCCACTTGTGACATTCTGTCATTTGCTGTAATTGCTTCCATCATCTAAACAGAAGAAAGATTAGACTGCTGTATGGGACTGGGACTGAATCATCTAAGCAGCAGACAAATTAGGTTTCTGCATGGGACATCGACCATCAGCACTGATATAAGACAGATGGTGTTAAAATGATGCTTCTACTTGCCACTAGCCCTAGTGTTGCTGAAGCAGCAGCAAAACAACAACAAACGTCAACGCCACTTTGGTTGCATCTAGAGAGAAGAGGTAAGCCAATTATATTTCTCTTCTGCATCTCCTCTAAAAGCATGGGTGTGGTGAAATGCTAATTTTTCCCTTGAGAGCAGGAAGGAACTGTGCCTTTTCATCGGTAATGCAATGTGCACAGCATGCACAAGGAAACACTGTGAAATTGTGGAGGAACTGGGAAGTATCACATCAATTAACATATCTTCACTAATATTAAGCAACAGGTACAATTGCAACCAAACACCTTGACACTTAGGTAAGCAATGTTAAACCATTCCCCAAAAACCCAAGTACTGCTGTCACTATGGCTTTTGTCTGTTCCGCTAAGGACACGTAATGTCAAGACAGAAGACTAAAAGAAGAATAAAAATAATTGAATCCTCCCTGTCACCAGCTTTATGTATTCAGTGGGATGGAACGTCTTCAGATGCTCCTTGATACCCTGCATTCAATTGCTCTCCACCACATTTCCGTATGTGGAAAGCAAACAACAAAATGTGCAAAGGGCGGACAAAGGGTGGAGATGGTTAAAAAAAAATAAGGTTACAAATTACATTGAATGTGACAGAGCTTTGCAATGCATTCCGTACCCCTCTGACACTCAAAGGGTTAAGAACAGGTTATAACTGGTGTTAAGATTTAACCACTACAGCTTCCTTTATTTTTGGCACGATTAGCAAATGTATCCATATATACTTTGCGACATATTTGGAGAAGACCATTTCTGTTCCATTTTTCAATAACATTAACTGACTGGAGTTAGCACTTTTTAAAAGATTTCGCTAAATGTTTATACGTTTCCTTATGTTACTTTGCTACAATTGTGCAGACACTTCCTTTATTACGGCAGTTTTATAAATCTCCCCCATTGTTTCCTCTCAGATAAGATCGATGCATCTGTTAATGTTCAAGTCAAGATCAGTAATGAGAATTTCACAGAATCTCTGTTGAACAATGCTTCTGATGATTACAAGAATTTCGTTCAACGCTTTAAACAGCAGGTAAGATAAAAAAAATCAAATAACTACACAAAACATTGAAATAGATCTGGACAAATAATTTAAAAAGTGTATAATCTGTATTTAAAGGGACAGCAACACTTTATATGTAAAAAATATATATTGTAGGGTGTATCCTGCTGAGTACAAGGGTACTCCCACTGCTAACTTTCTCCATCTTATTTTAAAGTTCTATTCTAGTTAATGTTCCATCCATTTTTTTTCTTTTAATGTAATGCAGTGAATGCCGAGATTTTACCTTTTAAAAATAAGCTGGTGATATCAGTCAAGGACAGGCTGCGATACAGCTCTGTACCACTGCTTGTCAATCCTCGCCTCTTCCCTGCTTGCAAACCAGGCACACTTTGACAACCGTTCTAATGAAGTATTTATTTGTAGATTACACTATTTTGGCTCTGCTGAAGAGCCGCTGGCCGATCAAATTACCAGAATCTGCTGCTGTCCCATAGAGTGCTGATGTCTATGAAAGGGGAGGGAGGAAGGGAGTTTATAACCTTATATCTCTCAAACTATACAAGTCTGAGAGATCGGAGTGGCTTCAATCGATTTCTTTTTTTAATATTGACAATATTAAGGTTTGTAAAATTGATCCATTACTATCCCTTTAAGGCACATCCCTCTGGCCTTTAAACTACATTATAAGACAAATAGCAGGATCTGCTGTCATGCTACCAACAAACAGGTTTTTCTAGATACAATCATGGACTTTTAGCCAATTAACAACAGCAGTCCTTGGAAGTGGATTCCCCTTAACCCCTTAAGGACCCATGACATGCCAGGTTAACCCTTTGAGTGCCAGAGGGGTGCTCAACACATATTCTTTTTACACTTTTCTGTCCTTGACAGTGAGCTCCCTCTGTCTCTTTTACCAGAGAGCTTTATATTAGGGCAGCGGTTCTCAACCTTCCTAGTGCCGTAACCCTTTGATAAAATTTCCCAAGTTGTGGAGACCCCTAACAGTAAAATTATTTTTGTTGCTCTTTCATCTCTGTAATTGTGCTACTGCTGTGAATCGAAATATAAGTATCTGATGGTTTTAGGCGACCCCTGGCAAATCGTCATTCGAACCCCAAAGGGGTCCAGACCCACAGGTTGAGAACCACTGTTTCAGGGAATGTGAAAACAGAGATAATGTTAGAATGTAACACTATCCATGCAGCACTGAGTGCTTTATATGCTACAATTAGTAGACTGGAGTCAGGCGTTTCTGCAGTACAAATAATGTGACACTGTATAACTATCTCTGTTTTTACAGTCCCTAGCAGAAAGCTCTCTGGAAACAGAAATACAGGAATCTCACTGGCATGGACATAAAAGTCAACAAAATAATGAAAAAATATAGGCAATTTGACTTTACGTATTTTACACTTGCAAAATATGTAAAATCCAAAGGTAAGTTTACTGTCATTTTGAAAAGCAGAGGGTTATGCCATGCATTCCTTGGCAATGTGTTGCACACCACTTTTGTTCTAAAAGGGTAAACAACTTGGATGTGAACCAGGTCTCTAACAAGAGGTCTATCTAGCATTCAAGGTGTGTGTGTGGGGGGGGAGGTGCACTAAGGAGTGCTAAAGATGATGTAGAGATAACTTCTCCAGTGATATCCCTTCTCCAGTTGTATGTGATTCTATGGACCCTATGCCATTTGAAAAAAATCTTTGCTGCATTGGCTCCATAGAATAACATAGGAATCGGAGAACTGATGTCAGTGGAGATGTCTTCTAAACATTATCACCTCTTTTATCACGCCTTAATGCATACACCCCAGGGTGTTATAATGAATTCATATTAAAAAGATAAGTATAGGCAATTTGCCTTTAAAGGGATCTATCACCCGTATACAAATTAGTCTTATTAGTTAGATTATTTAGCAAATGTTTAAAGGGATAGTAATACTTACTTATTACTAACCCCTATAGTAAAGACATATTAAAAAGAAATGTATTGCCCCAGTGTCATCTCTCAAACCTTTATGGTTTGAGAGATAATCGCTCCTAAAGTTGCCCTCTACCTCCCCCTTCCCTGTAGTCAGCGTTCTAGTTGACTGCAGGGAAGCCTGTCGTATGACTTTCAGGCGGCTCTCCAGTACAGCCGCGATCGTGTTAATAAAAAAGAAAACTTTCACTGAAATGGTCTTCTACGTGTGCTTGGTTTGCAGTGTACTTGGTTTGTGCTTGGTTTGCAAGCACACGTAGAAGACCGTTTTAGTTAAAGATTTTTTTTTCATTAACGCGATCGCGGCTCTGCTGCAGAGCTGCCTGATGATCTATGACTGGATTTCCCATTAGTCAGCTACAACGCTGGCTTCGGGGAAGGGGGAGGGAGAGGGCAACTTTAGGAGCGATTATCTCTCAAACCATAAAGGTTTGAGGGATGAAACTGGGGGCAATTCATTTATTTTTAATATGTCTTTAATATAGGGATTAGTAACAATTAAATATTACTATCCCTTTAAAACTCTATTCGTTTTTTTTTTAAATGCTATCGTTCGAAATCTAAGGAATAAACCCTGCCCTGCACCTACTTCCGGACAGACTGTGGTTACCTGCTCTGTACCTCAGTCTGTCACTCTGCCTCTGCTCCCCTCCCTCTATCCAGTCTCCTCCAATGACGGAGGCTTCTGTCTGTAAGTTGGAGCGCTCTCATTGGCTAGACATTGATCTCTGATAGACTGCGGGTACAGAGCCGGTACCTGCAGTCTATCAGGAAGTATGGTGCAGGGCACTCTTTAGACATTAATTTTCGCCCAAATAGCGTTTCAAAAAAACAAACAAAATGAATAGAGTTTTAAGCATATTCACTAAATAATCTAACTAATAAGGCTAACTTGTATAGGGTGATAGATCCCCTTTACACAGTACAGTGCATCTTCTTCCATAATCAGTTTCTGTCTCTGTCATTTTCACTTGTTCATTTGTAAATGATGCACAGTGAGTTTGATTGAGGTCAGCGATTTCCTATATTCATTTAGGGTGTTACCTCTGTTTTAGATGGTGGCAGTTTATAGGGACATTCCTGGATTCAAAGACATAAAAATAACTGAAATAAGGTAAGGACATTAACATGTAAATTTCATTAACCCTTTGAGTGCCAGAGGGGTACGGAACGCAGTTAATTATTTGCATAGAATGAATGTGTAGAAGTAATAATGAGCGGTTCCACTATACAGCACAATAGGAAGAGTTATAATGAGAGACTGCTATGTAAAACAATCAGAAGAACTCTTTTATTTAAATATTCATGCAACAAAATATAAAATTAAAATTTTTTACAAATTGTACAAGTTACAAATACAAATTAATCCATTTCATTTCAAAGACACATCAATGTTTTATCACAATGTAGCATTTTCCTCTTGTCAAGGTTTTGCTGAGCAGCTCTATTCTGCCTATTGTTTCTGTTGTCTGAGCTAATCTAGTGCTCTGCTATCCACTTCTGATGTCTTCTGAGTTTCTGGTTCTGGCTGATCAGCTGACCTCTCAGATTACTCACTGATTGTTATCAGCCAACCCTCCCAGGGTATTTAAAGCAGCTTGGCTCAATTCCCCACTGTCTGTGTGATTGTTTGCTGACCACTTCGAATTCTACTGAGTTCCTGATTATCCATGTATGACCTGGCTTCCGCTGATGACCTTTCTGGCTCCTGACCCACTGGTTGTTCCCGACATCGCAGACTTCTGTGTTCATGACTCCAGCTTGGCTGAATACCTGTCCTGGTTTCTGACCCTGGCTTGTCTATTGGTTTATGCTTCTGGATCACGATTCTGTTTGTTTATTTCTTTAATAAAGGTGTTTTGCATTTTACCTTTTTGTGTCCTGTCTGGTTCCTCGTCCATAACAGTAAACAAGGACCATGAATTCAGAAGCCGCAGGCAATCCACCGAATATTTTTTTCAGGCTGGACCAGGTAGACCAGTGCATGGACCAGTTTGTGTTAGCCCTCCAGACCTTGTTGCTCCGTACTGAGCATCTGCCTCCACTGCCTCAGCAGCTCCCACATGCAGTCAGTTGGGAAGAGCTCATCTCCAATAAGGGTCGCAACAATGGAGACTACTGACTCACGCCTGTAGTCAGTTAGGCTGGAGTCTGCCAGAGCCCCAGGTCCGCACCAAGATGGATGTCTGTGGGAAACGGGCAACACAGCAAAGCGAACAGCAGAGCCACAGGTCAGCACCAGTTAGGATAGTCAGACAAACCAGGGTCATACACGGAGCAAGTAGGAACTAGAACTGCACAGAACAACAACGTAAGGGTAATGATACACTGGCCCAGAGAGGTTTATAAAGGAGTAGGAAAAGGTGGGACCAATTAGCTCCCCCAGACTGGGCCTATAGCAGGCGTCCAGGCAAGTTCCTGATTCATGATGCCACTAACAAGGAAACATACATGACCAGGCCGCAGGCAAAGAGGGACCCAGCTAGTGACGCTGGAGCATCAGTCCAGAACCCTGCTCTTGGCTGAATGGCGTAGGCCAAGGTAAGGCACTGTGACATTTAAGTAGCAGGATGATTAGGCAGCTCAACGGGAATGGGATCAACAACAGCAGTAACATGGGTGATGGATGATAAAGGTTCCACTTGCCACAACTAGCTCCAGTGATACACCTGAGGCAGTAGCAACACTATAACTAGCCCCCACCCCACCACTTCAGGTATATGTGGAGAAAAACAGAAGTTGGCTAATAATGCTTCTCCACCTCCCCCTCCTCCAAAATCATGGGTTTGTTGAGATTAGAAATGGCCTCTTACTTCTTATCCTCCACATTCCCCTTCACTGGCTGGGGCAGTGGATGGTGTTGCTGCTGTTGCTGCTACTGCCTCAGATTCAGCACTGCAACTAGGACCAGGAGTATTGCTGCTGGCAAGTGGAACCTGTCCTAGTCCTGCATCACATCTTGACCCATTTCCACTGTGTCCACGTTGGTCTGTGGCACACTAGCCTGCACATCAGCATCATACTGCCCTTGCAACTCAGCAGCTGCAGGAATTA
The DNA here is from genome assembly GCA_037306005.1 of Rhinophrynus dorsalis. Lineage (NCBI taxonomy): Eukaryota > Metazoa > Chordata > Amphibia > Anura > Rhinophrynidae > Rhinophrynus > Rhinophrynus dorsalis. The sequence goes on along the minus strand of CM074726.1, from coordinate 156,576,105 downwards.
GAGCAGTTGCAAATTCCAAAAGCTCACTGCTGGTGGTGGTGGTGATGCCCATCCTCATCCCTGTCTCCCATTCCTTCTCAGTTTGGCCTAAAAAGGCCATTAATGTCTCTTCCACCCCAGCTTCCCCACCATCATCAATCAGCACCACCACCAGTCCTTCTGATTCTGCTGCTCTATTACAGACTAGTGTTGAGCGAGCACCCCGATGCTCGGGTGTTCGGGTGCTCTGACCGAGCACCCCCTGAGGCTCGAGTGCTCGGCCGAGCACCCGAACCCCATTGCATTAAATGGGAGGACTCGAGCATTACACCAGGCACCCCCTGCTCTGATGAGGGGAGGGTGCCTGGTCAATGCCCCCCTTCATCTCCACAATGCCCCTCTTCCACAATGTCCCCCTTCCACAATGTCCCCCTTCATCTCCACAATGTCCCCCTTCATCTCCGCAATGCCCCCTTCACCTCCGCAATGCCCCCTTCATCTCCGCAATGCCCCCCTTCCACAATGTCCCCCTTCCACAATGTCCCCCTTCATCTCCGCAATGTCCCCCTTCATCTCCGCAATGCCCCCTTCATCTCCGCAATGCCCCCCTTCCACAATGTCCCCCTTCCACAATGTCCCCCTTCATCTCCGCAATGTCCCCCTTCATCTCCGCAATGCCCCCTTCATCTCCGCAATGCCCCCCTTCCACAATGTCCCCCTTCCACAATGTCCCCCTTCATCTCCACAATGTCCCCCTTCATCTCCGCAATGCCCCCTTCATCTCCGCAATACCCCCTACCTCCAGTCCCTGGTGGTCCAGCGGAGCGTCTGCAAGATCTGTGCCTCCTCCGGCACAGATCCCTGCCACCTGAACATGGCGGGCGAGCACATGGCGGTACTCGTACGAGTACCGCCATGTGCCGAGCAGAGCGATGCTCGAGCCGATCCGAGCATCGGCCGAGCATGCTCGCTCAACACTATTACAGACATCTCACTGGTTGGAGGAGGTGATGAGAAATGTGACAGAGGGTCTCCTAATGTCACACTTGCCATCTTGTTGACCTGAAGAAGGCAGACTGGCAGCAATAGCAGCAGGCACAGGAAACTGATCTGTGCTCCTGGTGATGGTGGTATTATTGCTGCTTCAGGATCGTGTTCCACCTGGACAATGCAGAGAGGGGGAATATCACGGTGCCCGTGATTGCTGCCTTTTTGTGTCAGTTACCTGTAGGGGGCTCCCCATTGACTGTCTGCCTTCAGCTCGCCCTGCATTACCTATTTAGACTGAGCCTGGGCACCCTTTGGTTGCCCTTTCGTGTTGTCTCTATGCTGCTCGCCTTTTCATCATGTTCCTGAGCTTCCTGGGCCCTTGCTGTGTTCCTGCTAACCTGAGATCGTCTAGTTCCTGAGTTTCCAGTTCAGCGGTTGCTGTTTCCGTTCCTGATCCGGTTACCGTCGGAGAGTGCTGGTTCCTGTTTCACCTGCTGTGCTCATTCTCCAGTTCCTTGGGTCTACTATTGTTCCCTGGTCGCCTAGGCGACATTTCCACTCTTGCTGGTTTATCCAGTACGCGGGTACTAGTTCGCTCCACAGCCTCACGGCTATGCTGCCTCGATACTGATTAGGTTCCCAGTACGCAGGTTCTGGTTTGCTCCACACTCTACGGCTACTGTTGCCTCGTTACTGATTTGGGTTCCCAGTGCGTGGGTACTGGTTCGCTCCCCAGCCTCACGGCTACTGTTGCCTCGATACTGTTTTGTATCCCAGTACGCGGGTACTGGTTCGCTCCCCAGCCTCACGGCTACAGTTGCCTCAATACTGTATTGGGTTCCCAGTATGCGGGTACAGGTTCACTCCTAAAGCCTCACGGCTACTGTTGCCTTGATTCGATTGATTCCCAGTACACGGGTATTGGTTCACTCCACGGCCACCCGGCTGTTGTCATGTCTATGTGATTCGATTCCCAGTAAGCGGGTACTGGTTCGCTCCACAGCCATCCGGCTGATACTGCATGGTAGTACTGTGCTCCAGTACGTGGTTACTGGTTAGCTTCTCAGCCACCCGGCTGCTGTTGCAACATTGTGTTGTACTCCCAGTACGCGGGTACTGGTTTGCTCCTTAGCCATCTGGCTGTTGTTGCTACTTGCATTTTATGCTTCCAGTACACTGGTACTGGTTTGCTTACAGAGGTTACCGGTTGCGGTGCACCGGAAGAGAGACGGTTTCTCCAGTATGCGTGTACTGGTTCGCTCCATGCTGGTTAGAGCTGTCAAGTCCTAGGCAGCTACGTTTACTCCCCAGTATGCGGGTACTGGTGGTTCCCTGCTATTCCTTGGCTTGCCACTTGAGCCTATTAGCCTCTGCATGTGATCCAAATTACTGTTGTTGTCATCTAGACAGTCACTGAGGCCTCAGTGGTTGCCATCTTCTCCGTATAAGGCTGCCTTGCCCGGTATATTGGTAAGGCCGGTAGAACCTTTCTTTAGTTACCATCTTGGGTTGCCTTACACGTTATTGGCAGGGCCGGTAGAGCCTGTACCTAGCTGTATCCCGTTAGGCTGCCTTGCCCGGTATATTGGCAGGGCAGGTAGAGCCTGTATACTTGTGGTATTCCGTTAGGCTGCCTTGCCCAGTATATTGGCAGGGTCGGTAGAGCCAACTATCCTGTGTGTGCCAGTCCAGGCTGCCTTGCCCGGTATATTGGCAAGGCCGGTAGAGCCTATTCACTATTATTACTGCTTTTCCTGTCATTTCAATATATATGTGTGTACGTGTATGATACCCTATGGGGTTGTCTTAAACTTTTCAATAAAGTTGTGTTTTTACCTAACTTTGCGTCTGAGAGTTTTAACAAACCGTGACAGGGAAGGGGACTCCCATGGTCAGGGGAAAGGTGTGGGCTTCTTTGACCACTAGTCTGGACACTCTGCATTGTTTCCCTTACCACTTCCAGCTGCTTCACTATCACTGTTAATACCGCTAACACCAACCACATCAATTTCTGTCCTAGGGTCTTCCTCCTCACAGTCACTAGTAATATGATGATCACCCCCTCCTTCACTCCTAACACTAACAAGCTTCTGGTCCTTCTTAGTAGTAGTACTAGTGGCAGGACTGCTTGGGGATGGCAAGTGTGACTTAGGGTCCCCTCCTGTCACACTTGGCATCATCTTCTCCTCCCCCCCTCCTGAGAATTACAAGACACACAGGTAGCAGGTTCGGCAGTTGCAGCAGGTTCAGCACTGGCTGCAGGGACAGCACTGGTGGTAGCATGAGCAGCACTGGCAGCAGGCAAAGCATATCTGGCAGCAGGCACAGGCAGCTGACCTGTTCTGCTTTCACTACTACCCTCTTCTTCCTTCCCTGAGATTAATTTCCCCAAGATCCCTAGGGGTGATTTAGGGGGGACTGGCCAGCATTGGGTCTGTAGTGGTAACTTCCTCCTCCTCCTCAGACTCAATGGATACATAACTACTTTTATTATTCTTAAACTTGCTTGTAGTAATAGCAGTCACTATGAGCCCCTCCAGCCTTGATGTTACCAAAAATATCACAGCAGAACAGCACCTCTCTCTCTCTATATATATATACTAGCAATGTGGGACGGCGTTACCCGTCATATCATGAGCGTTGGGCGCATGTGTGTGAAATGCAGACACACTGATAAACACAGACATATGCAACACACAGGCAGACACATACCATACATCCCAAGTGTCCCTCTTTAGGAGGGACAGTCCCTCTTTGAGGGCCAAATCCCTCTGTCCCTCTTTCCCACCCTGTTGTCCCTCTTTTTAGGAGGTCAGACTGAGTGCAGGGCCGGCTCCACCTATAGGTGAGGTAGGCACCGGCCTAGGGCGCACAGGTACTGGGGGAGAAGAGCTGCGCCCGCACACACCACGCCGGGAACCACAACACAGTCAGGTCTGTGTCGCTACTGCGCTCCCTCATTGGGTCGGATCTTTAGTAATGCAGAGCGCGCTGGGAGTCATGATCTCCCGCCGCGCTCTGCATTACTGAAGAGAAGACTGCGCGGGAGCTACAGGTATGTGATGGGGGGCAAGTTGGAGCTGAGGGGGCATAGTGGAGCTGCTGGGGGCAAGTTGGAGAGGATGGGGGGCAAAGTGGAGATGATAGGGGCAATTTGAAGCTGAGGGGGCATAGTGGAGCTGCTGGGGGCAAGTTGGAGCGGATGGGGTCAAAGTGGAGCTGAAGGGGGGGCAAAGTGGAGCTGAAGGGGGGGCAAAGTGGAGCAGATGGGGCCAAAGTGGAGCTGATGGGGGCAAGTTGGAGCGGATGGGGGGCAAAGTGGAGCTGTTGGTGGCAAGTTGGAGCTGATAGGGGCAAGTTGGAGCTGCTGGGGGCATAGTGGAGCCGATGGGGGTAAGTTGGAGCTGATAGGGGCAAGTTGGAGCTGAGGGGGCATAGTGGAGCTGAAGAGGGGGCAAAAGTGGAGCTGGTGGGGGCAAGTTAGAGCGGATGGGGAGCAAAGTGGAGCTGATGGGGGCAAGTTGGAGCGGATGGTGGGCAAAGTGGAGCTGATGGGGGCAAGTTGGAGCTGCTGGGGGCATAGTGGAGCTGATGGGGGGCAAAGTGGAGCCGGTGGGGGCAAGTTGGAGCGGATGGGGGGCAAAGTGGAGCTGGTGGGGAAAAAGTGGAGCTGGTGGGGGGCAAAGTGGAGCTGCTGGGGGGCAAGTTGGAGTTGATGGGGGCAAGTTGGAGTTGATGGGGACAAATTGGAGCTGATGGGGGCAAGTTGGAGTTGATGGGGGGCAAAGTGGAGCTGATAAGGGGCAAGTTGGAGCTGGTGGGGGGCATCTCCAGACCAGGGGCAGACTGGCCCACGGGGTAGAGAGAGGACAATCATGAAAAGAGGTGGGGTATAAGTAGGTGGGGTATAAAGGGGTGGGACACAAGGGGCGGAGAGAAATGGGCGGCAAAATTAGGTTTTGCCTAGGGTGGCAAAAATCCTTGCACCAGCCCTGACTGTGTGGTGTGTATTACTTTGCTCTACAGCAATAAAGCAATAAACTTCAGTATATGTGTTTATACATTAGTCTGTGCAAATAAAATACTTTGGTCTTGCACTAAATCATTTATTCAGTTACATAAATAGCCAGTAATAGGTCATGAAATAACCTAAAAATTCTTACTAATGCCCCGTCCACCAGCCACGCCCCCAACAATATCACCTAAAACTACAGTGTCCCTCTTTGGCCATGTGAAATGTTGGGAGGTATGCACATACACACAGTGAGCGGCAGAAACATGCAAAAAACACGCACACACACAGACACACTGGAGATGGACACACATATGTAACAGAGATGTACACACACACACACACACACACACACACACACAACATATATGAGCAGAAACACATGCGTGCATGAGTTGTGTACCCCTCTGGCACTCAAATGGTTAAGGTATAGAGAGGCATGTCAGAGTTAAATAGCAGTGGGAAGTGTATTCATACCTGGGAACATTGATTTGTGTTGTCTCTGGAGGGGACTGATGTGGTGCTGATGTGGAGAGACAAATGGGGCAATCTGGGTTAAAAGTGGGTGGGGCTTAATCGCGAGTAGGGGCGGGGCTTAACATAAATGTGGAAAAGTGTTAGTAATAGGCTAGGGAAGGAGGAGAAGTGGGAGGGGAATGCAAGTTTACAGTGTGAGGGGTTTGAACACACTCCCTGAGGGGTTAAACTTGATACCCAACCCTGTGGCAGTCAGTGGGTTAAGTGTATATCTGATGGTTGTCTGTCCTGTGTCTTGCATGGCAAATGATGACAGTGAAGAAATAATTCAGCAGAGGGCCTACCTTAACCCTTTGAGTGCCATTTTGTTCCCCTGGTGCTGCAGTACAGGTCCTGCTGAGGCCACTGGGAGTCAGGGTGAGTGACTGTGTGTGTGTCAGCCATATTTATTTCTGGCTTTGTGTGTGTATGTGGTGCTGTGTGTGTGAGTGGGACATGTGTGTGTGTGTGTGTGGTCTGTGTGTGTGTGTGGGACATGTGTGTGTGTGTGTGTGTGTTTGTTTGGTGCTGTGTGAGTGGGGCATGTGTGTTTGTCTGTGGTGTAGGAGCAAGTGGCGGCCATATTGTTTTTTTCTGACTTTGATAGCGGTGGGCGGGCTGCATAGTGGGGGCGGGCCAACTCCCTGCATGACTGAATCACCCAATAGGAGTAGTAACTCCTGCTTTATGCCTCCCCTGGGTGTGTTTTGGCAGGCACAAAGTCTTCTTTTATATATATAGATATATCTGCTTCTATTGTTTCACTTCCTAGAAAACAGCACATTTTTATATCAAAAAGGTGAAAAAGGCATTAATAAAGGGGCAAAAACTTTCTAGCCATTGAAAAAATGGTGACAACTTTTTGCCAATGGGTGAAAATGGGGAAGATTTTAATCTCTGTATTTCAGGAGGATTTTCCACCAAAAAAGCAGACAACAACATGGTTTTTGCTGATTTTTTTGCTGATTGTTTTGTGGGAACATGACTGGACCTTTCGCCCACCCCTACTCTCGGGCCTCGATAGAACCCATTACTTGGTCTGACCATGGAAGTGTCTGGGATGAGATTAGACTGGAGTCTTCTCAGGGAGGGCTCTCATCCTGTATGTTCAATGAGCTTCTCCTGGAGGGTTCGTCCCACCGATCTTGTATTGTTTCAAAAAGTGCATCCTATTTTTGCATAAATGCAACAGATGACATGTTGCCTGTTTCTGTTTGGGAGGCTCATAAATGTGTCATTAGGGGTGAATTTATCAAGCTAGGGGCATACCGTGCTAAGACACAAGTAGCAAAGATCAATGATCCGTTGAATAAGATCAGATCAGTGGAAAAGCATCATAAAACAACCCTTTCAGTGGATTATACTAAATCTTTTTGTCACTCTTAAACAGGATCTGGCCAATCTCTTGCAGGAAAAAAAATCTTAAATCTTTTCACTGGTGGAAATATGTCAATTATCCCCATGGGAACAAATGAGGGAAGCTTCTAGCTTCTACATTTCTAAGGTTAGGGATTCCAAAGGTAAATATATAACACATTTTCATATTTTTTCCCTGTTGTGCAGTTATTTTTACCTGTAATTGTTCCATTTGCCTTTACACACAAGGGCCATTGAGCTTTTCATTACTTAGGCATAGTGGATCCATTTTAGAGCAAACCAACTGAAATAGGGAAAATAAAAAATTACAAAATGCACACTGAATGCTAGTAAGGTCTCCAACATTTTGCTTTAAAAAGTGCTGGAGACCCCTCTAGCATTCAATGGGGTTTAAAACACCCATTTAAATATAGGGGAGAGTGAGCAGGGCATTGTACCTATTGTGGGTCCCCTGCCACTTGCACTTGTCCCAGGCCCTATGATTTCTGATGGCGGCTCTGACTGAAGACACAAACAAGTGGAGGACTACCAGAACAAACCAAGGGCAAATCTTCCTATCAGGGGATCAGGTATCACCCAGTGGGCTGTGGTGTCATGGGCCAAATGGGGAAATCAGAGGATTTCCCATGAATAGCCCACAATGCTTTGCTCACCCAGAGCAATAATGACCAAGTCTCATCCCGCTCTAGCTCCCACTCAGTGTACACATAACCCTAAGTATTGGACAAGTCTATCTCATCTTTAATTTGTTGTTGCTAGCACCAAACATGGTTTCTAGAGTCTGGATGTTTGCTCATGGGAGGGCCACGTTTCAACATCCTGCCATTTATTAACCCGCCCATGCTCCACCCCATTCTGCCTATGCCTCACCCCTTTGTGACATCAGCAGAATTGGGTGGAGTGTGAGTAGGGCTAACATTTTGCTTCCCCCTTGGGAACATTTCTGTGGATGGCCATGATTGCTTTGGTCTTTGTTTTGCGGAATGGGTGGCAGCTATAGCTCTCCACTTGCAAGATATCGATCCCCAAAACTTTCAATGGTTGAAGGTGGATAGGGCCCTGCTCCCTGCATCCAATTCTCCAGTGGGTTTTGGTCTGGTATAGGGTTACCCAGCATTATAATTGCACTTCCTTCCCCTCACCACTACTGTCAATACATATGAGAATCCATGTTTTCCACCAGGATGGTTGTCTGGACCCTTTTCCATCTGGGTGAATTTGGGGGTACACAGCTGGTTCATCTTTTTTCTTCTTCTGGGCCCCTGACTTGCCTGCCTTCAGCATAACTACATACTTCCTTTGGGTCAGGACTGGAATTACCTGCAACTGATCCAATACCTTGAGCAACTAAGGACGACCAGTTACCAAGGTCGACAGTTGACCCACTTTAAACTGGCTTAAACTAAAGGTGCTTTTAGGTCCCATGGGACCTCAAAAATATACAGTCTACTCAATGCAGCCCCTCTAACCGTAAAGCCGTGTTTTCTACATGTCTGGAAAGTTGAGTTAGGCCTGAATTGGTCAATGCTCAAGTGGAGAAGAGTGTTCGTAGCCCTGTCCAGAAGTGCATGCGACAACAACACAAGAGAAGTGAACTACAAGTTTATAATCCATTTGCACTATACACACCAACGGATTTTTGGAGGCAATCGTTTCTAACACAAATGCTGTGCTCCATTGGAACATACAACATTACCCACCACTCATGCTGTTCTTGGTTTTTACCGATATATTCAGTTGTCCATGTCCCCAGAAGCACCTTTTTTGCTTCATGGCCTCTGCAGCGAGGAATCTTGTACCTACGCACTAGAAATCACCCACTTCTCGTACATCCTAAAAATGGTGCGCTACGCTTGACAACATTGCCTCTTTGGAAAAATGCCGTGCACTGGTTACTGGTACCTCCCAGGCCTTCTTTGAGGTGTGGAACCCCTGGCTGCAAAAAACCTCTTCCCAGGGGCCAACAGCTCTGACTGACTCCATAAAGGTCGCTGTTAGATGATCCCTTGGAATTTTTTTACAGTTCAGATCTGGAGATGTGTGACTTTCAATTGTTTCTGGCCAGGCAGGCTCTCCCTCTCTTTGTCTTGTGTGCGATGTGTTGGCTTTTATATCCATGTATTTCTCTTACTACTTTTGTATGACACGTTTGTACCTTGTGGATATATGTAACTGTCCTGTTCTATTCCTAAAACCGCCAGTGTCTTGTAATTGAATTCTGTTTTGTATCCTTTGCAAATTTTCAATAAAGAAAAGCTTCTTTAAAAAATAAATAAATAAATCAATAAAGCGATAATGCAGATATAACTTCTCCAGTACTATCACTTCTCCAATTTGCATGTTTTCTACGGAGCCTATGAGCTAAGATCTCCAAAGTTGGAGATCTTAGTGCATTTGCGCCATAGAATAACATACGACTTGGAGAAGTAATATCACTGGAGAAGTTATCTCCGCATTATCAACTTTTTATCCTGCCTTAATGAATACCCCCCACAACATATACTGACTTGTTGGAATAACTCCAGAGACCAAGCATACCACAAGTAAAAAATCACAACAGCATTCATAAGTGATTATTAAAGGGATAGTAATGTTTCATAATAAAAGCAGCTCTAATTAATCATCATAGTATTTGGACTTTGGAGAATGTTATTTCAATTCTGTCAGAGTTGTAGTTCAAGAGTAATTGAATGATAAAGTATCCCCCTCCCGCCCCTTTTACTGATGTAACACTGTTCAGCCAGAGCAGAAGGGAGGTGCCCAGGTAGACTGCAGAGAGGGACAATCTTCAATTAAGATAAGGGAAAAACCTGACAAACTTGTCAAGGGGGGCAGGGCTTTCATTGTTCTCATAGGAAGAAGATTGTCCCCTGCTGTTATCTGTCTGGTCTATGGACTGGATTCCATATCTGAGAAGAGATTGCTTACAATAGGTAAAAGGGGCGGAGGGGAAACTTTATACTTCAATTACTCTTGAACTACAACTCTGACAGTATTGATATAACACTCTCCATGTCCCAGATACTATGAAGATTAATTGGAGCTGTTGTTTTTGTGAAACATTACTATCCCTTTAAGGCCATAACTTCTTTTTTCAAAATGATCAGCACTGATCAACAGCCTCATAATGCAAGCTATGAGCTAAAACACCTTTTCAGAATAACAGTATAAATCTATTTCCTTTTCAAAGGAATAAACTCTTGATAAGAAATTCTCCACTTCAGTAACATTTTAATACAGTGTCTGCTGTAAAAGAAAACTTATTAATATGAGTATCATGTCTGCACAAGATTGCCTTGAACTTATTAAATCATTTACCATATTGCTTAGTCTGAAACAGGAAATGTTTGCCAACCTTTTATAATATAATTGCTAAAAGATCTGATAGTGACTGATATGGGATTTTATTAACTCTCCATTGTGTAACATTTTATTTTATACAGTTAAGACTACACCCAAAATTGTGAAGCACTTGTAAAAACCTGTCAAGAGTCCATCTTTACCTCCATGTTGTTTTAACTTGATAAAGATAGGATGCTTTTTTTTAACGTCTTCCTCAGTAATCTGTTTTATTAGTTTCGGAAAAATAGCTACACAGTGCCACTCAATTAATACACGCTCGAAATGATATATAGAACGTGTGAGGACTAATGGATTCTGAAGAAGACTCTGTGCCAGCCTAATATTTTCAAAAGAAAAGTGGGAAAGGGTGAAGGACAAGTGTCCATTCAACCAAATGTATCCAAATTTTGCAAATAGTAGACATTCTTTAAAAAGTACTTCAATGTGCTAATTAGTAATTGGAGACAGTAATATAGAAGTTCTTTATGTTCCAAAGTCTAAATGTGAATGGAACTAACTATCCCTAAATAAAGTGCGTGATAGGCCTCTTTCACACATTCTTTGCTGCTGATCTCAAACAAAATAGCAATTTGATATCTTAAGGATAATCCACATGTAAAAGAGATAAGGACAAGGAAGAGACAGCACAAATAGCATCTACGTGTAGTAAAAGGTTATAATTTAATGAACAGTGAAGACAATAAAAGTATAATAAAAATACAAATCAACATAAAGTACGAAAGGATACTAAGAATAAACTCTAATGGTATTAAAGGCACTGAAGAGTCTAAAAGAGTATCAGTAGGCTCCAACATGGTGGAAGAGTGCACAGCCCGACATACTCAATGAGTCGTCTTATATACAAAGTAATGGCTGCTACTAGGGTGATGGAACAAGATGGAACTCATGAGTACTGGATGGGACAAATGGAGGGATAGACAGTGAAGAAGTGTTCAGGCACAGTTTAGGGGGATAATTAGTTAGATAAGATTGTCATCTCCATCATTTGTATTGTAGCACGCTTACCAAGCCAACTCTCCAGTAAGAGGCCAATCTTATCTAACTAACCTTACCTTGATGAACATTACATTGTATTGGAGGAATCAATTTGGTTGGCTGTTACTAGGGTGACGGAACAAGATGGAACTCATGAGTACTGGATGGGACAAATGGAGGGATATACAGTGAAGAAATGTTCAGGCACAGTTTAGGGGGATAATTAGTTAGATAAGATTGTCCTCTCCATCATTTGTATTGTAGCACACTTACCAAGCCAACTCTCCAGTAAGAGGCCAATCTTATCTAACTAACCTTACCTTGATGAACATTGCATTGTACTGGAGGAATCGATTTGGTTCCCCCAATTATTCTAAGGGCTGAATTCAGGAAGAGGAGCAAAATTGGAGCAAATCACCCGCAAAGTTGGGCGCAATCTAACACTCCCAAATAATGAAATGGTGTATTTAGCTTCTTGAATGCTAGAGAGATCTCCAGTGTATTGTGAAGCATTGTCTTGGGGACCTCTTTACTACTCAAGAGATTAGCCCTTTAAAGGGATATTAATGTTTCGCACGAACAGCAGCTCCAATTAATCATCATAGTATTTGGGCCATGGAGAGTGTTATTTCAATACTGTCTAGTTGTAGTACAAGAGTAATTGAATGATAAAGTATCCCCCTCCCACCCCTTTCACCTAGTGTAAGTCGTCTCCCCTCAGATGTGGAATCTGGTCACTTGAATGGACAGATCACAGCAAGGGACAATCTTCTTACTGTGATCACAAGGAAAACCCTGCCCCCCTTGACAGCTTTTTCAGGTTTTTCCTTATGCTCACTAAAGAATGTCCCTCTCCACGATCCATCCAGGCAGTCTTGCTGTTCTGAGGTGAGCAGTGTTATATCAGTAAAAAGGGCAGGAGGGGGATACTTTATCATTCAATTACTCTTGAACTACAACTCTGACAGTATTGAAATAACACTCTTCAAAGCCCAAATACTGTGAAGATTAATTGCTTTTATTGTGAAACATTACTATCCCTTTAAATGCCAGAAGGATGCCCAATGCAACATTGGGCAGCCCTATAGCACTCAAAGGATTATAAGCCCCATTTAAATTAATGGGAATTGTAGGAAGGTTTATTTGAGCGATATGGTTCAGATGGTTCTAGAATTGCTCCTAGCTTCCTGAATATGCCTCTAAATGTCTATGGCTTAAAGAAGCACCAACATCTCCTAATAATGATCCAGCACTTACCTTACTATGGCCAGATAATCCTAATGTCCCCTATGGATTTTCACCTTTTGTTCAAGAGAAGAGTCAGTCCTGGAGTCAGTCCTGGAAGCCATGTCCATGGAGGCCGACATGACAGTTGCTAGCTGAACCACAGAACCATACCAGGGAACTCTCCAGACCTGCTCCAGAATATGTGTATTCAGGGGAGGGCTGGCAACTTGTGACCCAGGGGGCAAATACATTCAAGTGGCCCATTTCTATTATAGTTCGAGCCCCCTGTTCCAGCCCACCCCTTTTTGTTAATTTTAAAACTGGCATTAATGTTGTGACTTATGTCAAGTGATACCACATAGTTTACAATTGAAATGGGGCTACACAAGTGCACTACTATAAAGCTTACAATTTAAGTAAAGCTTACCTAGTGATACTATGGAGCTTACAAGGGAAATGGTTTATGCTACTAGTTTAGCTTCATTAGGATTGTACCTCTGTGGTATCATTTATGTAGCTCCATTTACAGCAGCAATCGGGAGATTTAGTGAGGTGCAGTGGCCCACCAGCCCAGACATATGACCAGCCCAGGGGGCAATTGCCCCCTGCCCCTCAGGCCAGCCCTCCCCTGTGTATATTTTTACTGTTAATTACCAGGCCTCCATAGACAGAAGCCAATTCTTCAGCTTCACGAGATTACCAGGCAACTTCATCCACTTTCCCCCATCTTTGTTCTGTTAAACTGCCCCCATGTTATGAAGCAAACAGCATAATTTGAGCACTTCCATCCCCAGCCCATCTATTGTCTCTGGGTGCTGGGACAAGGAGCTTCCCAGGAACCTCAAGTTCTAGTGTCTGCACATGGTACCTTATCCCTTTCAGAGCAGGAGGGGTGAACAGCACATTGAATCTCATTGAAACGGACACCCTTCTGGGGATTTTTTAAAGCAAGGGCAGTAAAGTTATGAAATTTTTTGCCTCAAGATACTGTGCTTGCAGATACTTCCAAAAAGGAATGGATACCCATCAAAAAGAAACAATATTGAGAATTATGGTAGTTGGCTTTAAAGTAGATACGTTGTTAATCCAGCAAACCGTCTGACTGTCATTTTGAGTCAGAAGGAATTGTTTATCCACTTGGGGCTTAATTGGCAATGGCTTTCAATGTTGTTTTGTTGCCTTCCTCTGGATAAACAGGGATGATATGGCACAGACTGGACTTGATGGATGAGTGCCTTTTTTCAGCCTCACCAACTATGTTAAATAGCCTCATGCACTCTGGCTTCTTCTGTTTTAAAAGAATGCCAGCAGCTTTCATGCCTGCTTCCATGGGCATAACATCCAGGAAGGACTGAACACATTTTATCTTGGAAAAGTGCAAAAGGACCACATTCATAGAAGCCATTAGAACTTTCTGGCCATAGCAAGGTATGCAAGGGGTTATTATTGGGAAATGTTACTTCTACTTTAAGAAACATAGGGTTGTATTTAATAAACTCAGAAGAAGCAATTTTGGAGAAAAACTAATTGCAGCACAGGGAACACATTAACATTTTGGTTAATTAAATGGGACACTTTAATCTGTGAATCCTAAAGAGGTCTCCTACATGTTCCTTCACAGACCTGTCTAGCACAGAATGTGCCTCATCAAATGGACTTTGGAGATTTTTTTGGTTTGCCCTCTAATGGTGTTGTTGCCCCTGAGCCAGAATTGCCCCTCTTTTTCATCATACCTGGGAACTTTTGAAATGAGCTCACCCTGAGATCTTTAAAATATTAAACTTTAATGCTCACAAGAAAGCAGATTGTAGCTGCTATCTGAATATTTGCTCTAACCCACAGATGATCCAATCAGTCCTCATGGAATCTTTATCTTAATACAGTTCTTAGAAATCACTTCTTATACACTGCAACATTCTACAGAATCACTTGTTATACACTATAACATAATATAGTTCTGATATTACTTCTTATAAACTATAACATTATATAGTTCTGATATCACTTCTTATAAACTATAACATGATATAGTTCTGATATCACTTCTTATACACTATAACATAATATAGTTCTGATATTACTTCTTATAAACTATAACATGATATAGTTCTGATATTACTTCTTATACACTATAACATGATACAGTTCTGATATTACTTCTTATACACTATAACATTATACAGTTCTGAGATATCACTTCTTATACACTATAACATCCTACAGTTCTGTGATATCACTTCTTATACACTATAACATTCTACAGTTCTGATATCACTTCTTATACCCTATAACATTCTACAGTTCTGAGATATCACTTCTTATACACTATAACATCCTACAGTTCTGAGATATCACTTCTTATACACTATAACATTCTGCAGTTCAGATTTATCACTTCTTATACACTTTAACATTCTACAGTTCTGTGATACCACGTCTTATACACTATAACATCCTACAGTTCTGATATATCACTTCTTATACACTATAACATCCTACAGTTCTGTGATATCACTTCTTATACACTATAACATTCTGCAGTTCAGATATATCACTTCTTATACACTATAACATTCTACAGTTCTGATATCACTTCTTATACACTTTAACATTCTACAGTTCTGTGATACCACGTCTTATACACTATAACATCCTACAGTTCTGATATATCACTTCTTATACACTATAACATCCTACAGTTTTGAGATACCACTTCTTATACACTATAACATTCTACGGTTCTGAGATATCACTTCTTATACACTATACCAGTCTACATTTCTGATATATCACTTCGTATACATTATAACATTCTACAGTTCTGATATCACTTCTTATACACTATAACATGATACAGTTCTGATATTACTTCTTATACACTATAACATTCTACAGTTCTGTGATATCACTTCTTATACACTATAACATTCTACAGGTCTGAGATATCACTTCTTATACACTATAACATTCTACACTTCTGAAATATCACTTCTTATACACTATAACATTCTACAGTTCTGTGATATCACTTCTTATACACTATAACATTCTACAGTTCTGTGATATCACTTCTTATACACTATAACATTCTACAGGTCTGAGATATCACTTCTTATACACTATAACATTCTACAGTTCTGTGATATCACTTCTTATACACTATGACATTCTACAGTTTTGTGATATCACTTCTTATATACTATAACATTCTACAGTTCTAATATCACTTCTCATACAATATAACATTCTACAGTTCTGTGATATCACTTCTTACACTCTATAACATTCTACAGTTCTGATATCACTTCTTATACACTATAACATTCTACAGTTCTGATATCACTTCTTACACACTAATCATTCTACAGTTTTGATATCACTTCTTACACTATAATCATTCTACAGTTCTGAGATATCACTTTTTATACACTATAACATTCTACAGTTCTCAGGTAACACCTTATACACTATAACATTCTAAAGTTCTGTAATATCACTTTTTGTACACTATAAAATTCTACAGTTCTGATATATCAAATCTTATACACTATAACATTCTACAGTTCTCTGATATCACTTCTTATACACTATAACATTCTACAGTTCTGTCTGATATCACTTCTTATACACTATAACATTCTACAGTTCTGTGATATCACTTCTTATACACTATAACAGTAAACAGTTCTGTGATATCACTTTTTATAAACTATAACATTCTACAGTTCTGGGATATCACTTCTTATACACTATACATTCTACAGTTCTGTGATATCACTTCTTATACACTATAACATTCTACAGTTCTGATTTATCACTTCTTATACACTATAACATTATACAGTTCTGATATCACTTTTTATTCACTAAAACATTCTACAGTTCTGATATCACTTCTTATACACTATAACATTCTACAGTTCTGTGATATCACTTCTTATACACTATAACATTCTACAGTTCTGTAAAATCACTTTTTATACACTATAACATTCTACAGTTCTATTATATCACTTATACACTATAACATTCTACAGTTCTGAGATATCACTTCTTATACATTATAACATTCTACAGTTCTGTGATATAACTTCTTATACATTATAACATTCTACAGTTCTGATATCACTTCTTATACACTATAACATTCTACAGTTCTGAGATATCACTTCTTATACACTAAACATTCTACAGTTCTGTGATATCACTTCTTATACACTAAAACATTCTGCAGTTCTGAGATATCACTTCTTAAACACTATAACATTCTATAGTTCTGAGATATCACTTCTTATACACTATAATATTCTACAGTTCTGTGATATCACTTCTTATACACTATAACATTCTACAGTTCTGTGATATCACTTCTTATACACTATAACATTCTACAGTTCTGGGATATCACTTCTTATACACTATACATTCTACAGTTCTGTGATATCACTTCTTATACACTATAACATTCTACAGTTCTGATTTATCACTTCTTATACACTATAACATTATACAGTTCTGATATCACTTTTTATTCACTAAAACATTCTACAGTTCTGATATCACTTCTTATACACTATAACATTCTACAGTTCTGTGATATCACTTCTTATACACTATAACATTCTACAGTTCTGTAATATCACTTTTTATACACTATAACATTCTACAGTTCTATTATATCACTTATACACTATAACATTCTACAGTTCTGAGATATCACTTCTTATACATTATAACATTCTACAGTTCTGTGATATAACTTCTTATACATTATAACATTCTACAGTTCTGATATCACTTCTTATACACTATAATATTCTACAGTTCTGAGATATCACTTCTTATACACTATAACATTCTACAGTTCTGTGATATCACTTCTTATACACTATAACATTCTACTGTTCTGTGATATCACTTCTTATACACTATAACATTCTATAGTTCTGAGATATCACTTCTTATACACTAAACATCCTACAGTTCTGAGATATCAATTCTTACACACTAGAACATTCTACAGTTCTGAGATAACACTTCTTATAGACTATAACATGTTACAATTCTGAGATATCACTTCTTATACACTATAACATTCTACAGTACCGAGATATCACTTGTTATAGACTCAGAAGGCCAGCAGGACTACTCCCTCTGCCTTGCTGGTAGAAATATCACTACTGTGAACATTAAATAAGCAGTAAATTGGTGTAAATCCTATAGTAGGAAATGCTGAACTCTCTCACTCTGAGAATTTGGCCCTTCACCCTGAGATTTGGCTCAAGACCCTGAGCGTTCCCAAGTACATTTATCTTTTTGAATATGACCCATTATGCTGTTTGATAAACGTCCCCCTCTGTGTGATTCCTGCAGGCATGGCAGTATTGTGGTGATTCATGAAGTGATTGTGGAAATTCCCTATAAGCAAAACGTGTCAGAGGATTACAATGAAATCATACAGAACATCTTCCAAACAGTGAATGACTCTGTTCATTCTACCGGGAGCTGCACAGATACACGTAATTGCATTCCTTGTACAGTAAATCTATGTATTAAACCTATGAGTGCCAAAGAGGTATCCAACGCATTGCGGGTTAAGGTAATGTGACCAGCTATATACATACTTGGAAACTTTGTCTTCTTGAGTCCCCAAATCCGGTGGTGCAGCTGGTGCTCATAAATGGCACAATCTGCATTGGATAAGGGTGGGACATAGAAGTGGGGGCAGGGCCTAAAGATGTCTCACAAACGTGGGTGGAGGAACTGGGAGGGTAAGGAGAAGAAGTGGGTGGGAAATGGGAGAAACAGGGTAGGAAGGAGCAGAAGTGGGCAGAGGTTTAAGAGAAACTCCCACCACCACAGAATCTGTGTGCCCCGGAGAGCCGGCAGTGCACTGTAAAAACCAGAACCTCCATGGCAAATCCGGAGAGTTCCCAGGTATGGATATATCTCTTTAAAGGCAGGACTTTTCTGAAAAACACACACTGCAAGATTTCACTAATTTTGTGCTGACATGAAGTATTAAATTTTCATAAACACTCCACATTTAAAGGGAAATATGGGCACCTTCCATTTAAGGAGGAGAACACATTTGTTATGAAAAAATATATATATTTTTGGGCTTTTCCTGATGAGTAAAATAGTGAACTCCTGCTGCTCAAAGATGCATATTTCCAGAGTTATTACAGTTTAAAGGGATAGTAATGTCACAAAAATAAATGTCTATCCTATTGTTGAATGTAATTTTCTATACTCAATACTATGCACTGAAAATCTTTTATCTTTATATTTGATTTGAGAATACAAATACAATTTTCCCCCTCCCGCCCATTTTTGGCATGTCACGATTACATCCCTCAGATTAGAAAGCTGGTCCGGACAGATTGCAATGAGGGACGTTATTGTGTCAGCATAAGGAAAACACCGCTCCCCTTCGTCACGGGGGACTGGGTTTACCTGACAATGACAGACACAATATTGTCCCTCATTGCGATCTGTCTGGTCAAGCTTGACCGGCTTTCGGAACTGAGGGAAGTCATTGTGATGAGCTTAAAAGGGAGAAACTTCTAATTGGATTTTCATGCCAAATATAAAGGTAAAGGATTTTCAGACTATAGTACTCTGTACAGAAAATTAAATTCAACAACTGGATGGACATTTATTTTGCAACATTAATATCTCTTTGAACTTTTATTTTTTTTACACACATTAACATTGACCTTTATTGGTCAGATTCTAATTACTTATTCAGTTAAATTCTATTTGACAGGAAAGTCACTGACAAACAGTTCCCTATAGAATGTGATAGAAACTACTGAGTCACTTCCTGTCAGAACTCTCAGGAAGTAAACGCTCTGTAAATTCACTTCCTGGTTATTTGAACTGTTGTGTCATTTGAATAAAGTATAAAACAAGGAAAAAAGAAAAAAAGCAGGGGTGTTTCTAGTGAATTATCTTAGGTTTCAGTTTGGTCAAACTTATATTGTACTTCCGTAAGAAATAGTCTCACAAAGGAGTTGTCCAGAATAGCACATATGTGCTTCCTGTAAATCTTGCTTGAGGTATTTTATACTGTCCACTTCACAATAGTATTGGTCTTCTCTTGTTTGATAGGGCTGCTCCTCACAACATCCACCAGAACGGTATAATTAAAAAAAGAAACAGAAAGAAGAGGGTGCCCAATAATGCCTTAAATGATAACTATTATATCCTCCAAACAAAAATAACTGTTGTACTCACAATTAAAGTAGTTTTAAGGGGCATATGCCACCTGACAACAGTCTCGCTTACAGAGAATCCTGTGCAGAGACAGGCTAATTTCTCTGTAAGTGAGACTTTTGTCAGGTGGCATATGCCACTTAAAGAGCAGTAAAAATTTTTATGAAAAAATATATATTGTAGGGATTTTCCTATTGAGTAAAATAAGGGTACTCCCACTGTGGAGAGATTTATATTTCCAGAGTTATTACAGTTTAAACCCATGTTTTTTTTTTTACATTAGCAGTGCCCTCTAGTGGTCAAATTCTAATTAGATTTCCTATGAGATTCTAATGAGAGGAAAGTCAAAAGTGTCAGAAACATACAGCTCTCCATAGAATGTGATAGAAACTTCCAGTTAGAACTATCAGGAAGTAAACACAGTAAATTCACTTCCTGATTATTTAAACTGCTATAATTTTTGAATAAAACACCTGACAGCGACGGCAGTTCCCTTATTTTATTCAGCAGGAAAAGCTCTATAAAATATGTGTTATCATAAAAAAAAAGTTTACTGCTCCTTTAACAATCACTACAATTGTGAGTACAGTTATCTTTGTTTGGAGGATATAACAGTTGTCATTTAAGCCACTATTGGGCGCACTCTTCTTTCTGTTTCTTCTTTGCGTCATTTGTATAAAACAACTGACAGCAGTGAGAGTGACCTTGTTTAACTCAGCAGGAAAAGCTTTATAACTTATAGGTTTTTGTAAAAGAAAATACTACTCCTTTAATTTTACATTAAAATAACAAAATGTTGGAGTGCTTGTCCTGCTAAATTAAAGGAACACTAACACTCCTTAAAAATAATAAACCCCCAATTATCTTCCTGTGGCCAGAAAATTCTAATGATCCCTATAAATTTTGTCCTTGCTCCTTGGTTCAATAGATGACACTTTAATCAGTCCTGGATGCCATGTCCATGGAGGCAGATTTGTCAGTTGCTACCAGGACCACGGGACACAAACTCCACTTATACCACATACTGAAAACAGACAAGAGGGGAGAGATTCATAGCGTAACACAATCAGATGTCTTGGTGAGCTCCTTAATCTGCCTCCACACAGACTGCCGGTATGTGATCCCTCAATCACTCAGTAAACAGCAACACTAGAAGAGGCGTCAAAACACAAAAAGGAAACAATGTGCGAGGAGAGAGATACTTTCTTCAAAGTGACAAACAGATAACAATAGTTAAACTGAGTCAATACTCACATAGAGTAATTGACCGGGTTTGTAAGATAGATCCCGGTCTTATGCGCTTGTGGGGAATTTGGATGCTAGCAAGAGGCGTAACTAGAAGCCTCCGGGCCCTGGTGCAAGAAGTGCCATGGCCCTCAATCTCCACAATGCCCCCATCTCCTACCTCCCATGAGCTCCAGCGCGGTCCTCTTCAGTAATGCAGAGCTCTGGGAGGTGATGTCATCTCTCAGCGCTCTGCATTGCTAAAGCACTGGAGGGAGATTGCGGGCGCCAGGAGGTGGGGTCGCAGGGGATGACCAGATATGCATTTAAAGGGACAATAAACTTTTTATGAAATCCTATATGTTATCAGGTGTTTCCTGTTGAGTAAAACAAGGTCACTCCCACCACTGTCAGTGTTATAAAAATATTATAACAGTTCAAATAATCAGGAAGTAAATTACAGTGCGATTACTTGAAATTACTGACAGGAAGTTTCTATCACCTTCTATAGAGAACTGTATGTCAGTGACTTTCTTCTCCATTAGAATGTAACAGAATAACTAATTGGCATTTGACCACTAGAGGGCACTGATAATGGAAAAAAACACAGGTTTAAACTGTAATAACTCTGGAAATATACACCTCACAGCAGTGGGAGTACCCTTATTTTACTCAACAGGAAATAATGTTAATGAAAATAAAAATTGTAGTGTTAAACAGGGGTACTCCAATAGCTAGGTGGTGTTAATTCAAAAATTATTACAGTTCAATTACGTCTCCAGTGTTTTGAGAAGTAATGTTCTGGATAATTTTCTACCATTCAAGGGGGTTAATAGCTCTCTTTAAATCAAAGGGAATTTGGAGAATGTTTATTTACTCCAGAATTGTTCAACTTTAGCTTTCTCCATAAAATAAACTCCCCAAAATTCTCATTGATTTAAATGAGGGTTTTAACCCCATGAATGGTAGAGAGGTCTCCAGTGCATTGCAAAGCAATGCATTGGAGTCCTCTCTAGCATTCAAGGGGTTAAAAGTGCCATTTAGCTCAATAAGAAATGTTCTTATCCCCTGTGAGAGGGAAGCTGAAATCTGTCCTCAGGCCCTGCCATCAGTGTGGGATTTCAGGATCTCCTCACATGAACACAAGAGGATCAGCCATTGTGTAGGATCAGCCTACATTAACAACATTCACTTGTGTTTAACTGATGACATCCTGAAGACGTGTTGTTTGTGGGGTGGGTGCTGGAGTACAGGTTTGAATTCCCCTGCCATATGGTCCCAGTATTGGTCCAATTTATTTTATACCATTGGCACTTATATATAAAAGTGGAATAGCTGGTTTGCAGAGGTCCACAAAGATGTGGAGGTGCAAGTGTTCAAATGATGCCATTTGTGTCACAAAGTGAGTGGGCAGGGTGGGATCTACACCCAAGGTGCCCCTAGGCAAGGCAATTTAGGTGTCCTTAGCGCCACCCATGGCCACACCCCTCACATGACTCTGCCCCAGGCCATCCAATACTTCCGGTACAGAATATACCCTTGGTATATAACAAATAAGTACAAAAATACCCTCCATGGGTCTCCATGCCCATGAATACACAATAAAGAATACCAGTCTGTACGCATATTGTGCTATTCATGGATAACATCTCACTCTCTCTGCTATATGGGAATCCTATATAATAATTCGCTAGGATGTTTGTCAGAAGCCGCCATGCGCAGTAGAGACTACCCGAATGCACAGAATGCTGGGAGTTGTGTGCTGAGAGCACGGAATGCTGGGAGCACAGAATGCTGGGAGTTCTGTGCTGGGAGCATTCTGTGCTTACGGGCAGTCTCTACAGTGAATGACTGCGTTGGTGGCAGGACGCAGAGCAGGACCAGCCTCTTAACATCACCCGGACCTTGGTCCGTGTACACGGGCTTTTACACTAGTAAAAGATAAATCTCAATGTAGTCTTCCTGGTAAAACATTTTCTAAATAAATAAAGTAAATACATGTCAGATCTGATATCCAATTTCATAAGTCTATCAGACTTTGAGTGCCAGTGGGACACGCAACTCAATGTGAACCAATGCGTTGCGTACTCCCCTGGCACTCTAAGGGTAAACACTGAGTGCTAGAGCGATGAGCAACAGTACATTGCACTAAGCAGAGGACTTTGAAAGGTGACAGGTCCTCTTTAAATTTTCACTGATATTAGATAACTGTAACTACATATGAATGCAGAAAGACATCTTTATAAACATGTGAGCAAGTGCACTTGATAATTACTTGTTTTGCAAGAGCCTTCAAAATTATATATATATATATATATATATATATATATATATATATATATATATATGTTAGTTGTAGCTTATTTAACCCCTTAAGGACCAGCGGTCCCGGGGTGTGTGGTCCTTTAAGGATAGGCTGACCAGACCTCACCTTTAACCGGGGACACATAGGAAATAGCCATTTTTCAGTACTTCACTGAAATTAAAGCAGTCCTGCAGTATGCATTTCTCCTATGCGTCCCCAGTTAAAGGTGAGGTCTGGTCAGCCTATTTAAGGACCAGATAGAGATGTCTGACGTGCTGTCGCACGTGACTGATCACGTGTGCCGGCACGCCGAACAGGGGACTGATAGTGATCGCTCCAGTCTTGGAGTGCTCAATTTCAGCCCCTGATATTACTCACAGCGCTGCTGCAGGAGCGCTGTGAGTAAAAATATGTGACGTGCCAGGACCGTCACTGGTCCTTAATGGAAAAAGAGCAGTGACGGTCCTGACATGTCACTGGATGTTAAGGGGTTAAAACTAGTTTATGCTATATTTATCTTTATTTATGTGTCCGTATATACTAATTAGGCACTACTGGTAGGCACAGCTTGGTGTGTCAGATACCAACATTTACTCTTCCTCCCAACTGCCATTTTCTACTAGGAAGAACTGGCTAATTTCCATAAAATGAGGAACATAAAAAGAGAAAGATAGCTCAGATGATTACCACACCAGCTGTAAAACACAGTTCAAACCTCAGGATCAAAGGTTCTAGTCCTGGTAAGGTCATCTTAGCCTGTTACCCTTTGAATTAGAGAAAATGAGCACCCAGGATGTACTTGAACACAAGAGATAATCTCAGTGTATCTTTTCTGGTACAATACTTTCATCAAAAAATAAATTAACTATAGTTAAAATAATGGACGGCTAATTAAATATAGATGCTTTTTGAGAACGCTTTCAAAATTGTCCAAGTCATAAAGTTTGTTCTGTTATAAATAAAGAAAACATCATTGACTATTTGTGAAGAACAATAAAGTAAAATCTTCCTTATTTTTATTTAGAGTTGTTCTGCTTTGAGCCAGGCTTCACTGATGTCACTGGAGATGAACCCAACACTGATCCTAGCGGTATGAATTTACTGGGCCGAAACGGGAATACGAGTGCTCTGGGGCCTTGCTTCTCTTTTTATTGTGATGTTGCCAATGCTATTAACCTTTTAATGCCAAAGAGGTGGCCAATGTGAAACAATGAGGTGGACAAAATTCAGCATTCAGAGTATTAACCCTCTGAGTGCCAGAGTGATATCCAACGTTGGCTTTCTTTCTCTGGCACTCAGAAGGTTAAAGCCATAAAAAAATTAATCTGGTTAAACCTTGGCATGGCTGAGGTTGCTCATGTAAACATTGCCTTAACCCTTTGAGTGCTAGAAGGGAACTCATTGCTTTGCCTCAGGCACTCAAAGGATTGAGGTGTTGCAAAGCTCCATTTAAATCAATTGGAATGTCCCCTTTAACCCTTTGCATGCCAGAGGGGTACGGAATGCATTGCTTTGCAATGCATTCCGTACCCCTCTGGCAGTCAAAGGGTTAATTTGATTCAGTGGGAAGTTTTACTTCTCTATGGGAAAAATAAATGAGATAAAAGCTCCATTTAAACCAGTGGGCATTTAGGGAATCTTTAATTACCTCCCCTGTGGCTCGGTTGGTTCACCCCAGAATTACTCCGGTTCTCCTTAGAATTACTCCGGTTCTCCCCAGAATTACTCCGGTTCTCCTTAGAATTACTCCGGTTCTCCCCAGCATTACTCCGGTTCTCCCCAGAATTACTCCGGTTCTCCTTAGAACATCAGATGCTCAGAAACTATTATCCACTTCACCGCTACACCTTTTCAACCCAGTGCCTAACGTATTTTTACACTTTTTATGCAGTTTTCATGTCAAATGACATTTTATGGTGCTTTTCTGTGAAAAAAAAAATATATTTATATCTATATATTAAAATCTAACTGTTTTTGGTTCACTGTCCACTCCACCCCAGGATGGCAGAAAGGCAGGGATTGGTGGAAAGCCGCAAACCAGGTGAGCAAAAGCCCATTTTCCACTCACTGCAGTGAGACTCACCGCTGCAACAGTCCAGTGGGTCCCTAAACTGCATAGCATGCCCAGCTACATATATATATATATATATATATATATATAATGTTTTAGCACAAGATGAGGTGGGAGAGGGGCTCTTTTAGGAACCCCCTACCCCAATGCTCAAAGTATATACTTTATGTCAGATGATCTCTGATCGCTCGTCATGTCCATTTTCAAGGCTACCCTTGTTTAAAAGGGGACACTCCTATATTTAGTCATAATCTTGTAGGTGCAAGTTGGGCCAACATCATATCTCTTTAAGATCTCCTCCCCTCCACCTTCAGTAACCTTAAACTACCATAATGACAGGTGATCATAATATCACCCAACATTATCGTATAAATGTTTAACCCCATTTGAAAGAGGGGATTGAGGGGAGTGTGGTGATTTCTTTGCTAAACTTCCTCTGGCCTTCATTATTCTCCTTGTATGACTGAGACCTAGGCTCTTAAAGAGCTCCCCCATGCCCCTGTGTTTAAAAAAAAAAAAGTACCTGGTGAGGATCACATAAATGATGACATTACAAATAAGCATGATGACATAATTTAAACAATGTTCCCGTATCAAAGCAGAACTACCAGAGACTGAAGAGTTCCAGGTTGCTAATTCACAGCTCCTGCTATTAACCTCTTGTTTGGTTTCGTATTTGGGAAGTGGGTGGGAAGGAGGAAAAGCAGATGGGAAGTGGGCAGAACAGTGTGGGAAGGAGGAGAAGTGGGTGGGAAGTAGGAGGAACAGGGTGAGAAGGAGGAGAAGTAGACAGGAGGTGGGAGGAACAGGGTGAGAAGAAGAAGGAGAAGTGAACAGGAAGTGGGAGGAACAGGGTGAGAAGGAGAAAAAGTAGACAGGAAGTGGGAGGAACAGGGTGAGAAGGAGCAGAAGTGGACAGGAAGTGGGAGGAACAGGGTGAGAAGGAGGAGAAGTGGGTGGAGAGTGGGAGGAACAGGGCGAGAAGGAGGAGAAGTGGACAGAAAGTGGGAGGAACAGGGTGGGAAGGAGGATTAAAGGGATAGTAATGTTTCATAATAAAAGCAGCGCTAATTAATCATCATAGTATTTGGACTTTGGAGAGTGTTATTTCAATTCTGTCAGAGTTGTAGTTCAAGAGTAATTCAATGACAAAGTATCTCCCGCCCCTTTTACTGATGTAACACTACTCAGCCAGAGCAGAAGGGAGGTTCCCAGGTAGACTGCAGAGAGGGACAATCTTCAATTAAGATAAGGGAAAAACCTGAAAAGCTTGTCAAGGGGAGGGAGGGCTTTCATTGTTCTCATAGGAAGAAGATTGTCCCCTGCTCTTACCTGTCTGGTCTATGGACTGGATTCCACATCTGAGAAGAGATGGCTTACACTAGGTAAAAGGGGCGGGAGGGGAAAAGTTGCTTGTGAATATCTCTCAAACCATAAAGCTTTGAGAGATAAGACTCATATCGTTATTCATGTTTTTTTAATGCCTACAAAATAAAATATAGATAAAACGAAGTATTACTATCCCTTTAAGGGGGTAATTAACTTTAAAAACCAGAGTCTCCGGGGGAGATCCGCAGAGTTCCCAGGTATGATTATGCCTAACTTATGTTTGAGCATTTGTTTTCATTTTTACAGAAATTTGTAATAAACGGTACCCGGACCATTCTCAGTACTACTATGCACGAGCTAATGAAACGCAGGTCAGCTGTCTGTCTAATTGCACCAAAGGCGAGCCAGGAGAAATCAACTGCAACTATGGAAAATGCTTAGTGGAGAGGGCAGGACCTACCTGTCTGTAAGTAAAAGACCAAGGGCCGTATTTAGGAGGAATCTGGGGCAAACCAACTACATCATAGGGGAGAAATAACAGCTCCCTGAATTCCTATTGAATTGAGTGGTGCTTTTAACCCATTGACTGCTAGGTAAGCATCCACATTGCGAAGCAATGCATTGGAAACCTCTGTATCATTCAAGAGGTTAATTTGAATCAATGGAGATTATTATTTGTTCACCTATGTTGAAGTTGATTTGCTCCAAAATTTGACATCTTTGTGTTCATGAATACGATCACCAAGTGATGTGTGTCCGGCTTAGAACTGGGTTAAATCAACCGTACCATAAAATGATCAACATGTCCATTGATTTAAATGGAGTTTTTAACCCCTTGAGTGCTAGAGAAGTCTCCAGTGTATTGCAAAGACATTTGGGTTAACCCTTTGGGTGCCAAAGAGGTATGCAACACATTGCTTTGCAATGCGTTGCGCACCCCTCGGGCACTCAAAGGGTTAAGTAACGCCATGAAACAACACAGGCGAGCTTAAACTTACTTGTACATTAAACTAGTGTAACATTTACAAATATATCCAGCAAATGAAGTGATCTTAAAGGGACACCATCACCTGAAATAGCTTTGGTGAATTTGAAGAGAGCTTTCAGACTCTCCTATAGGTTGTATTAACGGTTTGTTTTGAGTTATTTGGATATAAATGAAAGGGATGGTAATGTCACAGACATTTTTCTTTTGCATTTTGTAGGGATTAAAAAGTTGACTTGAATGCAAAAAATGTATCTCTCAAACCGCTGTGGGTTGAGAGATATCTGCATTCAAAGTTCGATTTTTCCTGCTGTCAGCTGTAAAGCTGTCAGCAGGAGATCCGTGTCGGCCGACACAGAGGCTCTTCAGCAGAGCCGCAATTGCATTATTTAAACAGAATGACTGCATTGGAATGGTCTACAAGTGTGCTTGCAAGCCAGGCACACTTTGTAGACCATTCCAGTGCAGTCATTCTGTTTAAATAATGCAATTGCGGCTCTGCTGAAGAGCCTCTGTGTCGGCCAACACAGATCTCCTGCTGACAGCTTTACAGCTGACAGCAGGAAATGTCAAACTTTGAATGCAGATTTTTCTCAAAACACAGTGGTTTGAGAGATACATTTTTTTGCATTCAAGTCAACTTTTTAATCCTTACAAAATGCAAAAAAAAAATTCTGGGACATTACCATCCCTTGAAGGCATGCAGTGAAGAAACTAAATGTCTTAGAACTACACACAGACACTCACTGATACTTAATTCATTCAGTGCGAGGGGAGGTAGGCAATACATTACTGAGCAGTGTCAGTGAGTAGGGTATGTAATGGAACAATAATAGGGGCAGTTTCTACATGGACTCAGTTTCATACTTCCCAACATTTCTCATGGCCAAAGAGGGACTCTTTTATTTAAACTGTAATACTGGGGGAGTGGCTGATGGTCATGATATTACTGAGAATTTTCAGGATGCTTCATGACCTATTGACACTTCTTTATGTAACTAAATAAATGATTTAGAGCAAGACCAAAGTATTTTATTTACACAGACTAAGTTATAAATACATATACTGATGTTTAAACAAATGTTAATGTGAGTGTTATTGCTGTGTAGCAATGTGATACAATTACATACACACCACACAGTCTGGTCACCTAAATAAAGGGACACCAGGGTGATACACTTATATACACACCACACAGTCTGATCTCCTAAACACAGGAACACCAGGGTGATACACTTCTATACACACCACACAGTCTGATCTCCTAAACACAGGGACACCAGGGTGATACACTTATATACACACCACACAGTCTTATCTCCTAAACACAGGGACACCAGGGTGATACACTTATATACACACCACACAGTCTGATCTCCATAACACAGGGACACCAGGGTGATACACTTATATACACATCACAGTGTGATCTCCTAAACACAGAGACACCAGGGTGATACACTTATATACACACCACACAGTCTGATCTCCTAAACACAGGGACACCAGAGTGATACACTTATATATACATCACACAGTCTGATCTCCTAAACACAGGAACACCAGGGTGATACACTTATATACACACCACACAGTCTGATCTCCTAAACACAGGGACACCAGGGTGATACACTTATATACACACCACACAGTCTGATCTCCTAAACACAGGGACACCAGGGTGATACACTTATATACACACCACACAGTCTGATCTCCTAAACACAGAGACACCAGGGTGATACACTTATATACACACCACACAGTCTGATCTCCTAAACACAGGAACACCAGGGTGATACACTTATATACACACCATACAGTCTGATCTCCTAAACACAGGGACACCAGGGTGATACACTTCTATACACACCACACAGTCTGATCTCCTAAACACAGGGACACCAGGGTGATACACTTATATACACACCACACAGTCTGATCTCCTACACACAGGGGCACCAGGGTGATACACTTCTATACACACCACACAGTCTGATCTCCTAAACACAGGGACACCAGGGTGATACACTTATATACACATCACACAGTCTGATCTCCTAAACACAGGGACACCAGGGTGATACACTTCTATACACACCACACGGTCTGATCTCCTAAACACAGGGACACCAGGGTGATACACTTATATACACACCACACAGTCTGATCTCCTAAACACAGGGACACCAGGGTGATACACTTATATACACACCTCACAGTCTGATCTCCTAAACACAGGGACACCAGGGTGATACACTTATATACATACCACACAGTCTGATCTCCTAAACACAGGAACACCGGGGTGATACACTTCTATACACACCACACAGTCTGATCTCCTAAACACAGGGACACCAGGGCGATACACTTATATACACACACCACACAGTCTGATCTCCTAAACACAGGGACACCAGGGTGATACACTTCTATACACACCACACAGTCTGATCTCCTAAACACAGGGACACCAGGGTGATACACTTATATACACACCACACAGTCTGATCTCCTAAACACAGGGACACCAGGGTGATACACTTCTATACACACCACACAGTCTGATCTCCTAAACACAGGGACACCAGGGTGGGAAAGAGGGATTTGGTTCTCAAAAAGAGACTGTCTCTTCTAAAGAGGGACGCTTGGGAAGTATGAAGTCCTAATATCTATTAAAGAGGGACACTTGACAGGTATGCCATTTACATAATCTATAAATCCAAAAATCTCAAAAATTAGACCTGTTAAATGTCCTATGATGTGTCTGTATTGCTTGTATAGCCTGTAAGTAAGATTCTGTTTGTGAACTATGCAAATTCCCCTTTTCTGCCTACATGCAGACTGCCTGGTGCCTTGGAACAAATGGGTTGTAGCTAGGGAAAGCATGACTTCAGGCTCAGAGCTCTCCTAGGTGCTGAAACTATAGTTTCTGAGACTACCAACTCAGGGAAGTGAATGGGGATCCATGTCAATGTGAACCCAGGGTGGGCATGTCCAGGGCAAAGGGCATTAGAGTGCAGAACACCAAGCTTAACCTTTACTGGTGATGGTGCCCTAACTCCCTACTATAACTACAAGTCCACCAGAGAAGCAGAAGTATAAGATGGTGTCCCATTACAATTTAAATGGAATTTGTAGCTCCTGGATTGTTAGAGAGCATTCAAGGGGTTAAAAGCCTCCTTTAAAATCAATGGCAATGTTTATTACCTGTGGTTAAAGGGATAGTAATGTTTCACAAAAACAGCAGCTCCAATTAATCTTCATAGTATTTGGGCCATGGAGAGTGTTATTTCAGTACTGTCAGAGTTGTAGTTCAAGAGTAATTGAATGATAAAATTTCCCCTCCCACTCCCTTTTACCTAGTATAAGCCATCTCTTCTCAGATGTGGAATCTGGTTGTTAGACCAGACAGATAACAGCAGGGGACAATCTTCTTCCTATGAGAACAATGAAAGCCCTGCCCCCTTGACAAATTTGTAGGTTTTTCCCTTATCTTTATTGAAGATTGGCCCTCTGTGCAATCTACCTGGCACCTCCCAGCTGTTCTAAGCGGAGCAGTGTTACATCAGTAAAATGGGCGGGATGGGGACACTTTGTCATTCAATTACTCTTGAACTACAACTCTGACAGTACTGAAATAACACTCTCCATGGTCCAAATACTATGATGATTAATTAGAGCTGCTTTTATTATGAAACATTACTATCCCTTTAAGTTGGATTTCCCCAGAATGACACCACATTACTTAGTACATCAGCCTCAATGACCCAAAGATATCAGTTGGAATACGGCTATGTGATCCATACCATATACACTTTTTTTTTATTTAAAAGTATTTTTTTTTTTGAGCTAATAGAAATACAACTAGCAAAGTACAAAATGACAATTCATAATAAAGACTGCTTAGTAATACATAACTCATCAGAAGGTATATCTGTGTAGTAACTATACACGAAGAATGAATAATGAGGGGGGTGGCAAGTTAAGTGTTGAGGCGTGGGCTGCTGGATGTGTGAGGATCGAGAAGAGCATAGATTCAACCATAAGACTTTGTAGGCTGAGAGGGATGCCGTAGATGTGGCATAGTAGGGCTCCAGAACGATCACATCAATTTTTGTTGCCAACTCCTGAGCAAGGGGAGAACCATATACATATTCTATACACTAAAAACAGAGGATTTCAGACAGTGCAAGTAAGAAAAAGTAGGGCTATTATGGAGCAAACCAAGTGTACCATAGGGTACAAATAAAAATGTCCATATTATTTAAATGGGGCTTTTAACCCCTTGAATGATAGAGAGGTCTCCAAAGCATTGTGAAGCAATGAACTGGAGACCTCTCTAGCATTCACGGGGTTAACAAGACACATTTAAATCAATGGCCATTTAAGGAAATTGTACCCCCCCTCCCAAGGTGCATTTGGTATGGTGCAGAATTGCTCATCTTTTGCTTTCTGCTTTGAATCCCCAACTGACATACAGATCTTCTTCTTTCCCCAGATGCCGTGATGACGCCATGTTCTGGTACTCTGGAAAACAGTGCAGCGGCAGGATTAGTAGGCCTGGCGTCATCGGAGGCGTTACAGCAGTGGCCTCTGTTATCGTGATCATTGCAGTCACTCTAGTTGTACTAAGACGGCGAAAGGACAAATATTCAGAGTAATTCTGCCTTCCGAGTTTGGGGATTTTATTTTTCAAAAGAATAGTAACATTTTATATGTAAAAAATATATATATTGTAGGTTTGATCTTGCTGAGTATAAGAGGGATACTCCTACTGCTAAGAGGTGTTGTTTCAAATATTATTGCAGCTCAAACATGATTTTTTTTTAGGTGCAGTATGTTATTGACCTGAACTGTTACAGTGGCGCTGTTTCTACACAATCCTACGGACAAGTCCGATCAGTTGACCATAAACCTCTGCAGGATGATGTAGCAACAGCTCCACTGTAACAATTCAAGTCATTGAAATATTGCACCTAAAAAAAATCTACTTTGAGCTGCAATAAGTTTTAAAGGAGCAGTAAACTTTTTTTTATGAAAACACATATTTTACAGAGCATTTCCTGCTGAATAAATCGAGGTCACTCCCATCACTGTCAGATGTTTTATTCAAAAATGATAGCAGTTTAAATAACCAGGAAGTGAATTTACTGTCACTGACACTAACTGACAGGAAGTGACAGGCAGTTTCCTTCACATTCTATGGTGAACTGTATGTCTCTGACTTTCCTGTCCATTAGAATCTAACAGGAAATCTAATTAGAATTTGACCACTAGAGGGCACTGCTAATGTAAAAAAACATGGGTTTAAACTGTAATAACTCTGGAAATATAAATCTCTCCGCAGTGGGAGTACCCTTATTTTACTCAATAGGAAAATCCCTACAATATATATTTTTTCATAAAAAACGTTTACTGCTCCTTTAAATAAAATACCTCTCAGCAGGAGAAGCACTCTTGTTTTATTCAGGAAGATACACACACTACAATATATATACTTTTACATATTAAGTGTTACTATTCCTTTAAAAGCCTATATTTGCAGACTTTCCACAATGTTTCCTTTGATTTATGAAAAGCTGCTTTTTGTGGTATCTTTTAAAATGGGCAGTGCCAAATAGGATAAAAGGGAGGTAGAGCAGCATGATATGAGAAGACACAGAGGCCCATTTGTCACGGGTGACATAAACGTGGCGATGCTGCT
This sequence comes from Rhinophrynus dorsalis, assembly GCA_037306005.1. Lineage (NCBI taxonomy): Eukaryota > Metazoa > Chordata > Amphibia > Anura > Rhinophrynidae > Rhinophrynus > Rhinophrynus dorsalis. Next base: position 156,542,824 of record CM074726.1, on the reverse strand, counting down.
GTGTATCTGTGACCAGTGGTGAAAGGTAACATACTGGACTAGGGAGCCAATCACATAGGAGACTAACACTGCAATACGTTAGATACCTCCCTGGCACTCAAAAATGGTTCAAGTGAACCTCTCGACCTAAACGAAGTTTGCGTATACGTTGCGTTAGCCATTTTCCTGTAAAATAAAATTGTTTTTGAGATATTAACTTTTATGTTTTGGTGGCACATTGTGGCACTTTATTTTAATTTCCTGCAAAATACCGAGATTTAATATGTAGGTGTAAATTATACCAAGATTTTACATAAAAATGTAAGTACATGTGTAAAATACGCACCCCCTTTCACTCCCCCTACCTACAGAAAAAAACACAAAAAGATTAATACACTGGTGTCCACATAACCCCTATCCCATTCCCTCCCTCCCCCACCTCAACACTGTATTTTTAGCTATAAGTTTGTCCCTATGAGCCCCCCACTTTCCCTCCCTCCCTCTGCCCACCCACACCTCTAGCCATCTGCATGATTAGCACCTGAAGAGGCAGTTGAGAGTTATGTCCAGCAGGTGGCATGCTTCAGTTCTTTGAGGACCTCTGCCATTTGCCTCTGTCGAATGAGTTAGTGCCCTGCCAGACATAATGGTCCGGACAGGGTACTACCATAGTGTCAATGTGTAGACCAATGTTTTTTACCTGTGTATAATTAGCAGCCCGCACACACACTTCACATAAGGGGAAATGGGGTATAAAAGTGTGTATTCTACCTGAGATTTTACAGTATTTTAATTAGTTCTGTTTTAGACCAACCTTATCACTTTCTGTGCTATTAGACACTCCCCCCAGGGTGTGGGATCTGCCTAGGTTAATTCATAGCACAGAAACGAATTAGCATAAAGTGCCAGAATGTGCTGCGAACAGATAAATGTAAATTTTGCAAAAAAATATTAATATTTTGAGAGAAATGGTTAGGAAACCATAAAGGAATTTGTTAAATATCTTTAACTGTTTGAGAGCCAGAGGGGTATGCAACGCATTGCTTTGCAATGCATTGCATACCGCACTGGCACTCAAAGGGTTAACCTTTTGAGTGGCAGAGGGGTATGCAAGGCATTGCAAAGCAATACATTGCGCACCCCCTCTGACACTCAAAGGGTTAATATTAATTAAACCAATTTTAAGGTGACAGGTCCACTTTAATAGTGCTTTTGTGAACTTTCTAAAGCAGGAGTAGTAGGAGTAACCTGGCCCTCAGACTGTTGGGAACAGCAATTTCCATCATCCACAACCAGCTGCTGGGAGGGAGCTATAGTCTCCAACAGCTAGGAGATCCGAAGAATGACGTCTTCTACTAAAACCTGTTCTACTTTTCTATTGGTGTTTGTTTTACAGTGACAACCAATCGGTAATAAACGATTGGGACAATGAGGATCAATGGTTCTCCCCAAAATCCACAATACTCCAGAAAGTAGATGGATCTGATGGTGAGATTAAATAATACTACTAATTCTTCCTTTTATATTTAACACTTTTAGTGCCAGAGAGGAATACAATGCATTAGATACCACTCTAGCACTCAAAGGGTTAAGACCCTATGTGGGGGTATAAATGCATCTAACATTGATTTTAGAGGTCGCAAAATTTGTATAAATTAAATATTTTTCATTTTAAAGAAGTAAAACTTCCTAATAATAAGTCCCCATAAACCTTACTGTAGCCAGTAAATCTTAATAGCCCCTATGAATGTTGCCCTTGTAGCTGTATTCAAAGGATAACATCTTCAATCAGCCCTCGATGTCATGTCCATGGAGGCAGACATGACAGATGCTGGAAGTTTTTTCAGACTGAAACAGGAAGAGTGGATGTGGCAACTTATTCCTTTGATGACCTGAGGGGAGTGCAATGCAGTGCAAAGCAATGATTTTTGTCATGGTCTACCTGGGCCTTGGGGTTGTGTATTTGTACCACTTCTGTATGTGCATGGCAGTTCTTCCTGCTTTATTCCGTACGGTGCATACAGACATGTGCAAGCAAGTAGGTTCCTCTCATGATCACTGACTTGTAGTCCAGCAGGTTTTTAAGTGCGTTTCTTCTGCTCACTAGCGCTTAGTTGTTAGCAGGGCCAGATTTACATCTCAGGAACCTGTAGGCACAGAAATCTGAAGTGCCCCCCCCCATTGGCCATCCCCACAGTGCTCCAAATCTCCACATTACCCCCATATCCATATTGCCCTCACATTGCCCCGTATCAGCTCCATATTGACCCCATCAGCTCCAGCTTATCCCCCATCAACTCCATATTGCTCTCACATTGCTCCCATCAGCTCCAACTTGCCCTCACATTGCCCCCATCAGCTCCAACTTGCCCTCACATTGCCATCAGCACCACATTACCCCTATCATCTTCACTTTGCTCCTCGTATCTGTTTCCTACCTCCCTGGTGGTCCAGAGGCAGGAGATGTCTGTGCCGCCTTCTACACAGACCTGCAGCTGCTGTTGCTCCCGCGCGGTCTTCTATTTAGGAATGCAGAGAGCTGGGAGAGGATGCCATCTCCCAGCACTCTGCATTAGAGCCGACGAGGGGGAAGCAACATCAGCTACAGGTCTGTGTTACCATGCGACGGGCAGGCCAGGGCGGCGGGTTACTGTGAGCAGAGCTGTGAATATTAAAACAAAAATAAAAAACAAACAAAAAAAACACTGTGAATAAAAAAAAAAAAAAATATATATATATATATATATATATATATATATATATATAAAAATGTATTTCAATGACAAGTGCCCCTCTGTGAGGTGCGCCTGTAGGCAGGTGCCTACTCTGCCTTATGGCAAATCCGGCCCTGGTTGTTAGGCTTCATCACGGCGAGCCTGCACTACTATTACTGATTGATTCTCTGGTTTCCTGATTTCAGCTAGGGATTTTGACCCTGCTTGCATTCTGCCCCCAACTCTTGGCTTGTCCCTGGTTTACTCTTGAACTCAGCCTTCTCCGACCCTTTGGCCTGAACTTGACTTTGCCATTTGGACGTCCATTTTGTTAGACATTTCTCCTGTTTAGAGTCCCTGGCTCTTCTGCTTATTTCTTGGCTTGTAGGTGTGTTCATCCTGATCTGGCCCCAGCTCAACTAAGGTCTGATATTCAGGCTCGTGGCCAAAACCTGACCTCCGTAGATGAACCCGATGAAATCACACTGGCATCTATGAACCCAAGCCTCGCATTCAAGCAGAGCACTGTAGCTTCTGTCAGCAGATAAATCACCTTTTCATCCCTTGTCCTGCTGCAGATAGGCTGCCATATGGGTCCAGGTCTTGTCACCAGCTCAACAGCATTGCACACTATTCTGGTTCTTTAAAGAGTAAAGTTTACAATATGCAATGAGCAGAGTTTGAGGAGCTGTGGTCCTGACAGTAACTGTAACGTCTGCGTACATGGACATTACAACCAGGACTGATTAAAGATTTTATGCCTTGAACCAAGGAGAAAAGTAAAAATTCATAGAAACCATTAGTATTTTCTGGCCATGGTAAGGTAAGTGAGTGATAGTATTAGGTAGTGTTACTTCTCCTTTAAGGATTATGGTGTTTTTTCACTTCTCTTAGGTAATAAGTTTTGTCGAGACCTTTTCAAGACAGATCTGCAGCTGGTAGACACCTCCATGAAGGTAAGAACGTGTCCCAATTTGTGAATCAAAATGTAAAAGAAAACTATTGCATACACCAGTGATTATCAGAGAGAGTCCTCAGAACACACTAACAGGTCCGGTTGTAACAGTATCGCTTCCTGATCACAGTTCACTGTAACTGATCGACTTGTGCTTAAAGGGGAACTGACAACTCCTCTAAGCAATACCCATAAATCAGCACAAATAATAAAAAATTGCATTAATAGGAATAATCTAACCCTTTGAATGCCAGAGGGGTATCCAGACCATTCAAAGGGTTAAAAACATATTATAACTACCAAAATTCAATGCACTGACATTTCAAACTGAGCCACCATATTGCCTTATCCTCATAGTATGAAGCTGTTGATCTTATTGACTGATTCCCCCTCACATGCACTACCTGCTGGCAAGTATCTCAATGTAACCATAAGTAGGATGAGATGTAAAGCCACATTTTTTCACGGGGGAATTTTCGAGGAAAACCCACAAATTCCCAACCTTCTCTGTGGAAATTCCAGCACATAACAACCCCATAAAATGTCCACCTTTTTGCTAACCCCCAACTATTTCATGCCAGTGTCCACCTATACCCAAATTATCCTGCCAGGGTTCAGACTCAGTAATATGTGTAGTTCTGTGGCTACCACAAGTGGGTGGAGGGCAACACGTGTTTCTATGACTCCCAGTGCAGTGGCCGGTGAGGAATTATGGGAGTTGAAGTCTGGTAATAGCTGGTGGTCCTCACATTGCCAATATCTATGGCTACCAGTGAAATGGAACAAGGCTGGGGTCAGTATGTGTGATTCTGTGGTTACTGTGGTACAAGGCTGGGGGGACAGTACGTGTGGTTCTGTGGTTACTGTGGCACAAGGCTGGGGGGTCAGTATGTGTGGTTCTGTGGTTACTGTGGCACAAGGCTGGGGGGTCAGTATGTGTGGTTCTGTGGTTACTGTGGCACCAGGCTGGGGGGTCAGTATGTGTGGATCTGTGGTTACTGTGGCACCAGGCTGGGGGGGTCAGTATGTGTGATTCTGTGGTTACTGTGGCACCAGGCTGGGGGGTCAGTATGTGTGGTTCTGTGGTTACTGTGGCACAAGGCTGGGGGGTCAGTATGTGTGGTTCTGTGGTTACTGTGGCACCAGGCTGGGGGGTCAGTATGTGTGATTCTGTGGTTACTGTGGCACCAGGCTAGGGGGTCAGTATGTGTGGTTCTGTGGTTACTGTGGCACAAGGCTGGGGGGTCAGTATGTGTGGTTCTGTGGTTACTATGGCACCAGGCTGGGGGGTCAGTATGTGTGGTTCTGTGGTTACTGTGGCACAAGGCTGGGAGGTCAGTATGTGTGGTTCTGTGGTTACTGTGGCACCAGGCTGGAGGGCTCAGTATGTGTGATTCTGTGGTTACTGTGGCACCAGGCTGGGGGGTCAGTATGTGTGGTTCTGTGGTTACTGTGGCACAAGGCTGGGGGGTCAGTATGTGTGGTTCTGTGGTTACTGTGGCACCAGGCTGGGGGGTCAGTATGTGTGATTCTGTGGTTACTGTGGCACCAGGCTAGGGGGTCAGTATGTGTGGTTCTGTGGTTACTGTGGCACAAGGCTGGGGGGTCAGTATGTGTGGTTCTGTGGTTACTATGGCACCAGGCTGGGGGGTCAGTATGTGTGGTTCTGTGGTTACTGTGGCACAAGGCTGGGAGGTCAGTATGTGTGGTTCTGTGGTTACTGTGGCACCAGGCTGGAGGGCTCAGTATGTGTGATTCTGTGGTTACTGTGGCACCAGGCTGGGGGGTCAGTATGTGTGGTTCTGTGGTTACTGTGGCACAAGGCTGGGGGGTCAGTATGTGTGGTTCTGTGGTTACTGTGGCACCATGCTGGGGGGTCAGTATGTGTGATTCTGTGGTTACTGTGGCACCAGGCTGGGGGGTCAGTATGTGTGGTTCTGTGGTTACTGTGGCACAAGGCTGGGGGGTCAGTATGTGTGGTTCTGTGGTTACTGTGGCACCAGGCTGGGGGGTAAGTATGTGTTGTTCTGTGGTTACTGTGGCACCAGGCTGGGGGGTCAGTATGTGTGATTCTGTGGTTACTGTGGCACCAGGCTGGGGGGTCAGTATGTGTGGTTCTGTGGTTACTGTGGCACAAGGCTGGGGGGGCAGTATGTGTGGTTCTGTGGTTACAGTAGTACAAGGCTGGGGGGTCAGTATGTGTGGTTCTGTGGTTACTGTGGCACACGGCTGGGGGGTCAGTATGTGTGGTTCTGTGGTTACTGTGGTACAAGGCTGGGGGGTCAGTATGTGTGGTTCTTTGGATACTGTGGCACCAGGCTGGGGGGTCAGTATGTGTGATTCTGTGGTTACTGTGGCACCAGGCTGGGGGGTCAGTATGTGTGGTTCTGTGGTTACTGTGGCACCAGGCTGGAGGGTCAGTATGTGCGGTTCTATGGTTACTGTGGCACCAGGCTGGGGGGGTCAGTATGTGTGGTTCTGTGGTTACTGTGGTACAAGGCTGGGGGGTCAGTATGTGTGGTTCTGTGGTTACTGTGGTACAAGGCTGGGAAGTCAGTATGTGTGATTCTGTGGTTACTGTGGCACCAGGCTGGGGGGTCAGTATGTGTGGTTCTGTGGTTACTGTGGCACAAGGCTGGGGGGGCAGTATGTGTGGTTCTGTGGTTACAGTAGTACAAGGCTGGGGGGTCAGTATGTGTGGTTCTGTGGTTACTATGGTACAAGGCTGGGGGGTCAGTATGTGTGGTTCTGTGGTTACTGTGGCACAAGGCTGGGGGGTCAGTATGTGTGGTTCTGTGGTTACTGTGGTACAAGGCTGGGGGGTCAGTATGTGTGGTTCTTTGGATACTGTGGCACCAGGCTGGGGGGTTAGTATGTGTGATTCTGTGGTTACTGTGGCACCAGGCTGGGGGGTCAGTATGTGTGGTTCTGTGGTTACTGTGGCACCAGGCTGGGGGGTCAGTATGTGCGGTTCTATGGTTACTGTGGCACCAGGCTGGGGGGGTCAGTATGTGTGGTTCTGTGGTTACTGTGGTACAAGGCTGGGGGGTCAGTATGTGTGGTTCTGTGGTTACTGTGGTACAAGGCTGGGAAGTCAGTATGTGTGGTTCTGTGGTTACTGTGGTACAAGGCTGGGGGGTCAGTATGTGTGGTTCTGTGGTTACTGTGGCACAAGGCTGGGGGGTCAGTATGTGTGGTTCTGTGGTTACTGTGGCACAAGGCTGGGGGGTCAGTATGTGTGGTTCTGTGGTTACTGTGGCACCAGGCTGGGGGGGGGCAGTATGTGTGATTCTGTGGTTACTGTGGCACCAGGCTGGGGGGTCAGTATGTGTGGTTCTCTGGTTACTGTGGCACCAGGCTGGGGGGTCAGTATGTGTGGTTCTATGGTTACTGTGGCACCAGGCTGGGGGGTCAGTATGTGTGGTTCTATGGTTACTGTGGCACCAGGCTGGGGGGATCAGTATGTGTGGTTCTGTGGTTACTGTGGCACAAGGCTGGGGGGTCAGTATGTGTGGTTCTGTGGTTACTGTGGCACCAGGCTGAAGGGGTCAGTATGTGTGATTCTGTGGTTACTGTGGCACAAGGCTGGGGGGTCAGTATGTGTGGTTCTGTGGTTACTGTGGCACCAGGCTGGGGGGTCAGTATGTGTGGTTCTATGGTTACTGTGGCACAAGGCTGGGGGGGCAGTATGTGTGGTTCTGTGGTTACAGTAGTACAAGGCTGGGGGGTCAGTATGTGTGGTTCTGTGGTTACTGTGGTACAAGGCTGGGGGGTCAGTATGTGTGGTTCTGTGGTTACTGTGGCACAAGGCTGGGGGGTCAGTATGTGTGGTTCTGTGGTTACTGTGGTACAAGGCTGGGGGGTCAGTATGTGTGGTTCTGTGGTTACTGTGGCACCAGGCTGGGGGGTCAGTATTTGTGATTCTGTGGTTACTGTGGCACCAGGCTGGGGGGTCAGTATGTGTGGTTCTGTGGTTACTGTGGCACCAGGCTGGGGGGTCAGTATGTGTGGTTCTGTGGTTACTGTGGCACCAGGCTGGGGGGTCAGTATGTGTGATTCTGTGGTTACTGTGGCACCAGGCTGGGGGGTCAGTATGTGTGGTTCTGTGGTTACTGTGGCACAAGGCTGTGGGGGCAGTATATGTGGTTCTGTGGTTACAGTAGTACAAGGCTGGGGGGTCAGTATGTGTGGTTCTGTGGTTACTGTGGCACAAGGCTGGGGGGTCAGTATGTGTGGTTCTGTGGTTACTATGGTACAAGGCTGGGGGGTCAGTATGTGTGGTTCTGTGGTTACTGTGGTACAAGGCTGGGGGGTCAGTATGTGTGGTTCTTTGGATACTGTGGCACCAGGCTGGGGGGTTAGTATGTGTGATTCTGTGGTTACTGTGGCACCAGGCTGGGGGGTCAGTATGTGTGGTTCTGTGGTTACTGTGGCACCAGGCTGGGGGGTCAGTATGTGCGGTTCTATGGTTACTGTGGCACCAGGCTGGGGGGGTCAGTATGTGTGGTTCTGTGGTTACTGTGGTACAAGGCTGGGGGGTCAGTATGTGTGGTTCTGTGGTTACTGTGGTACAAGGCTGGGAAGTCAGTATGTGTGGTTCTGTGGTTACTGTGGTACAAGGCTGGGGGGTCAGTATGTGTGGTTCTGTGGTTACTGTGGCACAAGGCTGGGGGGTCAGTATGTGTGGTTCTGTGGTTACTGTGGCACAAGGCTGGGGGGTCAGTATGTGTGGTTCTGTGGTTACTGTGGCACCAGGCTGGGGGGGGGCAGTATGTGTGATTCTGTGGTTACTGTGGCACCAGGCTGGGGGGTCAGTATGTGTGGTTCTCTGGTTACTGTGGCACCAGGCTGGGGGGTCAGTATGTGTGGTTCTATGGTTACTGTGGCACCAGGCTGGGGGGTCAGTATGTGTGGTTCTATGGTTACTGTGGCACCAGGCTGGGGGGATCAGTATGTGTGGTTCTGTGGTTACTGTGGCACAAGGCTGGGGGGTCAGTATGTGTGGTTCTGTGGTTACTGTGGCACCAGGCTGAAGGGGTCAGTATGTGTGATTCTGTGGTTACTGTGGCACAAGGCTGGGGGGTCAGTATGTGTGGTTCTGTGGTTACTGTGGCACCAGGCTGGGGGGTCAGTATGTGTGGTTCTATGGTTACTGTGGCACAAGGCTGGGGGGGCAGTATGTGTGGTTCTGTGGTTACAGTAGTACAAGGCTGGGGGGTCAGTATGTGTGGTTCTGTGGTTACTGTGGTACAAGGCTGGGGGGTCAGTATGTGTGGTTCTGTGGTTACTGTGGCACAAGGCTGGGGGGTCAGTATGTGTGGTTCTGTGGTTACTGTGGTACAAGGCTGGGGGGTCAGTATGTGTGGTTCTGTGGTTACTGTGGCACAAGGCTGGGGGGTCAGTATGTGTGGTTCTGTGGTTACTATGGTACAAGGCTGGGGGGTCAGTATGTGTGGTTCTGTGGTTACTGTGGCACAAGGCTGGGGGGTCAGTATGTGTGGTTCTGTGGTTACTGTGGTACAAGGCTGGGGGGTCAGTATGTGTGGTTCTTTGGATACTGTGGCACCAGGCTGGGGGGTTAGTATGTGTGATTCTGTGGTTACTGTGGCACCAGGCTGGGGGGTCAGTATGTGTGGTTCTGTGGTTACTGTGGCACCAGGCTGGGGGGTCAGTATGTGCGGTTCTATGGTTACTGTGGCACCAGGCTGGGGGGGTCAGTATGTGTGGTTCTGTGGTTACTGTGGTACAAGGCTGGGGGGTCAGTATGTGTGGTTCTGTGGTTACTGTGGTACAAGGCTGGGAAGTCAGTATGTGTGGTTCTGTGGTTACTGTGGTACAAGGCTGGGGGGTCAGTATGTGTGGTTCTGTGGTTACTGTGGCACAAGGCTGGGGGGTCAGTATGTGTGGTTCTGTGGTTACTGTGGCACAAGGCTGGGGGGTCAGTATGTGTGGTTCTGTGGTTACTGTGGCACCAGGCTGGGGGGGGGCAGTATGTGTGATTCTGTGGTTACTGTGGCACCAGGCTGGGGGGTCAGTATGTGTGGTTCTCTGGTTACTGTGGCACCAGGCTGGGGGGTCAGTATGTGTGGTTCTATGGTTACTGTGGCACCAGGCTGGGGGGTCAGTATGTGTGGTTCTATGGTTACTGTGGCACCAGGCTGGGGGGATCAGTATGTGTGGTTCTGTGGTTACTGTGGCACAAGGCTGGGGGGTCAGTATGTGTGGTTCTGTGGTTACTGTGGCACCAGGCTGAAGGGGTCAGTATGTGTGATTCTGTGGTTACTGTGGCACAAGGCTGGGGGGTCAGTATGTGTGGTTCTGTGGTTACTGTGGCACCAGGCTGGGGGGTCAGTATGTGTGGTTCTATGGTTACTGTGGCACAAGGCTGGGGGGGCAGTATGTGTGGTTCTGTGGTTACAGTAGTACAAGGCTGGGGGGTCAGTATGTGTGGTTCTGTGGTTACTGTGGTACAAGGCTGGGGGGTCAGTATGTGTGGTTCTGTGGTTACTGTGGCACAAGGCTGGGGGGTCAGTATGTGTGGTTCTGTGGTTACTGTGGTACATGGCTGGGGGGTCAGTATGTGTGGTTCTGTGGTTACTGTGGCACCAGGCTGGGGGGTCAGTATTTGTGATTCTGTGGTTACTGTGGCACCAGGCTGGGGGGTCAGTATGTGTGGTTCTGTGGTTACTGTGGCACCAGGCTGGGGGGTCAGTATGTGTGGTTCTGTGGTTACTGTGGCACCAGGCTGGGGGGTCAGTATGTGTGATTCTGTGGTTACTGTGGCACCAGGCTGGGGGGTCAGTATGTGTGGTTCTGTGGTTACTGTGGCACAAGGCTGTGGGGGCAGTATATGTGGTTCTGTGGTTACAGTAGTACAAGGCTGGGGGGTCAGTATGTGTGGTTCTGTGGTTACTGTGGCACAAGGCTGGGGGGTCAGTATGTGTGGTTCTGTGATTACTGTGGTACAAGGCTGGGGGGTCAGTATGTGTTGTTCTGTGGTTACTGTGGCACCAGGCTGGGGGGTCAGTATGTGTGATTCTGTGGTTACTGTGGCACCAGGCTGGGGGGTCAGTATGTGTGGTTCTGTGGTTACTGTGGCACCAGGCTGGGGGGTCAGTATGTGTGGTTCTATGGTTACTGTGGCACCAGGCTGGGGGGGTCAGTATGTGTGGTTCTGTGGTTACTGTGGTACAAGGCTGGGGGCTCAGTATGTGTGGTTCTGTGGTTACTGTGGTACAAGGCTGGGAAGTCAGTATGTGTGGTTCTGTGGTTACTGTGGTACAAGGCTGGGGGGTCAGTATGTGTGGTTCTGTGGTTACTGTGGTACAAGGCTGGGGGGTCAGTATGTGTGGTTCTGTGGTTACTGTGGCACAAGGCTGGGGGGTCAGTATGTGTGGTTCTGTGGTTACTGTGGCACAAGGCTGGGGGGTCAGTATGTGTGGTTCTGTGGTTACTGTGGCACCAGGCTGGGGGGGGGGTCAGTATGTGTGATTCTGTGGTTACTGTGGCACCAGGCTGGGGGGTCAGTATGTGTGGTTCTGTGGTTACTGTGGCACCAGGCTGGGGGGTCAGTATGTGTGGTTCTATGGTTACTGTGGCACCAGGCTGGGGGGTCAGTATGTGTGGTTCTATGGTTACTGTGGCACCAGGCTGGGGGGTCAGTATGTGTGGTTCTATGGTTACTGTGGCACAAGGCTGGGGGGGCAGTATGTGTGGTTCTGTGGTTACAGTAGTACAAGGCTGGGGGGTCAGTATGTGTGGTTCTGTGGTTACTGTGGTACAAGGCTGGGGGGTCAGTATGTGTGGTTCTGTGGTTACTGTGGTACAAGGCTGGGGGGTCAGTATGTGTGGTTCTGTGGTTACTGTGGCACCAGGCTGGGGGGTCAGTATGTGTGGTTCTGTGGTTACTGTGGTACAAGGCTGGGGGGTCAGTATGTGTGGTTCTTTGGATACTGTGGCACCAGGCTGGGGGGTCAGTATGTGTGATTCTGTGGTTACTGTGGCACCAGGCTGGGGGGTCAGTATGTGTGGTTCTGTGGTTACTGTGGCACCAGGCTGGGGGGTCAGTATGTGTGGTTCTATGGTTACTGTGGCATCAGGCTGGGGGGGTCAGTATGTGTGGTTCTGTGGTTACTGTGGTACAAGGCTGGCGGGTCAGTATGTGTGGTTCTGTGGTTACTGTGGTACAAGGCTGGGAAGTCAGTATGTGTGGTTCTGTGGTTACTGTGGTACAAGGCTGGGGGGTCAGTATGTGTGGTTCTGTGGTTACTGTGGCACAAGGCTGGGGGGTCAGTATGTGTGGTTCTGTGGTTACTGTGGCACAAGGCTGGGGGGTCAGTATGTGTGGTTCTGTGGTTACTGTGGCACCAGGCTGGGGGGGGGCAGTATGTGTGATTCTGTGGTTACTGTGGCACCAGGCTGGGGGGTCAGTATGTGTGGTTCTGTGGTTACTGTGGCACCAGGCTGGGGGGTCAGTATGTGTGGTTCTGTGGTTACTGTGGTACAAGGCTGGGGGGTCAGTATGTGTGGTTCTTTGGATACTGTGGCACCAGGCTGGGGGGTCAGTATGTGTGATTCTGTGGTTACTGTGGCACCAGGCTGGGGGGTCAGTATGTGTGGTTCTGTGGTTACAGTGGCACCAGGCTGGGGGGTCAGTATGTGTGGTTCTATGGTTACTGTGGCACCAGGCTGGGGGGGTCAGTATGTGTGGTTCTGTGGTTACTGTGGTATAAGGCTGGGGGGTCAGTATGTGTGGTTCTGTGGTTACTGTGGTACAAGGCTGGGAAGTTAGTATGTGTGGTTCTGTGGTTACTGTGGTACAAGGCTGGGGGGTCAGTATGTGTGGTTCTGTGGTTACTGTGGCACAAGGCTGGGGGGTCAGTATGTGTGGTTCTGTGGTTACTGTGGCACAAGGCTGGGGGGTCAGTATGTGTGATTCTGTGGTTACTGTGGCACCAGGCTGGGGGGGGGCAGTATGTGTGATTCTGTGGTTACTGTGGCACCAGGCTGGGGGGTCAGTATGTGTGGTTCTGTGGTTACTGTGGCACCAGGCTGGGGGGTCAGTATGTGTGGTTCTATGGTTACTGTGGCACCAGGCTGGGGGGGGTCAGTATGTGTGGTTCTGTGGTTACTGTGGCACAAGGCTGGGGGGTCAGTATGTGTTGTTCTGTGGTTACTGTGGCACCAGGCTGGGGGGTCAGTATGTGTGATTCTGTGGTTACTGTGGCACCAGGCTGGGGGGTCAGTATGTGTGGTTCTGTGGTTACTGTGGCACAAGGCTGGGGGGGCAGTATGTGTGGTTCTGTGGTTACAGTAGTACAAGGCTGGGGGGTCAGTATGTGTGGTTCTGTGGTTACTATGGTACAAGGCTGGGGGGTCAGTATGTGTGGTTCTGTGGTTACTGTGGCACAAGGCTGGGGGTCAGTATGTGTGGTTCTGTGGTTACTGTGGTACAAGGCTGGGGGGTCAGTATGTGTGGTTCTTTGGATACTGTGGCACCAGGCTGGGGGGTCACTATGTGTGATTCTGTGGTTACTGTGGTACAAGGCTGGGGGGTCAGTATGTGTGGTTCTGTGGTTACTGTGGTACAAGGCTGGGGGGTCAGTATGTGTGGTTCTGTGGTTACTGTGGTACAAGGCTGGGGGGTCAGTATGTGTGGTTCTGTGGTTACTGTGGCACCAGGCTGGGGGGTCAGTATGTGTGGTTCTGTGGTTACTGTGGTACAAGGCTGGGGGGTCAGTATGTGTGGTTCTTTGGATACTGTGGCACCAGGCTGGGGGGTCAGTATGTGTGATTCTGTGGTTACTGTGGCACCAGGCTGGGGGGTCAGTATGTGTGGTTCTGTGGTTACTGTGGCACCAGGCTGGGGGGTCAGTATGTGTGGTTCTATGGTTACTGTGGCATCAGGCTGGGGGGGTCAGTATGTGTGGTTCTGTGGTTACTGTGGTACAAGGCTGGCGGGTCAGTATGTGTGGTTCTGTGGTTACTGTGGTACAAGGCTGGGAAGTCAGTATGTGTGGTTCTGTGGTTACTGTGGTACAAGGCTGGGGGGTCAGTATGTGTGGTTCTGTGGTTACTGTGGCACAAGGCTGGGGGGTCAGTATGTGTGGTTCTGTGGTTACTGTGGCACAAGGCTGGGGGGTCAGTATGTGTGGTTCTGTGGTTACTGTGGCACCAGGCTGGGGGGGGGCAGTATGTGTGATTCTGTGGTTACTGTGGCACCAGGCTGGGGGGTCAGTATGTGTGGTTCTGTGGTTACTGTGGCACCAGGCTGGGGGGTCAGTATGTGTGGTTCTGTGGTTACTGTGGTACAAGGCTGGGGGGTCAGTATGTGTGGTTCTTTGGATACTGTGGCACCAGGCTGGGGGGTCAGTATGTGTGATTCTGTGGTTACTGTGGCACCAGGCTGGGGGGTCAGTATGTGTGGTTCTGTGGTTACAGTGGCACCAGGCTGGGGGGTCAGTATGTGTGGTTCTATGGTTACTGTGGCACCAGGCTGGGGGGGTCAGTATGTGTGGTTCTGTGGTTACTGTGGTATAAGGCTGGGGGGTCAGTATGTGTGGTTCTGTGGTTACTGTGGTACAAGGCTGGGAAGTTAGTATGTGTGGTTCTGTGGTTACTGTGGTACAAGGCTGGGGGGTCAGTATGTGTGGTTCTGTGGTTACTGTGGCACAAGGCTGGGGGGTCAGTATGTGTGGTTCTGTGGTTACTGTGGCACAAGGCTGGGGGGTCAGTATGTGTGATTCTGTGGTTACTGTGGCACCAGGCTGGGGGGGGGCAGTATGTGTGATTCTGTGGTTACTGTGGCACCAGGCTGGGGGGTCAGTATGTGTGGTTCTGTGGTTACTGTGGCACCAGGCTGGGGGGTCAGTATGTGTGGTTCTATGGTTACTGTGGCACCAGGCTGGGGGGGGTCAGTATGTGTGGTTCTGTGGTTACTGTGGCACAAGGCTGGGGGGTCAGTATGTGTTGTTCTGTGGTTACTGTGGCACCAGGCTGGGGGGTCAGTATGTGTGATTCTGTGGTTACTGTGGCACCAGGCTGGGGGGTCAGTATGTGTGGTTCTGTGGTTACTGTGGCACAAGGCTGGGGGGGCAGTATGTGTGGTTCTGTGGTTACAGTAGTACAAGGCTGGGGGGTCAGTATGTGTGGTTCTGTGGTTACTATGGTACAAGGCTGGGGGGTCAGTATGTGTGGTTCTGTGGTTACTGTGGCACAAGGCTGGGGGGTCAGTATGTGTGGTTCTGTGGTTACTGTGGTACAAGGCTGGGGGGTCAGTATGTGTGGTTCTTTGGATACTGTGGCACCAGGCTGGGGGGTCACTATGTGTGATTCTGTGGTTACTGTGGCACCAGGCTGGGGGGTCAGTATGTGTGGTTCTGTGGTTACTGTCGCACCAGGCTGGGGGGTCAGTATGTGCGGTTCTATGGTTACTGTGGCACCAGGCTGGGGGGGTCAGTATGTGTGGTTCTGTGGTTACTGTGGTACAAGGCTGGGGGGTCAGTATGTGTGGTTCTGTGGTTACTGTGGTACAAGGCTGGGAAGTCAGTATGTTTGGTTCTGTGGTTACTGTGGTACAAGGCTGGGGGGTCAGTATGTGTGGTTCTGTGGTTACTGTGGCACAAGGCTGGGGGGTCAGTATGTGTGGTTCTGTGGTTACTGTGGCACAAGGCTGGGGGGTCAGTATGTTTGGTTCTGTGGTTACTGTGGCACCAGGCTGGGGGGGGGGGCAGTATGTGTGATTCTGTGGTTACTGTGGCACCAGGCTGGGGGGTCAGTATGTGTGGTTCTGTGGTTACTGTGGCACCAGGCTGGGGGGTCAGTATGTGTGGTTCTATGGTTACTGTGGCACCAGGCTGGGGGGTCAGTATGTGTGGTTCTATGGTTACTGTGGCACCAGGCTGGGGGGGTCAGTATGTGTGGTTCTGTGGTTACTGTGGCACAAGGCTGGGGGGTCAGTATGTGTGATTCTGTGGTTACTGTGGCACCAGGCTGAAGGGGTCAGTATGTGTGATTGTGTGGTTACTGTGGCACAAGGCTGGGGGGTCAGTATGTGTGGTTCTGTGGTTACTGTGGCACCAGGCTGGGGGGTCAGTATGTGTGGTTCTATGGTTACTGTGGCACAAGGCTGGGGGGGCAGTATGTGTGGTTCTGTGGTTACAGTAGTACAAGGCTGGGGGGGCAGTATGTGTGGTTCTGTGGTTACTGTGGTACAAGGCTGGGGGGTCAGTATGTGTGGTTCTGTGGTTACTGTGGCACAAGGCTGGGGGGTCAGTATGTGTGGTTCTGTGGTTACTGTGGTACAAGGCTGGGAGGTCAGTATGTGTGGTTCTGTGGTTACTGTGGCACCAGGCTGGGGGGTCAGTATTTGTGATTCTGTGGTTACTGTGGCACCAGGCTGGGGGGTCAGTATGTGTGGTTCTGTGGTTACTGTGGCACCAGGCTGGGGGGTCAGTATGTGTGGTTCTGTGGTTACTGTGGCACCAGGCTGGGGGGTCAGTATGTGTGATTCTGTGGTTACTGTGGCACCAGGCTGGGGGGTTAGTATGTGTGGTTCTGTGGTTACTGTGGCACAAGGCTGGGGGGGCAGTATGTGTGGTTCTGTGGTTACAGTAGTACAAGGCTGGGGGGTCAGTATGTGTGGTTCTGTGGTTACTGTGGTACAAGGCTGGGGGGTCAGTATGTGTGGTTCTGTGGTTACTGTGGCACAAGGCTGGGGGGTCAGTATGTGTGGTTCTGTGCTTACTGTGGTACAAGGCTGGGGGGTCAGTATGTGTGGTTCTGTGGTTACTGTGGCACCAGGCTGGGGGGTCAGTATGTGTGATTCTCTGGTTACTGTGGCACCAGGCTGGGGGGTCAGTATGTGTGGTTCTGTGGTTACTGTGGCACCAGGCTGGGGGGTCAGTATGTGTGGTTCTATGGTTACTGTGGCACCAGGCTGGGGGGGTCAGTATGTGTGGTTCTGTGGTTACTGTGGTACAAGGCTGGGGGCTCAGTATGTGTGGTTCTGTGGTTACTGTGGTACAAGGCTGGGAAGTCAGTATGTGTGGTTCTGTGGTTACTGTGGTACAAGGCTGGGGGGTCAGTATGTGTGGTTCTGTGGTTACTGTGGTACAAGGCTGGGGGGTCAGTATGTGTGGTTCTGTGGTTACTGTGGCACAAGGCTGGGGGGTCAGTATGTGTGGTTCTGTGGTTACTGTGGCACAAGGCTGGGGGGTCAGTATGTGTGGTTCTGTGGTTACTGTGGCACCAGGCTGGGGGGGTCAGTATGTGTGATTCTGTGGTTACTGTGGCACCAGGCTGGGGGGTCAGTATGTGTGGTTCTGTGGTTACTGTGGCACCAGGCTGGGGGGTCAGTATGTGTGGTTCTATGGTTACTGTGGCACCAGGCTGGGGGGTCAGTATGTGTGGTTCTATGGTTACTGTGGAACAAGGCTGGGGGGGCAGTATGTGTGGTTCTATGGTTACTGTGGCACAAGGCTGGGGGGGCAGTATGTGTGGTTCTGTGGTTACAGTAGTACAAGGCTGGGGGGTCAGTATGTGTGGTTCTGTGGTTACTGTGGTACAAGGCTGGGGGGTCAGTATGTGTGGTTCTGTGGTTACTGTGGTACAAGGCTGGGGGGTCAGTATGTGTGGTTCTGTGGTTACTGTGGTACAAGGCTGGGGGGTCAGTATGTGTGGTTCTTTGGATACTGTGGCACCAGGCTGGGGGGTCAGTATGTGTGATTCTGTGGTTACTGTGGCACCAGGCTGGGGGGTCAGTATGTGTGGTTCTGTGGTTACTGTGGCACCAGGCTGGGGGGTCAGTATGTGTGGTTCTATGGTTACTGTGGCATCAGGCTGGGGGGGTCAGTATGTGTGGTTCTGTGGTTACTGTGGTACAAGGCTGGGGGGTCAGTATGTGTGGTTCTGTGGTTACTGTGGTACAAGGCTGGGAAGTCAGTATGTGTGGTTCTGTGGTTACTGTGGTACAAGGCTGGGGGGTCAGTATGTGTGGTTCTGTGGTTACTGTGGCACAAGGCTGGGGGGTCAGTATGTGTGGTTCTGTGGTTACTGTGGCACAAGGCTGGGGGGTCAGTATGTGTGGTTCTTTGGTTACTGTGGCACCAGGCTGGGGGGGGGGGGCAGTATGTGTGATTCTGTGGTTACTGTGGCACCAGGCTGGGGGGTCAGTATGTGTGGTTCTGTGGTTACTGTGGCACCAGGCTGGGGGGTCAGTATGTGTGGTTCTGTGGTTACTGTGGTACAAGGCTGGGGGGTCAGTACGTGTGGTTCTTTGGATACTGTGGCACCAGGCTGGGGGGTCAGTATGTGTGATTCTGTGGTTACTGTGGCACCAGGCTGGGGGGTCAGTATGTGTGGTTCTGTGGTTACTGTGGCACCAGGCTGGGGGGTCAGTATGTGTGGTTCTATGGTTACTGTGGCACCAGGCTGGGGGGGTCAGTATGTGTGGTTCTGTGGTTACTGTGGTACAAGGCTGGGGGGTCAGTATGTGTGGTTCTGTGGTTACTGTGGTACAAGGCTGGGAAGTTAGTATGTGTGGTTCTGTGGTTACTGTGGTACAAGGCTGGGGGGTCAGTATGTGTGGTTCTGTGGTTACTGTGGCACAAGGCTGGGGGGTCAGTATGTGTGGTTCTGTGGTTACTGTGGCACAAGGCTGGGGGGTCAGTATGTGTGGTTCTGTGGTTACTGTGGCACCAGGCTGGGGGGGGCAGTATGTGTGATTCTGTGGTTACTGTGGCACCAGGCTGGGGGGTCAGTATGTGTGGTTCTGTGGTTACTGTGGCACCAGGCTGGGGGGTCAGTATGTGTGGTTCTATGGTTACTGTGGCACCAGACTGGGGGGGTCAGTATGTGTGGTTCTGTGGTTACTGTGGCACGAGGCTGGGGGGTCAGTATGTGTGGTTCTGTGGTTACTGTGGTACAAGGCTGGGGGGTCAGTATGTGTGGTTCTGTGGTTACTGTGGCACCAGGCTGGGGGGTCAGTATTTGTGATTCTGTGGTTACTGTGGCACTAGGCTGGGGGGTCAGTATGTGTGGTTCTGTGGTTACTGTGGCACCAGGCTGGGGGGTCAGTATGTGTGGTTCTGTGGTTACTGTGGCACCAGGCTGGGGGGTCAGTATGTGTGATTCTGTGGTTACTGTGGCACCAGGCTGGGGGGTCAGTATGTGTGGTTCTGTGGTTACTGTGGCACAAGGCTGGGGGGGCAGTATGTGTGGTTCTGTGGTTACAGTAGTACAAGGCTGGGGGGTCAGTATGTGTGGTTCTGTGGTTACTGTGGTACAAGGCTGGGGGGTCAGTATGTGTGGTTCTGTGGTTACTGTGGCACAAGGCTGGGGGGGTCAGTATGTGTGGTTCTGTGGTTACTGTGGTACAAGGCTGGGGGGTCAGTATGTGTGGTTCTGTGGTTACTGTGGCACAAGGCTGGGGGGTCAGTATGTGTGGTTCTGTGCTTACTGTGGTACAAGGCTGGGGGGTCAGTATGTGTGGTTCTGTGGTTACTGTGGCACCAGGCTGGGGGGTCAGTATGTGTGATTCTCTGGTTACTGTGGCACCAGGCTGGGGGGTCAGTATGTGTGGTTCTGTGGTTACTGTGGCACCAGGCTGGGGGGTCAGTATGTGTGGTTCTATGGTTACTGTGGCACCAGGCTGGGGGGGTCAGTATGTGTGGTTCTGTGGTTACTGTGGTACAAGGCTGGGGGCTCAGTATGTGTGGTTCTGTGGTTACTGTGGTACAAGGCTGGGAAGTCAGTATGTGTGGTTCTGTGGTTACTGTGGTACAAGGCTGGGGGGTCAGTATGTGTGGTTCTGTGGTTACTGTGGTACAAGGCTGGGGGGTCAGTATGTGTGGTTCTGTGGTTACTGTGGCACAAGGCTGGGGGGTCAGTATGTGTGGTTCTGTGGTTACTGTGGCACAAGGCTGGGGGGTCAGTATGTGTGGTTCTGTGGTTACTGTGGCACCAGGCTGGGGGGGGTCAGTATGTGTGATTCTGTGGTTACTGTGGCACCAGGCTGGGGGGTCAGTATGTGTGGTTCTGTGGTTACTGTGGCACCAGGCTGGGGGGTCAGTATGTGTGGTTCTATGGTTACTGTGGCACCAGGCTGGGGGGTCAGTATGTGTGGTTCTATGGTTACTGTGGAACAAGGCTGGGGGGGCAGTATGTGTGGTTCTATGGTTACTGTGGCACAAGGCTGGGGGGGCAGTATGTGTGGTTCTGTGGTTACAGTAGTACAAGGCTGGGGGGTCAGTATGTGTGGTTCTGTGGTTACTGTGGTACAAGGCTGGGGGGTCAGTATGTGTGGTTCTGTGGTTACTGTGGCACCAGGCTGGGGGGTCAGTATGTGTGGTTCTGTGGTTACTGTGGTACAAGGCTGGGGGTCAGTATGTGTGGTTCTTTGGATACTGTGGCACCAGGCTGGGGGGTCAGTATGTGTGATTCTGTGGTTACTGTGGCACCAGGCTGGGGGGTCAGTATGTGTGGTTCTGTGGTTACTGTGGCACCAGGCTGGGGGGTCAGTATGTGTGGTTCTATGGTTACTGTGGCATCAGGCTGGGGGGGTCAGTATGTGTGGTTCTGTGGTTACTGTGGTACAAGGCTGGGGGCTCAGTATGTGTGGTTCTGTGGTTACTGTGGTACAAGGCTGGGAAGTCAGTATGTGTGGTTCTGTGGTTACTGTGGTACAAGGCTGGGGGGTCAGTATGTGTGGTTCTGTGGTTACTGTGGTACAAGGCTGGGGGGTCAGTATGTGTGGTTCTGTGGTTACTGTGGCACAAGGCTGGGGGGTCAGTATGTGTGGTTCTGTGGTTACTGTGGCACAAGGCTGGGGGGTCAGTATGTGTGGTTCTGTGGTTACTGTGGCACCAGGCTGGGGGGGTCAGTATGTGTGATTCTGTGGTTACTGTGGCACCAGGCTGGGGGGTCAGTATGTGTGGTTCTGTGGTTACTGTGGCACCAGGCTGGGGGGTCAGTATGTGTGGTTCTATGGTTACTGTGGCACCAGGCTGGGGGGTCAGTATGTGTGGTTCTATGGTTACTGTGGAACAAGGCTGGGGGGGCAGTATGTGTGGTTCTATGGTTACTGTGGCACAAGGCTGGGGGGGCAGTATGTGTGGTTCTGTGGTTACAGTAGTACAAGGCTGGGGGGTCAGTATGTGTGGTTCTGTGGTTACTGTGGTACAAGGCTGGGGGGTCAGTATGTGTGGTTCTGTGGTTACTGTGGTACAAGGCTGGGGGGTCAGTATGTGTGGTTCTGTGGTTACTGTGGCACCAGGCTGGGGGGTCAGTATGTGTGGTTCTGTGGTTACTGTGGTACAAGGCTGGGGGGTCAGTATGTGTGGTTCTTTGGATACTGTGGCACCAGGCTGGGGGGTCAGTATGTGTGATTCTGTGGTTACTGTGGCACCAGGCTGGGGGGTCAGTATGTGTGGTTCTGTGGTTACTGTGGCACCAGGCTGGGGGGTCAGTATGTGTGGTTCTATGGTTACTGTGGCATCAGGCTGGGGGGGTCAGTATGTGTGGTTCTGTGGTTACTGTGGTACAAGGCTGGGGGGTCAGTATGTGTGGTTCTGTGGTTACTGTGGTACAAGGCTGGGAAGTCAGTATGTGTGGTTCTGTGGTTACTGTGGTACAAGGCTGGGGGGTCAGTATGTGTGGTTCTGTGGTTACTGTGGCACAAGGCTGGGGGGTCAGTATGTGTGGTTCTGTGGTTACTGTGGCACAAGGCTGGGGGGTCAGTATGTGTGGTTCTTTGGTTACTGTGGCACCAGGCTGGGGGGGGGGGCAGTATGTGTGATTCTGTGGTTACTGTGGCACCAGGCTGGGGGGTCAGTATGTGTGGTTCTGTGGTTACTGTGGCACCAGGCTGGGGGGTCAGTATGTGTGGTTCTGTGGTTACTGTGGTACAAGGCTGGGGGGTCAGTATGTGTGGTTCTTTGGATACTGTGGCACCAGGCTGGGGGGTCAGTATGTGTGATTCTGTGGTTACTGTGGCACCAGGCTGGGGGGTCAGTATGTGTGGTTCTGTGGTTACTGTGGCACCAGGCTGGGGGGTCAGTATGTGTGGTTCTATGGTTACTGTGGCACCAGGCTGGGGGGGTCAGTATGTGTGGTTCTGTGGTTACTGTGGTACAAGGCTGGGGGGTCAGTATGTGTGGTTCTGTGGTTACTGTGGTACAAGGCTGGGAAGTTAGTATGTGTGGTTCTGTGGTTACTGTGGTACAAGGCTGGGGGGTCAGTATGTGTGGTTCTGTGGTTACTGTGGCACAAGGCTGGGGGGTCAGTATGTGTGGTTCTGTGGTTACTGTGGCACAAGGCTGGGGGGTCAGTATGTGTGGTTCTGTGGTTACTGTGGCACCAGGCTGGGGGGGGCAGTATGTGTGATTCTGTGGTTACTGTGGCACCAGGCTGGGGGGTCAGTATGTGTGGTTCTGTGGTTACTGTGGCACCAGGCTGGGGGGGTCAGTATGTGTGGTTCTATGGTTACTGTGGCACCAGGCTGGGGGGGTCAGTATGTGTGGTTCTGTGGTTACTGTGGCACGAGGCTGGGGGGTCAGTATGTGTGGTTCTGTGGTTACTGTGGTACAAGGCTGGGGGGTCAGTATGTGTGGTTCTGTGGTTACTGTGGCACCAGGCTGGGGGGTCAGTATTTGTGATTCTGTGGTTACTGTGGCACCAGGCTGGGGGGTCAGTATGTGTGGTTCTGTGGTTACTGTGGCACCAGGCTGGGGGGTCAGTATGTGTGGTTCTGTGGTTACTGTGGCACCAGGCTGGGGGGTCAGTATGTGTGATTCTGTGGTTACTGTGGCACCAGGCTGGGGGGTCAGTATGTGTGGTTCTGTGGTTACTGTGGCACAAGGCTGGGGGGGCAGTATGTGTGGTTCTGTGGTTACAGTAGTACAAGGCTGGGGGGTCAGTATGTGTGGTTCTGTGGTTACTGTGGTACAAGGCTGGGGGGTCAGTATGTGTGGTTCTGTGGTTACTGTGGCACAAGGCTGGGGGGTCAGTATGTGTGGTTCTGTGCTTACTGTGGTACAAGGCTGGGGGGTCAGTATGTGTGGTTCTGTGGTTACTGTGGCACCAGGCTGGGGGGTCAGTATGTGTGATTCTCTGGTTACTGTGGCACCAGGCTGGGGGGTCAGTATGTGTGGTTCTGTGGTTACTGTGGCACCAGGCTGGGGGGTCAGTATGTGTGGTTCTATGGTTACTGTGGCACCAGGCTGGGGGGGTCAGTATGTGTGGTTCTGTGGTTACTGTGGTACAAGGCTGGGGGCTCAGTATGTGTGGTTCTGTGGTTACTGTGGTACAAGGCTGGGAAGTCAGTATGTGTGGTTCTGTGGTTACTGTGGTACAAGGCTGGGGGGTCAGTATGTGTGGTTCTGTGGTTACTGTGGTACAAGGCTGGGGGGTCAGTATGTGTGGTTCTGTGGTTACTGTGGCACAAGGCTGGGGGGTCAGTATGTGTGGTTCTGTGGTTACTGTGGCACAAGGCTGGGGGGTCAGTATGTGTGGTTCTGTGGTTACTGTGGCACCAGGCTGGGGGGGGTCAGTATGTGTGATTCTGTGGTTACTGTGGCACCAGGCTGGGGGGTCAGTATGTGTGGTTCTGTGGTTACTGTGGCACCAGGCTGGGGGGTCAGTATGTGTGGTTCTATGGTTACTGTGGCACCAGGCTGGGGGGTCAGTATGTGTGGTTCTATGGTTACTGTGGAACAAGGCTGGGGGGGCAGTATGTGTGGTTCTATGGTTACTGTGGCACAAGGCTGGGGGGGCAGTATGTGTGGTTCTGTGGTTACAGTAGTACAAGGCTGGGGGGTCAGTATGTGTGGTTCTGTGGTTACTGTGGTACAAGGCTGGGGGGTCAGTATGTGTGGTTCTGTGGTTACTGTGGTACAAGGCTGAGGGGTCAGTATGTGTGGTTCTGTGGTTACTGTGGCACCAGGCTGGGGGGTCAGTATGTGTGGTTCTGTGGTTACTGTGGTACAAGGCTGGGGGGTCAGTATGTGTGGTTCTTTGGATACTGTGGCACCAGGCTGGGGGGTCAGTATGTGTGATTCTGTGGTTACTGTGGCACCAGGCTGGGGGGTCAGTATGTGTGGTTCTGTGGTTACTGTGGCACCAGGCTGGGGGGTCAGTATGTGTGGTTCTATGGTTACTGTGGCATCAGGCTGGGGGGGTCAGTTTGTGTGGTTCTGTGGTTACTGTGGTACAAGGCTGGGGGGTCAGTATGTGTGGTTCTGTGGTTACTGTGGTACAAGGCTGGGAAGTCAGTATGTGTGGTTCTGTGGTTACTGTGGTACAAGGCTGGGGGGTCAGTATGTGTGGTTCTGTGGTTACTGTGGCACAAGGCTGGGGGGTCAGTATGTGTGGTTCTGTGGTTACTGTGGCACAAGGCTGGGGGGTCAGTATGTGTGGTTCTTTGGTTACTGTGGCACCAGGCTGGGGGGGGGGGCAGTATGTGTGATTCTGTGGTTACTGTGGCACCAGGCTGGGGGGTCAGTATGTGTGGTTCTGTGGTTACTGTGGCACCAGGCTGGGGGGTCAGTATGTGTGGTTCTGTGGTTACTGTGGTACAAGGCTGGGGGGTCAGTATGTGTGGTTCTTTGGATACTGTGGCACCAGGCTGGGGGGTCAGTATGTGTGATTCTGTGGTTACTGTGGCACCAGGCTGGGGGGTCAGTATGTGTGGTTCTGTGGTTACTGTGGCACCAGGCTGGGGGGTCAGTATGTGTGGTTCTATGGTTACTGTGGCACCAGGCTGGGGGGGTCAGTATGTGTGGTTCTGTGGTTACTGTGGTACAAGGCTGGGGGGTCAGTATGTGTGGTTCTGTGGTTACTGTGGTACAAGGCTGGGAAGTTAGTATGTGTGGTTCTGTGGTTACTGTGGTACAAGGCTGGGGGGTCAGTATGTGTGGTTCTGTGGTTACTGTGGCACAAGGCTGGGGGGTCAGTATGTGTGGTTCTGTGGTTACTGTGGCACAAGGCTGGGGGGTCAGTATGTGTGGTTCTGTGGTTACTGTGGCACCAGGCTGGGGGGGGCAGTATGTGTGATTCTGTGGTTACTGTGGCACCAGGCTGGGGGGTCAGTATGTGTGGTTCTGTGGTTACTGTGGCACCAGGCTGGGGGGTCAGTATGTGTGGTTCTATGGTTACTGTGGCACCAGGCTGGGGGGGTCAGTATGTGTGGTTCTGTGGTTACTGTGGCACGAGGCTGGGGGGTCAGTATGTGTGGTTCTGTGGTTACTGTGGTACAAGGCTGGGGGGTCAGTATGTGTGGTTCTGTGGTTACTGTGGCACCAGGCTGGGGGGTCAGTATTTGTGATTCTGTGGTTACTGTGGCACCAGGCTGGGGGGTCAGTATGTGTGGTTCTGTGGTTACTGTGGCACCAGGCTGGGGGGTCAGTATGTGTGGTTCTGTGGTTACTGTGGCACCAGGCTGGGGGGTCAGTATGTGTGATTCTGTGGTTACTGTGGCACCAGGCTGGGGGGTCAGTATGTGTGGTTCTGTGGTTACTGTGGCACAAGGCTGGGGGGGCAGTATGTGTGGTTCTGTGGTTACAGTAGTACAAGGCTGGGGGGTCAGTATGTGTGGTTCTGTGGTTACTGTGGTACAAGGCTGGGGGGTCAGTATGTGTGGTTCTGTGGTTACTGTGGCACAAGGCTGGGGGGGTCAGTATGTGTGGTTCTGTGGTTACTGTGGTACAAGGCTGGGGGGTCAGTATGTGTGGTTCTGTGTTTACTGTGGCACCAGGCTGGGGGGTCAGTATGTGTGATTCTGTGGTTACTGTGGCACCAGGCTGGGGGGTCAGTATGTGTGGTTCTGTGGTTACTGTGGCACCAGGCTGGGGGGTCAGTATGTGTGGTTCTATGGTTACTGTGGCACCAGGCTGGGGGGGTCAGTATGTGTGGTTCTGTGGTTACTGTGGTACAAGGCTGGGGGGTCAGTATGTGTGGTTCTGTGGTTACTGTGGTACAAGGCTGGGAAGTCAGTATGTGTGGTTCTGTGGTTACTGTGGTACAAGGCTGGGGGGTCAGTATGTGTGGTTCTGTGGTTACTGTGGTACAAGGCTGGGGGGTCAGTATGTGTGGTTCTGTGGTTACTGTGGCACAAGGCTGGGGGGTCAGTATGTGTGGTTCTGTGGTTACTGTGGCACAAGGCTGGGGGGTCAGTATGTGTGGTTCTGTGGTTACTGTGGCACCAGGCTGGGGGGGGTCAGTATGTGTGATTCTGTGGTTACTGTGGCACCAGGCTGGGGGGTCAGTATGTGTGGTTCTGTGGTTACTGTGGCACCAGGCTGGGGGGTCAGTATGTGTGGTTCTATGGTTACTGTGGCACCAGGCTGGGGGGTCAGTATGTGTGGTTCTATGGTTACTGTGGCACAAGGCTGGGGGGGCAGTATGTGTGGTTCTGTGGTTACAGTAGTACAAGGCTGGGGGGTCAGTATGTGTGGTTCTGTGGTTACTGTGGTACAAGGCTGGGGGGTCAGTATGTGTGGTTCTGTGGTTACTGTGGCATAAGGCTGGGGGGTCAGTATGTGTGGTTCTGTGGTTACTGTGGTACAAGGCTGGGGGGTCAGTATGTGTGGTTCTGTGGTTACTGTGGCACCAGGCTGGGGGGTCAGTATGTGTGATTCTGTGGTTACTGTGGCACCAGGCTGGGGGGTCAGTATGTGTGGTTCTATGGTTACTGTGGCACCAGGCTGGGGGGTCAGTATGTGTGGTTCTATGGTTACTGTGGCACCAGGCTGGGGGGGTCAGTATGTGTGGTTCTGTGGTTACTGTGGCACGAGGCTGGGGGGTCAGTATGTGTGGTTCTGTGGTTACTGTGGCACCAGGCTGGGGGGGTCAGTATGTGTGATTCTGTGGTTACTGTGGCACGAGGCTGGGGGGTCAGTATGTGTGGTTCTGTGGTTACTGTGGCACCAGGCTGGGGGGTCAGTATGTGTGGTTCTGTGGTTACTGTGGCACAAGGCTGGGGGGGCAGTATGTGTGGTTCTGTGGTTACAGTAGTTCAAGGCTGGGGGGTCAGTATGTGTGGTTCTGTGGTTACTGTGGCACAAGGCTGGGGGGTCAGTATGTGTGGTTCTGTGGTTACTGTGGTACAAGGCTGGGGGGTCAGTATGTGTGGTTCTGTGGTTACTGTGGCACCAGGCTGGGGGGTCAGTATGTGTGATTCTGTGGTTACTGTGGCACCAGGCTGGGGGGTCAGTATGTGTGGTTCTGTGGTTACTGTGGCACCAGGCTGGGGGGTCAGTATGTGTGGTTCTGTGGTTACTGTGGCACCAGGCTGGGGGGTCAGTATGTGTGATTCTGTGGTTACTGTGGCACCAGGCTGGGGGGTCAGTATGTGTGGTTCTGTGGTTACTGTGGCACAAGGCTGGGGGTGCAGTATGTGTGGTTCTGTGGTTACAGTAGTACAAGGCTGGGGGGTCAGTATGTGTGGTTCTGTGGTTACTGTGGTACAAGGCTGGGGGGTCAGTATGTGTGGTTCTGTGGTTACTGAGGCACTAGGCTGGGGGGTCAGTATGTGTGGTTCTGTGGTTACTGTGGTACAAGGCTGGGGGGTCAGTATCTGTGGTTCTGTGGTTACTGTGGCACCAGGCTGGGGGGTCAGTATGTGTGATTCTGTGGTTACTGTGGCACCAAGCTGGGGGGTCAGTATGTGTGGTTCTGTGGTTACTGTGGCACCAGGCTGGGGGGACAGTATGTGTGGTTCTATGGTTACTGTGGCACCAGGCTGGGGGGGTCAGTATGTGTGGTTCTGTGGTTACTGTGGTACAAGGCTGGGGGATCAGTATGTGTGGTTCTGTGGTTACTGTGGTACAAGGCTGGGAAGTCAGTATGTGTGATTCTGTGGTTACTGTGGCACCAGGCTGGGGGGTCAGTATGTGTGGTTCTGTGGTTACTGTGGCACCAGGCTGGGTGGTCAGTATGTGTGGTTCTATGGTTACTGTGGCACCAGGCTGGGGGGGTCAGTATGTGTGGTTCTGTGGTTACTGTGGTACAAGGCTGGGGGGTCAGTATGTGTGGTTCTGTGGTTACTGTGGTACAAGGCTGGGAAGTTAGTATGTGTGGTTCTGTGGTTACTGTGGTACAAGGCTGGGGGGTCAGTATGTGTGGTTCTGTGGTTACTGTGGCACAAGGCTGGGGGGTCAGTATGTGTGGTTCTGTGGTTACTGTGGCACAAGGCTGGGGGGTCAGTATGTGTGGTTCTGTGGTTACTGTGGCACCAGGCTGGGGGGGCAGTATGTGTGATTCTGTGGTTACTGTGGCACCAGGCTGGGGGGTCAGTATGTGTGGTTCTGTGGTTACTGTGGCACCAGGCTGGGGGGTCAGTATGTGTGGTTCTATGGTTACTGTGGCACCAGGCTGGGGGGTCAGTATGTGTGGTTCTGTGGTTACTGTGGCACAAGGCTGGGGGGTCAGTATGTGTGGTTCTGTGGTTACTGTGGCACCAGGCTGGGGGGGTCAGTATGTGTGATTCTGTGGTTACTGTGGCACGAGGCTGGGGGGTCAGTATGTGTGGTTCTGTGGTTACTGTGGCACCAGGCTGGGGGGTCAGTATGTGTGGTTCTATGGTTACTGTGGCACAAGGCTGGGGGGGCAGTATGTGTGGTTCTGTGGTTACAGTAGTACAAGGCTGGGGGGTCAGTATGTGTGGTTCTGTGGTTACTGTGGTACAAGGCTGGGGGGTCAGTATGTGTGGTTCTGTGGTTACTGTGGCACAAGGCTGGGGGGTCAGTATGTGTGGTTCTGTGGTTACGGTGGTACAAGGCTGGGGGGTCAGTATGTGTGGTTCTGTGGTTACTGTGGCACCAGGCTGGGGGGTCAGTATTTGTGATTCTGTGGTTACTGTGGCACCAGGCTGGGGGGTCAGTATGTGTGGTTCTGTGGTTACTGTGGCACCAGGCTGGGGGGTCAGTATGTGTGGTTCTGTGGTTACTGTGGCACCAGGCTGGGGGGTCAGTATGTGTGATTCTGTGGTTACTGTGGCACCAGGCTGGGGGGTCAGTATGTGTGGTTCTGTGGTTACTGTGGCACAAGGCTGGGGGGGCAGTATGTGTGGTTCTGTGGTTACAGTAGTACAAGGCTGGGGGGTCAGTATGTGTGGTTCTGTGGTTACTGTTGTACAAGGCTGGGGGGTCAGTATGTGTGGTTCTGTGGTTACTGTGGCACAAGGCTGGGGGGTCAGTATGTGTGGTTCTGTGGTTACTGTGGTACAAGGCTGGGGGGTCAGTATGTGTGGTTCTGTGGTTACTGTGGTACAAGGCTGGGAAGTCAGTATGTGTGGTTCTGTGGTTACTGTGGTACAAGGCTGGGGGGTCAGTATGTGTGGTTCTGTGGTTACTGTGGTACAAGGCTGGGGGGTCAGTATGTGTGGTTCTGTGGTTACTGTGGCACAAGGCTGGGGGGTCAGTATGTGTGGTTCTGTGGTTACTGTGGCACCAGGCTGGGGGGGTCAGTATGTGTGATTCTGTGGTTACTGTGGCACGAGGCTGGGGGGTCAGTATGTGTGGTTCTGTGGTTACTGTGGCACCAGGCTGGGGGGTCAGTATGTGTGGTTCTATGGTTACTGTGGCACAAGGCTGGGGGGGCAGTATGTGTGGTTCTGTGGTTACAGTAGATCAAGGCTGGGGGGTCAGTATGTGTGGTTCTGTGGTTACTGTGGCACAAGGCTGGGGGGTCAGTATGTGTGGTTCTGTGGTTACTGTGGTACAAGGCTGGGGGGTCAGTATGTGTGGTTCTGTGGTTACTGTGGCACCAGGCTGGGGGGTCAGTATGTGTGATTCTGTGGTTACTGTGGCACCAGGCTGGGGGGTCAGTATGTGTGGTTCTGTGGTTACTGTGGCACCAGGCTGGGGGGTCAGTATGTGTGGTTCTGTGGTTACTGTGGCACCAGGCTGGGGGGTCAGTATGTGTGATTCTGTGGTTACTGTGGCACCAGGCTGGGGGGTCAGTATGTGTGGTTCTGTGGTTACTGTGGCACAAGGCTGGGGGTGCAGTATGTGTGGTTCTGTGGTTACAGTAGTACAAGGCTGGGGGGTCAGTATGTGTGGTTCTGTGGTTACTGTGGTACAAGGCTGGGGGGTCAGTATGTGTGGTTCTGTGGTTACTGTGGCACTAGGCTGGGGGGTCAGTATGTGTGGTTCTGTGGTTACTGTGGTACAAGGCTGGGGGGTCAGTATGTGTGGTTCTGTGGTTACTGTGGCACCAGGCTGGGGGGTCAGTATGTGTGATTCTGTGGTTACTGTGGCACCAGGCTGGGGGGTCAGTATGTGTGGTTCTGTGGTTACTGTGGCACCAGGCTGGGGGGACAGTATGTGTGGTTCTATGGTTACTGTGGCACCAGGCTGGGGGGGTCAGTATGTGTGGTTCTGTGGTTACTGTGGTACAAGGCTGGGGGGTCAGTATGTGTGGTTCTGTGGTTACTGTGGTACAAGGCTGGGAAGTCAGTATGTGTGATTCTGTTGTTACTGTGGCACCAGGCTGGGGGGTCAGTATGTGTGGTTCTGTGGTTACTGTGGCACCAGGCTGGGTGGTCAGTATGTGTGGTTCTATGGTTACTGTGGCACCAGGCTGGGGGGGTCAGT
The DNA here is from genome assembly GCA_037306005.1 of Rhinophrynus dorsalis. Classification (NCBI taxonomy): domain Eukaryota; kingdom Metazoa; phylum Chordata; class Amphibia; order Anura; family Rhinophrynidae; genus Rhinophrynus; species Rhinophrynus dorsalis. Next base: position 156,512,588 of record CM074726.1, on the reverse strand, counting down.
ATGTGTGGTTCTGTGGTTACTGTGGTACAAGGCTGGGGGGTCAGTATGTGTGGTTCTGTGGTTACTGTGGTACAAGGCTGGGAAGTTAGTATGTGTGGTTCTGTGGTTACTGTGGTACAAGGCTGGGGGGTCAGTATGTGTGGTTCTGTGGTTACTGTGGCACAAGGCTGGGGGGTCAGTATGTGTGGTTCTGTGGTTACTGTGGCACAAGGCTGGGGGGTCAGTATGTGTGGTTCTGTGGTTACTGTGGCACCAGGCTGGGGGGGCAGTATGTGTGATTCTGTGGTTACTGTGGCACCAGGCTGGGGGGTCAGTATGTGTGGTTCTGTGGTTACTGTGGCACCAGGCTGGGGGGTCAGTATGTGTGGTTCTATGGTTACTGTGGCACCAGGCTGGGGGGTCAGTATGTGTGGTTCTGTGGTTACTGTGGCACAAGGCTGGGGGGTCAGTATGTGTGGTTCTGTGGTTACTGTGGCACCAGGCTGGGGGGGTCAGTATGTGTGATTCTGTGGTTACTGTGGCACGAGGCTGGGGGGTCAGTATGTGTGGTTCTGTGGTTACTGTGGCACCAGGCTGGGGGGTCAGTATGTGTGGTTCTATGGTTACTGTGGCACAAGGCTGGGGGGGCAGTATGTGTGGTTCTGTGGTTACAGTAGTACAAGGCTGGGGGGTCAGTATGTGTGGTTCTGTGGTTACTGTGGTACAAGGCTGGGGGGTCAGTATGTGTGGTTCTGTGGTTACTGTGGCACAAGGCTGGGGGGTCAGTATGTGTGGTTCTGTGGTTACTGTGGTACAAGGCTGGGGGGTCAGTATGTGTGGTTCTGTGGTTACTGTGGCACCAGGCTGGGGGGTCAGTATTTGTGATTCTGTGGTTACTGTGGCACCAGGCTGGGGGGTCAGTATGTGTGGTTCTGTGGTTACTGTGGCACCAGGCTGGGGGGTCAGTATGTGTGGTTCTGTGGTTACTGTGGCACCAGGCTGGGGGGTCAGTATGTGTGATTCTGTGGTTACTGTGGCACCAGGCTGGGGGGTCAGTATGTGTGGTTCTGTGGTTACTGTGGCACAAGGCTGGGGGGGCAGTATGTGTGGTTCTGTGGTTACAGTAGTACAAGGCTGGGGGGTCAGTATGTGTGGTTCTGTGGTTACTGTTGTACAAGGCTGGGGGGTCAGTATGTGTGGTTCTGTGGTTACTGTGGCACAAGGCTGGGGGGTCAGTATGTGTGGTTCTGTGGTTACTGTGGTACAAGGCTGGGGGGTCAGTATGTGTGGTTCTGTGGTTACTGTGGTACAAGGCTGGGAAGTCAGTATGTGTGGTTCTGTGGTTACTGTGGTACAAGGCTGGGGGGTCAGTATGTGTGGTTCTGTGGTTACTGTGGTACAAGGCTGGGGGGTCAGTATGTGTGGTTCTGTGGTTACTGTGGCACAAGGCTGGGGGGTCAGTATGTGTGGTTGTGTGGTTACTGTGGCACAAGGCTGGGGGGTCAGTATGTGTGGTTCTGTGGTTACTGTGGCACCAGGCTGGGGGGTCAGTATGTGTGGTTCTATGGTTACTGTGGCACCAGGCTGGGGGGTCAGTATGTGTGGTTCTATGGTTACTGTGGCACAAGGCTGGGGGGGCAGGATGTGTGGTTCTGTGGTTACAGTAGTACAAGGCTGGGGGGTCAGTATGTGTGGTTCTGTGGTTACTGTGGTACAAGGCTGGGGGGTCAGTATGTGTGGTTCTGTGGTTACTGTGGCATAAGGCTGGGGGGTCAGTATGTGTGGTTCTGTGGTTACTGTGGTACAAGGCTGGGGGGTCAGTATGTGTGGTTCTGTGGTTACTGTGGCACCAGGCTGGGGGGTCAGTATGTGTGATTCTGTGGTTACTGTGGCACCAGGCTGGGGGGTCAGTATGTGTGGTTCTATGGTTACTGTGGCACCAGGCTGGGGGGTCAGTATGTGTGGTTCTATGGTTACTGTGGCACCAGGCTGGGGGGGTCAGTATGTGTGGTTCTGTGGTTACTGTGGCACAAGGCTGGGGGGTCAGTATGTGTGATTTTGTGGTTACTGTGGCACCAGGCTGGGGGGTCAGTATGTGTGGTTCTGTGGTTACTGTGGCACCAGGCTGGGGGGTCAGTATGTGTGGTTCTATGGTTACTGTGGCACAAGGCTGGGGGGGCAGTATGTGTGGTTCTGTGGTTACAGTAGTACAAGGCTGGGGGGTCAGTATGTGTGGTTCTGTGGTTACTGTGGCACAAGGTTGGGGGGTCAGTATGTGTGGTTCTATGGTTACTGTGGCACCAGGCTGGGGGGTCAGTATGTGTGGTTCTATGGTTACTGTGGCACCAGGCTGGGGGGGTCAGTATGTGTGGTTCTGTGGTTACTGTGGCACAAGGCTGGGGGGTCAGTATGTGTGATTTTGTGGTTACTGTGGCACCAGGCTGGGGGGTCAGTATGTGTGGTTCTGTGGTTACTGTGGCACCAGGCTGGGGGGTCAGTATGTGTGGTTCTATGGTTACTGTGGCACAAGGCTGGGGGGACAGTATGTGTGGTTCTGTGGTTACAGTAGTACAAGGCTGGGGGGTCAGTATGTGTGGTTCTGTGGTTACTGTGGTACAAGGCTGGGGGGTCAGTATGTGTGGTTCTGTGGTTACTGTGGTACAAGGCTGGGGGGTCAGTATGTGTGGTTCTGTGGTTACTGTGGCACAAGGTTGGGGGGTCAGTATGTGTGGTTCTGTGGTTACTGTGGTACAAGGCTGGGGGGTCAGTATGTGTGGTTCTGTGGTTACTGTGGCACCAGGCTGGGGGGTCAGTATGTGTGATTCTGTGGTTACTGTAGCACCAGGCTGGGGGGTCAGTATGTGTGGTTCTGTGGTTACTGTGGCACCAGGCTGGGGGGTCAGTATGTGTGGTTCTGTGGTTACTGTGGCACCAGGCTGGGGGTCAGTATGTGTGATTCTGTGGTTACTGTGGCACCAGGCTGGGGGGTCAGTATGTGTGGTTCTGTGGTTACTGTGGCACAAGGCTGGGGGGGCAGTATGTGTGGTTCTGTGGTTACAGTAGTACAAGGCTGGGGGGTCAGTATGTGTGGTTCTGTGGTTACTGTGGTACAAGGCTGGGGGGTCAGTATGTGTGGTTCTGTGGTTACTGTGGCACAAGGCTGAGGGGTCAGTATGTGTGGTTCTGTGGTTACTGTGGTACAAGGCTGGGGGGTCAGTATGTGTGGTTCTGTGGTTACTGTGGCACCAGGCTGGGGGGTCAGTATGTGTGATTCTGTGGTTACTGTGGCACCAGGCTGGGGGGTCAGTATGTGTGGTTCTGTGGTTACTGAGGCACCAGGCTGGGGGGACAGTATGTGTGGTTCTATGGTTACTGTGGCACCAGGCTTGGGGGGTCAGTATGTGTGGTTCTGTGGTTACTGTGGTACAAGGCTGGGGGGTCAGTATGTGTGGTTCTGTGGTTACTGTGGTACAAGGCTGGGGGGTCAGTATGTGTGATTCTGTGGTTACTGTGGTACCAGGCTGGGGGGTCAGTATGTGTGGTTCTGTGGTTACTGTGGCACAAGGCTGGGGGGTCAGTATGTGTGGTTCTGTGGTTACTGTGGCACCAGGCTGGGGGGGGTCAGTATGTGTGATTCTGTGGTTACTGTGGCACCAGGCTGGGGGGTCAGTATGTGTGGTTCTGTGGTTACTGTGGCACCAGGCTGGGGGGTCAGTATGTGTGGTTCTGTGGTTACTGTGGCACCAGGCTGGGGGGTCAGTATGTGTGGTTCTGTGGTTACTGTGGCACCAGGCTGGGGGGTCAGTATGTGTGGTTCTGTGGTTACTGTGGCACCAGGCTGGGGGGTCAGTATGTGTGGTTCTGTGGTTACTGTGGCACCAGGCTGGGGGGTCAGTATGTGTGGTTCTGTGGTTACTGTGGCACCAGGCTGGGGGGTCAGTATGTGTGGTTCTGTGGTTACTGTGGCACCAGGCTGGGGGGTCAGTATGTGTGGTTCTGTGGTTACTGTGGCACCAGGCTGGGGGGTCAGTATGTGTGGTTCTGTGGTTACTGTGGCACCAGGCTGGGGGGTCAGTATGTGTGGTTCTGTGGTTACTGTGGCACCAGGCTGGGGGGTCAGTATGTGTGGTTCTGTGGTTACTGTGGCACCAGGCTGGGGGGTCAGTATGTGTGGTTCTGTGGTTACTGTGGTACAAGGCTGGGGGGGCAGTATGTGTGGTTCTGTGGTTACTGTGGCACCAGGCTGGGGGGTCAGTATGTGTGGTTCTGTGGTTACTGTGGCACCAGGCTGGGGGGTCAGTATGTGTGGTTCTGTGGTTACTGTGGCACCAGGCTGGGGGGTCAGTATGTGTGGTTCTGTGGTTACTGTGGTACAAGGCTGGGGGGGCAGTATGTGTGGTTCTGTGGTTACTGTGGCACCAGGCTGGGGGGTCAGTATGTGTGGTTCTGTGGTTACTGTGGCACCAGGCTGGGGGGTCAGTATGTGTGGTTCTGTGGTTACTGTGGCACCAGGCTGGGGGGTCAGTATGTGTGGTTCTGTGGTTACTGTGGTACAAGGCTGGGGGGGCAGTATGTGTGGTTCTGTGGTTACTGTATACCACTATACCAGTCATGTCAGTGTGACATATTCAGTAATATTATACATGCTAATTTCTGTGATTTTCTCCATTTCAATTGCAGATTAATATCAAAAGGCCACAGATTGTAAAGTCGTAAGGAAGTGCCCACTTTAGACATTGGCTTATCCTACATATCCTGGAAGATCTTACTTAAATATCAGTGACTCAAGAGCATGTGTGAGATCTCCAAATCGTGAGACTGAAGATTCACCTACAGAGCAGAGGGTTTGCTAATGTGTTCAGTTACATAACTGATTGTAAAGTAATTCATTATGAGACCAATAATTAAGGATCTGTGTGAAATGACTGCCTGGTAAAGAACTGATATTCTCAGGACCGGATTTTCCAATAGGCAAAATAAAATAAATAAATAAAAATGCATCTTAGAAAAAAAAATGTAATCTTTTCATTTTTAATTAAAGGGATAGTAATACTTAAAAATTACTTATCCCTATGTTGTAGCCCTTAAATAATGAAGAAAAATGCGCCCAGTGGCATCTCTCAAATCTTTATGGTTTGAGAGATAACCTCTTACAGAGTTCTCCCTTGCCTGACGTCAGCGTTCTAGCTGATAGATTTGGAATCCAGTCCGCACACCGGCTGGTGGCTCTGCAGCAGAGCCGAGATTGTGTTAATGAAAAAGAAATCTTTCACTTAAAAGTTCTTCTGCGTGTGCTTGCAAACCAACACACGTAGAAGACCTTTTAAGTGAAGTATTTCTTTTTCATTAACTCGATCTCGGCTCTACCGCAGAGCAGCCGGCTGATCCCAGGACAGGATTTCCCTGCTGTCAGCTAGAACTCTGATGTCAGGCAGGGGAGAACTTTGTAAGCGGTTATCTCTCAACCTTTAATCTTTAACCTCTTTAATGTCAGATTCCCAAAGAACTGCACTGCAGACCTCTCTAGCATTCAATGGGTTAAAAGCTCCATTTAAATAAATGGAAATGTGTGTATTTGTTTCCTTCTATGCTGTTGGATTGCCCCAGAATTGTTTCACTTGTTCTTTATACACATGGCCTAGTAGGTCCCTTCCCCAGATAGTCAGGACACCAAATAGGCATGCTGCACTAACGGACAGGTAGGAGGAAGGTCCCAGTTCTCCACGCCCCTTGCATCACTGATGCATCTGGACATGCAACACAGAGTTCTAAACATTAGAGAAGAGGTTCTCAACTATGCCGTCTTGGCACTCTGATGTGCCGTGGGCACCAGCTTTGGGTGACACTAGTTTTATATTAAGACTTTGACAGAAATGTGACTGTCTAATTTCAAAAGCACACTTTTGGAAATTGTTAAACAGTAGCATAATATTCTACTGGCCATTCTAAGACATAAGAATAACTGTATATTAACGTATTTGTTTATTTTACTACACTCTAGATAAATGACATATAAAATGTTAGGGGTTTCACTAATATTCCATACTGCTTGTTAGTGATGCTGCGAGGAACACTGCACCAATGGGAGAACTGAACCCTACTTACTGATGACAAACAGGAGCTGCAGTACCATTTTCTTGTAGCACAAGGCTAAGCTAAGAACAGGCAGCCATTTCCTTGTAGATCAGCACAGGCATCACTTTCTATCACAACAACCAATGAGCAGTATTCCTTCTAGTGTTTACAATTCTGTGATATGCATAGACCACCAGCATAAGCCTAATGTTCTCAAACCCTGCCAGATGTCTACAGCATTTACACAGTGAAAAGTCCCTTTTGAAAACAAAGTAAAATGTTATTCGTTCTCCAAAAAGAGGTTGCTCCTCTTTTTCTTTGTACATATATCCAAGGTGCAACAGTTTTTCTTCCAAATCCACTAAGCTTCTGCCTCAATACATATACCCCAGGGTGTGCTAATCAATGACCGGACTAATTCAGTACATAGGGGCACTCTTTTATATGTATCCTCTGGTGGGCTATAAGATTTGCTCTTCTAGTGAAGCACTTTCCACATACGGGGCAAACATTTGCCTTCTCTTTCAAGTGCACTTTCTGATGTTGGTTATATGCTGACTTGTATGCAAAGTACTTTCCACATTCAGCGCATTGGTATGGCTTTTCCCCTGTGTGTATTCGTAGATGTTGAACAAGATTGTATTTTAGTGCAAATGGTTTCCCACACACGTTGCACTTATGAGACTTTTCTCCCGTGTGTGTCTTACGATGCTTAATAAGACTACTTTGGAAGGCAAATTGTTTCCCACATTCTGCGCACTGATTACGGCTCTTGCCTTCTTGGTGCTTTCTCTGGTGCCAAACAAAATTGCATTTGTAAAGGTAACGTTTACCACAATCCGTGCACTCGTATTGTTTTCCATCTGGGTCTGCTGTTCGATCATCATTAGCAGCCGATTCCCCATCGTACTGCTCATTACACATTAAACTCTCTTCCTCATATGTTTGAACGGAGTTATACTCTGCGCCATTTCCCCCTTCCACCAAATGCACATTAATGGGACAAAGGTCATGTTCATGTTGAGAAGACAAGGAGGTAGATGTGAGATTTACTGTTTCATATGAAGAAGGTTCATATGACGAGTTTCTTGAAGAACCTCTTTGATATCTATGAAGAGCATGGGTCTCACCTTCTGCTGTCCCCTCGAACTCATCAGCTGTTGGATACTTCTCTGGCACTCAAAGGGTTAACAGGCCAGGCTTAAGCATGAATGGGTCTGTCACCAAACTAAGCCAATGACTGCGTAGCACAGTGGTGCACAACATGGGGCCCTCCAGCTGCTGCCCAACTGCAACTTGAACAATGAAAGTTGTAGTCTGGCAGCAGCTGAAGGGCCTCGCGTTGCTCCTCCCTAGTCTTGCAGAACATTCTTCCTCAACCTTTTGAGTGCCAGAGTGGTATCCGGCGTATTTTTGCACAATGTGTTGGATACACTTCTGGCATTTAAAGGGTTGAACAGGAACTTTACCATAATAATATATTAATGCACCCTAAGTAGATGTCCTTCATACAGCATTCGAGTACATCTATGCATTATTTGCATTATAACTGCAGTCTCCTGTATACAGCGATCTCTGCATCCAGGTCACACCTCCTCACAGCAAACAATGGGATTCAACAGATTTGAATGAATCCTAAGGGACGCTAATTGTTATTGGTCTTTATCAGATTGTAAACAGAAACAATCAGCAATGGACTACAAGAGATATAAAATACTCAGAAATAAGCCATATAGATATACCTGCTGTATGAAGGAGACTTACCTAGATACATCATTCTGTTATATTAAAAGCTGGATATTGTGTTGCAATGCATTGGTCACTTCTCTGGTATTCAAATAGTTTTAAATGGGGCTATTACCTCCTTGAATGCTAGACAGATCTCCAAATTTGAAATTCATTGGAGACTTGTCTAGCATTCAGTGGGTTAACAAGCCACATTTATATCAATGGGGATTTTTTTTTATTTCTCCCCTAAAGGGCAGTTGGTTTGCTTCAAAATACTCCATTGCCCTTAGAAAAATCTGTGATTAAAGTGGATCTGTCATCAGGAGATGGGCTAAGAACAAGAGGTCATCCATTAAGACTAGAGGAAAGGCGCATTTGACTAAAGAAAAGGCAGGGATTTTTTTACAGTAAGGGCAGTAAACCTATGGAATTCTTTGCCTCGGGATGTTGTGCTTGCTGATACTGTAACTGCGTTCAATAAAACAATGAATGCCTATCTAGCACAGAACAATATTGAGAATTATGACAGTTGGCTTCAATGCAGATAGGATGTTGATCCAGGGAAATATCCGACTGCCATTTGGAGTCAAGAAGGATTTTTTTACCCACTTGGGGCTACAAGGCTGGGTTTTTTTCCCTTCCTTTGGGGTGTTTAGTCATGGGCTGGACTTGATGGACGTACATCTTTATTCAACTATGTTACTTTAAAGGAACATGTAAAATGCGTTGCATACTCCTCTGGCACTCAAAGGGTTAATTATCCTAAACCTTCATTTTTAATGCACATGTAGACTATCCTGTATAGATACTTGGTTAATTGTGTTTTTACAGAGTTAATTCTGTTAACTCTTTGAGCGCCATTGCAACAGTGCATTGCAACACAATGTGTTAGCTACCTCTCTGGCACTCAACGGTTTAATGTGTTAAGACTAGTGTCCGCTATTTGTCTATTCCTCCAACAGGTTAAACTACCACGAACACCAATGTTATACTCAGGTAGGGTTTGTACAAACATGGGGTAAGGAGGAGGGTCCCATCAGTCAACTGCAATACTCTCATTCTCCCCCACCCGAGCCATTTACACACAACAGAAAGCAGAGTTAGTGACAGAGATTATGAAATCATTAACCCTGTAAGGACTAGAGGATAAGCAACACAATGGCTAGATTTCGATCTCTGCCAATGAGATCACTCCCGCTTACAGACAGAAGCCTCTGTCATCGGAGGAGGCTGGCTACAGGGATTGGAGCAGAGGCAGAGTTACAGACTGCGGGTATAGAGCTGTACCCGCAGTCTATACGGAAGTGCAGACTTTAAACTTTAATTTTCATCAACAGGCAAGTAAAAAAAAAAAAAAAATCAAGAATTACAGCTAATGCCTAGGTAATCTAACGTTTAACAAACATTTGTGCTGGAGTGATAGATCCCCTTTAAGTAAGATGGAATTTGACTCTCAGTTTGGTTACATCTTCCTTAGCAATACACTCCTGCAAGTCTTTAGTAAAACTGTGTTAACCCATTAGGGAGCATCTGAAAAGTATGGTCCCACAAAAGTAATGACCACAGGTCGATTTGGCAACATTCGTATGATCATTGGACCACCAGTGTCACTGGGCCACATGATCCCTTTCCTCTGTCCATTTTCATCTTCTCCGACCATTACTTACTGTAAACACCATTAAATATATTATTTTCCATTCTTCCCATTTATTCAAAAGAGCAGTAGCTTTTGTTAGGAAAAAATATACAGTGTAGGTATTTTCCTTTTGAGTAAAATAAGGGCACCCCCTCTGCTGATAGATGCACATTTTTAGTTATTACACTTTAGTTTAGACTCTTGTTATTTACTTTGACAATGCCCTCTACTGAGAGGAAAGTCAATGACAAACAGCTCTCCATAGAATATGATAGAAACTGCTGAGTCACTTCCTGTCAGTTAGAACTATCAGGAAGTAAACGGGCAGTAAGTTCACTTCCTGGTTATTTGAACTGTTATAAGTGACAGAAGTGAGAAAGTCCTTGTTTTACTTTATAACTTATAGGTTTTCATTAAAAGAAGTTTCCTGCTTCTTTAGATGGAGTTTTTTTTTTATCCCCTAGCATTCAAGGGTTTTAAAATTGTCTCTCATTTTCAAGTACGTCCTGGGTACTCATTTTATTTACCTCAGCAGGGTGAAAGGCTGAGGTGACCTTGCCAGGACTAGCACCTGCAATCTGAGGATTGAACTGATTCTACAGTTGGTGCATTAACCAACTGATCTATCTCACCAGCTATTTTTATATTATCTTTACATTTCAAAGTGTCTATACTGGCATACACAATAGTTTTCTGCAAATTAAGTGGACTGACTCCATGATATATGGCATCCATCTACTCAAAAGCTTAATATTACTCGAGTCTGAAAAAAACTCCAAAACCAATAGGGAATCCAGTATATTAGTAACTTGTCTAACAGATGGGATATATGCTTTCATCCAATTTAGAAACTTTGCTTTCTTAATGGAAAACAAAACTGAATTAACTTTTTTGAATTCATAAGAATGTTAATTGGTCTTCCGTTCCAAATTCAGACCAAAAGGAGCTGCTTTATAATTTAATGTGAGATACAATAAAATAAATAACCATGTTCCAATGTTTTTTTTTATTTTTTTTTTTTAAATGTTGGAACATGACCAAAAGAGGTGAAGATAGGCCACAACTTGTGGTGTGTTGGTCAGAGACTCAGTCAATTTGATTAACAAGAAAATGTGATAATTTGTCTCATTTGCCGCTCACATTAACAAGGAAATACTAAAATCCTGGTCTATTAGTGGGCCCTGAAGGAATGGGTTAAGGACAACTGGTCTGGATTACACATTTTACATTTTACCAGGGTTAACATGGTTTGCCACAGCAGGAGTAAAAGGAGCTATAGGAATTAATTTAAATTGTGTCTCCCTGATATCAGCTGACACCGTTAGTTTTAGTTCTGAATTAAATCGATCTACAGTATCCCAAATCTGTTTATTAGCAACTACTAAGTTTTCTCCACAATTTGTTCCAAAATATGATATGGAGCTGACTGATAGCTTAGTCTCTTGCTTCTATATAGGTTTGTCAAGAGGCCTTATCAACCAAATTTTACGTTCTTGATTGCTCAGCTGTGTTATATACTCTTCAGTTGTAAAAAAACTAAATTAGATTTTCTGCTAAGGTTATCGGTACAGAATAACTGTTCAAATGAGAATAGGTAACTTTTCTAATAATCATAAATATCAGTAACATTGATCAAGCCCTTACCTTCCCCCTTCTCAAAAAATATCTTGGAGAATACCCGGAGTTGGAAATTGTGAAAATTCTGGATTAACCCTTTGATTACCAGAGTTGGTATCCAAGACATTGTTTTGCGATGTGTTGAATAACCACTGGCACTCAAAGTGTTAAGTATAACTCCTTCTTAATCTGATGCCATTCTCTAATAACACCATAGAAAAGTGGATTTGTTTTAATCCAAAATGTCTATACCTTTATTGGTGTGTATGGTGAATAGAAGCAAGCTGCCTCATCTCCTAAATCCAGCTACCTAATAAATCCTCCCCCTATTACCCTAATACAAGTAGAGACCCATAATGCAGCCTGCTAAAGTTTCTGGGAAGTGTATGCTCTAGATGGAGCCCCTATTAGAATCCTGCAGCCACTGCTTTCTTAGGAGACATGGGGGTCATTTGAAAGACCGCCTCTCACATTTTTGGGGAAAAAATGGTGTGCTCCCAGTTGCACAGATCCTTTCATGTCATAGACTTGAATAGACCACACACAGAAGCCTGCTATATGTCATCATGTGGATGCGGAGCCCAAAAGCCAGTCAAGGGAACTGACTGCTACTTTGGATGTGCAGTGGATCGGATGGCTCCCTCTGGTGCATGGAGCCCCCAGAAAACTTTAGAAGGCTGCCTGATGCTTCTCTACTTGTATTACGGTAACATGGCCACCTTGGTATATAAGTGTTAGTGTTTATTTTAACCAACATACTTAGTTGAATCAGCTTCATATCCATTAATCTTTGGAATATGTTGGAGACCTTTCTAGCATTCAAGGGGTTAATCCTTTAAGTTCCAGAGGGGCGAGTAACGTATTGCATTTCTCTGCATACCTGGGAACTTTCAAAATGGGCTGACCCTGAGATAATTGAAATTATAACCCTTTACTTTTCCCAGAAAGTACATTTGCGGCAATCTAACACAGAGGTGATACAATCAGTCCACATGCTTCAAATTAAAGACATCACTGCCTAATCACACACAAGACAGCCAGGATTCTCTCTCTTCCTTTCTGGTAGAAATAGCACCAATTTAAAGACAATAGAAGCAGTTATATGGTGCAGATTATGGAGCAGATAACCCTGGACTCTCCTCACCTTGAGATTTTGTCCCTTCACCCTGAGATTTCGGTCAAAATCCTGAGTCTCAGGGTCAAACCCTGAAAGTTCCCAGATATGCCCCTCTGGCATGCAAAAGGGTTAAAAGTCTGATTTCACATAATGGTGATTTTCTCCCCCACAGTGCATTTCATCGGTTTATCTTAGTACATCAGCCTTAGAGTGAAGTCACATGGTCACAGCTTCCTCTCAATGCATTGTCACATAGAAGACAAAAAGGAAACCCGTCCAGTACAAACAGCAGTCTCTAATGTCCGTCCTATTCTTGGATCCGTCTGGCTGCCTCTGGGCAGGGTCGGGCCCTCAGTGTGATTTGAGCATCACATGAGCTCACTCAGAACTCCAAAATGTAGAGGAATTCTGGGGCAAACCAACTGAATCATTGGCCACAAATAAAAATCCCCATTGATTTAAAATGGGTTCTTAACCCCCTTGAATGTTAGAGAGAAGCAATGAGTTGGAGATCTCTCCAGCATTTGAGGGGTTAAGATCCCCATTTAAAATCAGAGGGCATTTTTGTAGTTTGTATTTCTCCCCTACAGTGTGTAGTTGGTTTGCCCCAGAATTGCTCCTCTTTTCTTTGCGTTTTTGGCCTTATGGATTTCATTGCATCACAGTGTATTTTTTAACCCTTTGAGTGCCAGAGAGGCATGCAACGCATTGCAGCCAAATCAGTTGCATGCCCCTCTGGCACTCAAAGGGTTAAAGATGCCATCCCTAACAAAAAAAAATTCTAATATAATCATACCTGAGAACTTTTCATTTTGCTCTCCCTGGAGGGGGACTTCTTTGGTGCCATTGTGGGAGACAGATGATGCGATTTGCTTCAATAAAGGGGTGGAGCTTAATCAGAAGTGTGGGCGGGGCTTCAGAAACCTGAAAAATCTGTGATGACTAGCTACCAAAAATAGAAGCTGGAAATGTGAAGCGTTGCTTGAGAGAACTGTGTGGTAGCGACAGGGAAAGAGTCCCCACCGCATCGCACAGCCTGCCAAGCGTGAGAATCCCCGAGAACGGGTTGTATTTAAAGCACCAAGATCACAATAAATAGAAGTATAAATAAAATGAAGCTGAAACAAAAAGTACAATATACAGACCGCGAGAGGTGCGCAGATGCGGCAGGGAAAAATGTCTCCGCCGCATCGCACAGCCTCACGGGTCCGAGACAATACAAAAAAGTTGTTACAAGATGACAGCAAGCATGTAACATTGGCTTACATGGAAATGATACATATTGCATAGTGACAGTATAGGTAAGGGTAACACAGACCAAAAAAATCACAACACTTCAAGCTGATAAATAAAATAAGAAAATGTTTGACTAGATACAATTAGCAAAATAGCGATATGGGTAAGAGCAGTGTAAATGAATCCCCAACCTAACTGAAAATAGTTAGATCAAGAAGGTGAGCAAACATTGGGAAGTACAAGTCATAACTTGAGAGAGTTGTGTTGAGTAGACGGGGAGAGAATCTCTGTCGCTCCACACAGCCTCCAAAGTGTGAGAGGCACCAAATGAGGACAGCAAGGCTACTGTGTCAACGGCTAGGGCTACGGCAAACATTGTTATAATCTAAGTAGCAAAGAAAGTATAAAATGATTGCTTCAGTCCTGCTGGTCCTGGCACTTACAACCTGTAAATTGGGGATCATTTCTCAGTGGTACTTATATGAGATACATAGACCCTGGAGGAGATGGCCTGGCCAATGTTAAATCCTTGCATTCTGTGGAGGGTACACCTTTTAAGATAGGGGATTGTTTTTTATGGATATTAGCATATATAGGGGGACTGTGTACACTTTTCAGACAAGGGACTTTAAATAATGCCATCATACTATCCTGGTTATCCTGATTCGTGAGATCTAAAAAGGTCTCCCATAATGTTCCCACTATTTGAGTGGAGGCATGTTGTGCTCCTGGGCACTGATCCAGTGTAGCATCACCGAAAGAGTAGGCTGTCTTCACTGCTAGGGCACTTTGCAGGGCAGTGTTTTGCCAGTCACATAACCAGTGCTGAGCCACCACAGGAGGTAGGAAGTTGGGCAGGGCCTGTCTAGGAGCAGACCCTCACCCAGGTAACTGCTTTGGTTGGTACAGGTGTGGGCCCATGTCAGGATATCATGGAATAAGGAGTGCAACATAATGTGGTAATGTGTAAGGGTTTATTGTTTAAATAAAAAATATGTTAGCTAAACCATGACCTCCATTTTCCCACCTTAATTTGTGTATTGTGTCATTATTTACAGTGTTTCAGTGTAAAGGATATCAGTGCATGTATTTGTCTGCAATGTAGAGAGGTTATGGCTTGGATTGGGGAAGGAAGGGAAGTTTGGGCATGTAGACCTAATTACCACAGTGTTGCCCTGTTTATCAGAAAAACTATTGTACATTGAAACCACACAGTATCATACCGTTGTGTCTCTGACTCAGGGGTTCTCAACCTTTTTTGTACAAGGCACCCCTAACATACAATCTCAAAGATATGGGGCACACCTAACATTTTATAGATCATTTGACAAACATATAATGGAGGATACAAATGCATAAATATATAGTTTTTTTAGGTCTCACAATCAGGATAGCAGAAAAACATTTTGTACAGAAACATTTTCAGAAATATACATACAAAACTCAGTATTCACATTTTATCAAAGTCTTTATATAAAAGAATGGGTACCCTCGGTATATGCCTGTGGCACACCAGGCACCCTGGCAGAGAATCACTGCAGTCTGACTCCTCACTCTCTTTTGGGTTCTGTTTTGCTCTATCTCACGGAGGCTGATGCACTATGGAGAACTGGAGTGATTCTAGAGTAACCCCTTAAGGACCATTGCCATGCCAAGACCGTCACGGCTGTCCGGCACTTAAGGACCAATGACGGTCCTGGCACGGCATGGAGTTCAGGGCTCCTGTCGCGGCTGCATGCCGCTCCGGAAGTCCTGAACCGGAAGCACTAATAAAAAAAAAAAATGCCCCGTGGTCCACAAGTGCCGGCCGCGCGTGTGTGCGCCGGTCCTTAAGGGGTTAAGGACCGGCAGTGCATGCACGCGGACATCTCTTAAGGACCACAAGGCTTTTTTTTTTTTGGAATCCGATTCCAGACTCCATGAATGGCGTGCAGCTGCGCGGGGAGCCCGGAATTCCATGACGGTCCAGGACTGTCATGGGTCCTTAACGGAAAACAAGCCATGATGGTCCTGGACCATCATGGGTCCTTAAGGGGGTAAATAAGCTGTACCATAGGGTAGAAATAAAATTCTACTTTGATATAAATGGTGATTAGATTCCCAACCCATTGTTCTTCACTGCTTTGGAGACTTCTCTATCATTCAAAGGGTTAAAACACCCATCTAAATAAATAGAAAATTGGGAAATTTGCATTCTCTCCCTCGGTGCATTTGGTATACTCCAGAATTATTTTGGTTCTTCTTAGTACATGAGTGTCACTCAGTTTTGCTCTCTTTGGGGTGAAAGTACAATGATAATTTCAAGCTAAATTAGGATTTGGAATCCATTGTTGACATGCCATGAGGAGAGGGTGTGATCCATCAAAAAAGCACACATATCTTTTTGGGGATAACAGACCACAGCTTTATTTAATTACTTCCAATCACATTATTATTTTTGTTCTTATTCAACCACAATAATAATAATTAATCAATAACAATCATTAACTGACATTCCTTGTCAATCCACCTTCCTTGAAACCAAGCATGGACAAATTGTACATGCTCATACTAAAATCCTCACATTATTCAGCACTTACAGCTGACTCCATCACTCTTCAGCACTTACAGCTGACTCTACCAGTCTTCAGCACATACAGCTAATTCTACCATACCTCAGCACTAACAGCTGATTCCACCATCCTTCAGCACTTACAGCTGATTCAACCACTCTTCACCACTTACAGCTGATTCCATCATTCTTCAGCACTTACAGCTGATTCCCAAGGAAGCTCCCGGTACCCTGCTGTCCCATCTGGGAAATTCTCTACTCCTGCCTAACATCAATTTTCTAAGCTTCATACAGCAAGATTCCTCTCCTTAACGCAACTTCTGGCAAGAAAAGGACAATGGATCATTGTGTGAGAGTTTCAGGGAGTTTATTTTCCTCTTTGTCTTGTTTAATGCTATGTACTAAACAAGAAGTAGAGGAAATGTCGTGATTTAATTCCGTATCCATGTCTATGCTATGGAGCTGATGCATGGGGCTTGCTGGCATTAAAGTTCTAAAGTTCCCCCCACCTACCATTGAGGCTGATTTACTCAGAATAAATGGTACAGTTCTGGATTAAAGCAGCTGCCCCATAGGGGGATAAATACAAATTAAATTCAGCTGTTCCAAAACCCTTCTTCAGCAAATAGCACTCTCCAAATGGATATAAACTTCCATGAGAAATGGTATCTATATTAACTCCCAAAAATGTCTGAGTAGTAACATCCAACAAACTCAGCATTTGCAAAACAGAGTTTCTCCAAACAGTCTTCCAATGTAATCAACAACATGAGGATTTTCCCCAATGCCATTCAATACAATCATATAACCCTTTATTTGAAAAAGTTCTAAAGTACTTATCCTATATAATAATTTGCTAGAATGTTTGTCAGAAGCGATCATGCACAGTAGACTGCCCGAACGCACAGAATGCTGGGAGTTCTGTGCTGGGAGCATTCTGTGCTTTCGGGCAGTCTCTACAGTGCATGACTGCATCAGCGGCAGGATGCAGAGCAGGACTGGCCTCTTAACCCTTTGAGTGCCCTCTGGCACTCAAAGGGTTAACATTACCTGGACCTTGGCCCGTGTACACAGGCTTTTACACTAGTCTCATCATGAAAGGCTATTTGTGTCACATGAAAATGGAGAATACAAATTAGCAGATGATGCCGCCAGCATTGATCAACGCGTTTCACGCCAAAGTAGCCTTTCGTGATGAGATAAGTACTTTTTAACTTTTTGAAATAAAGGATTATATGATTTTATTGAATAGCATTGGTGTGAATCCTTGTGTTGTTGATTATTACAAATGCCCATTGCTTAAAATAGGGATTTTAATCCATTGAATACTAGAGAGATCTGAAACACAATGCAAAGCGATGAGATGGAGACATTCAAGGGGACAAAGTCCAGATAGAAATGAATGGGAATCTGTGGAATATGTATTTCTTCCATATGGTGTGGTTGGTTTACTCCACATCAGCTTCATTGTCTTTCTCCTTCTCATTCCTGCTCTCTTTCTTCATCCTAAACAGACAGCCCCACACGGGCACATCCACGGAGAATCCATTTTATTGGTAACCCAGCTGGGCTACAGGCAACAACAAATATTTTCCCAAATTACTATTGACCTAAAATGGACCTTTTCACTTGTTGAATCCTAGTGAAGTCTCCAAAACATCTAAATCAAAGTGACTTTTTATTTACTCCCTGTGATGCAATAGGTTTACTCCAGAATTGTTCTAAGATCCTCATAAGTGGGGTTAGAAAAAAACAAAATGAACCCTTTAGATACTAGTGGTCTTTGAGTAATTCCTATGCAATGTTTTGAAAAGTTCTCTAGCACCAAAGGGGTTAAAAAGGATCTGGGAAGCAAAAGATATAAAAAATATTAGTGTAATTCTGAACCAAACTGTGACCTAAAGGGGCAGGGGAAGATTCCATTTGATTTAAATAGGACTTTCATCTTTGGATGCTAGAGAGGTCCCAGTGCATTGCTTTGTACACCTCTCTCATTCAGTGGGTTAAAAAGCCCATTTAAATTCAAGGGGAAATAATTAAGAAGATGTTATTAATCACTGGTAAGACAGATTAGACTGACCAGAGTTGTCCATAGGATGGTGTAGCAACAGCGCCACTGTACAACTGCATGCCACTGCAATACAGCACCTGCCAAAATACACTTTTGAGCTGTTATAGCTTTTGAATAAAACACCTTTCAGCAGGGAGAGTATCCTTGTTTTTCTCAGGAGATAAATTATACAATATATATTTTTTTACATATTAATTATCATCCATTTAAAGTCCCAACTGTCACACTGTGACACAGAAAAGAGGCTGCACTAGGACACAGCACACACTGCAGATTACAGTGAGAGACACAGGCACTGAAATGGCAGGGATAAGTCAACAGAAAAAAGGGGGTGCGCCCAGTAGTGCCTATTATCTTCACAAATTACCCAGTATTGTAAGAAATATAAAATATACTCATAAAGGTAATTGCCAGTTTTTGGCTTATACCAAACACCAGCTTCCAGGCATGTGGGGGAAATAAATCTGCCCCCACTCAGATTTCTTTGGTACCTGGTCCTCCAATAAATAGGTCTCCAACCGGTAGTTTGAAAGGAATGGCTGCTGATATTCTTGAAGTTGTCTCAAATGTAGTTTATTATATAAAATCAAATAAAATTTAACATACCAATTGAAAAATGATGTAACGTTTCACGGTATCTAAGACCGCTTCTTTTGACCAACTGGTAGTACAAAATGACAAACAAACAAAGCAGCCATCTTTCCCCATTTAAAATTCCCTCCTTCCTTTCTCATTGGATGACCTCAAAGGTCACAGACAACTGCCATATACATAATACTATAATATCATAATGTCTATCAAAAAATTATTTTACATATCAATCACAATTCTTAAACAGATCTTATGCATATACATATACACATACATCCAATATAGCATTAAAAATTTCTATACAGATTCCATGTATATATATCTAACTCATTTTAATCGTTATATATAAGTATATAACAGAATCCTATACCATAAGTCAAATGTCACATTCTATTAAAACTTACATATCACATTTAAAATATTACTTTAAAAATTGAATAACAATTTCTCATTATGATTTTACCTTTATATACTCATGATCGCTCTCATCTTATTTATTCTCTTCACGATCGAGTGGTATATTTTCTTTACTTAACCAAATTTCACATTCCATAGACCTTATTTATATTAGTGTTTCTTTCAAAAGGCATTCCACATAAGAAAAAGAGATTAAATATATTGTATTAACCCTTATAATGCTGGTATAAGTCATTAGAAGTTTTTTTTTCATTATATTTCACTTATGGAATTAACCCTTTGAGTGCCAGAAAGGTATACAACACATTGCAATGGAATGTATTGGGTACATCTCTGGCACTGGGAGGGTTAAACAGCTGTCTTGGATGTTATATAATATAATAATGACAACCAGTATTTACCAAAGAGTCGCTCTTGGGGCCATATCCATCAAGAAAAAGAGGAGCAATTCTGGATCAAATAGACATCACCATGAAATTAACTTTCTGCAAATTTTCATTGATTTAAATGAGACATGTATCCATGTGAATGGTAGAGATGTCCCCAATGCATTGCAAATCAATATGTCACAGTATTCTCTAGCATCCAAGGGGTTAAAAGTCTAACTTAAATGATTGGGAATTGTAATTTGTCCCTATGGTGCACTTGGCTTCTTCCACAGTTGCTCCTCTTTAGATATTGGACAGCTGTAGATGATGTGAGTTGTAGTCCAACAATAGCTGGAGAGCCACAGTAGGCCATCCCTGCTATGAGTCAGGTGCTAGTTTGTCTTCTGTTATGTTCAAACTAAAAGTAGATTCATTAAGGTGTGAATAAAAATGCATAATGCTTTAAAGGGAGCTTTTAACCCCTTAAATGCTAGAGGTTTCCATCTTCAATTCATTGCTTTGTAATGCTTCAAAGACATCTACAGTACTCAAAAAGCTAAAAGCCCACTTAAATCAACATAAATGTTTGTGTCTCCACTATGATGCGGTTTATTTACTTCTGAATTCCATCTGTTTTGAACGTAAGGTTCCAATGGTCATAATGCCATACAGAGGGAGGCTCAGAACAAGGTGCTTATTAAAGTAAGAGTCAAAGGTACTGAAATGGCAGGAGAAAACTGAAGTCATCAAAAAGTCATTTTTTTTAAAGGGGAACATTCACATCGGGAAAACTTTTGAGCACTTGTTTAATCAGCTAAGAATCATTAGGCAAACGTACTCTCTCTTTTTTTTGTAACTTACTTTTTAAGATATTCAACTTCAAAATTATCCACTTCTGCATACTGCAGCATGATGAAGCTGTGGGACAGCTCTCAGGACTTCCCAGCAGTCTGTCATTCTCCTCCCAGCTGCCCCCGGGAGCACGTTCACGCTTCACTTCGGTGTGAACGGCTCCTAGCGTCACAGGAAGCGGCAACTGGCATTATACTGAGGTTGCAACCACAGTATAATGCTAATTGCCGCTTCCTGTGATGCTAGGAGTGTTCACACCACACCGAAGTGACGCTCCCGGGGCAGCTGGGAGGAGAATGACAGACTGCTGGGAAGTCCTGAGAGCCGTGCCACAGCTTCATCATGCTGCAGTATGCAGAAGTGGATACTTTTGAAGTTGAATATCTTAAAAAGTAAGTTACAAAAAAAAGAGAGAGTACGTTTGCCTAATGCTTCTTAGCTGATTAAACAAGTGGTCAAAAGTTTTCCCGATATGAATATTCCCCTTTAATAATATTTCACTTAGATAGGGACTTAAATGGCTGTTTTGGATTTTATATAATATGGTAATGATGGTAAACAGGATTCACTAAAGCGTTGCCCTATCCATCAAGCTAAAGAGGACCAGTTCTGGATCAGATCGCACCATGGGTTTGAAATTAACATTCTGCAAACTTTCATTGATTTACCCCTTAACTACCGCCAGATCCGGCGCGTGGGTGGTCGTTAATAATCCTGAATTCTGGGGATGGCAGACAGTGACGGGCAGCCTTCACTCTCAGAACTTCCTACAACAGCTCTAAGTCAGCAGAATCCTCTCAAGATTGGCCATCTCCCTCAGTGCTGCAACTTGCTTCTCCAGTTTTCTAATTTGAACTTCCAAAGATGCTTATTGCTCACATCCGCCACAGAGGTATGAACATTGGAATGGTTGTCCCGGGTGTGCAAACATATAGCAGCTTGTGCATTGAGTTAAAACAGACTGTCATGCTACCACTGAAGGTTTGCCAGTTACCACGAGTTAAAAGGCAGGCAGAAAAAAATATATGTACAATAGGCTTAATATATATACTTGCTTCCCTATTTCAATGCCTGTAGATGAATCCCCTGCTATTAAAATTCCCAGCACTTACCACACTGCTGCACTCACACACTGCTCAAGAGTAAAACATTCTAGTAGTCACGGTCTCTTTTCTTTATATAGCAGAAAGCCATAAATTACACCCCAGCAAGCAACAAAAACACACCCATCACAGATACCTCAATCAATCACTTGTACAACTGCTACGGGAGGAGAAAAGTCTTATGTTTTTAACCCCTCTTTTACCACACTAACAGAACACAGAAAATAAAATTATTCAGTTTGTCCACCAAATGTCCCACCACTTAGCTTGTTTCAGCTCATAGCATCCCGAGGTAAATAATTCCATAACTTTACTGCTCTTACTATTCACAAATTCTTGTCGTTATTTTAATCAAAATATAAGTCTTGCAGTCTTATTTCAGTCAAATTTAAGTCTTAGTTTAGTCAAAATTGTAGTCACATCAACCCTTAGATGTCCGTTGCATGGATTTCTTTCATTTGAAGGCTTTTCATAGCCTACCACAGCATTCTCTTAAAGCATGGCAAAGTCTTGACTGACTCTTGCTTTTACTTAGGCTTTTTAGGAATTTGGTTATCTTCCATGTAGTATCCTCTTGAATATCCGGATACTGAGCTGCCTGAGTAGAGACCTCACGCTGAAGGACAGAAGGATCTGGGTGTCTGATCATATCTGCAATGGTCTGAATAGCAATCCAGTGTTTGTCTGTCTCCATGCCAAGTCTTGAACCCAACTGCTTATAAAGATCTTTCAAGTGGGTCACCTCCTTGGTCATCAGTCCCGCTGCCTTCAGCCTCTTCTCTTTATCTCTGAAGGATTTATTCTTCTTAATTATTGATTTGAGGTACTCACTCAGTATCTTCTTGTGTAGTTTTTCAACCATTTCCTTTCGGTATTTGGGAATTACTTTTTCATAGTCCTCAAAATAGTCTTTGATGGTGAGGCAGATTACTTCCACTGACTTTGCTTTTCTGTCTATCCATTTTCTAGACGTCAGGTCTCTGAGGTGTTCCTTTATGTTGGTGAAAATGACGTCCAGTAGGCTGTTACATCAATCACTGGCTGTGCTGTCCCATACTGACTCTGTGTCACATGTGCCAGTCACCATAATTATCTCTTCATCAATTGGGAATTTCAGTTTTAGGCTGTCAGTTGCTTCTTTAAATAATTGGCAGTTTATATTTGTTGTTTTTATGGCAATCATGTAATTAATTTGCTGGAAGCAATCAGGAATATTCTTTTCCCTCAGATGTTTTTTGTTATATGCCTTTGCTTCCTTGCTGTACATTTTGCCCAATAGATTTAGCAGCGGCAGGCATATAAGCTGGACTTCCTTCTCTAATGTTTCACTAATCTTACTAGCCAATTCAGATGGTCAATAAAGATTTTCATGACAATATGAGGAAAACAGGTTTGGTTGTACTCCTTGAAACATTCAACATCCTGATATAGCTGCCAATCCTCTTTTTCATAATGTAGGCCAATTTTCAAATAGTTGACGATGTTTGATTTGACAGTGTCCAGGAATTTGTTGAATAAACTGTCTTGCTGCTCTTGTGAGAGCAAATGATGTATTTGATTCCTCTCGATTAAGAGCTTTGGGTGTCCCATCAGGTATTTACTGCCATAGACCTGAAAGACTCAGAGGAGAAGAGTCATAATATCATCTTTACCCAGGTCACACGATAGCAGCTCTTGAATCTTATCTGCAATAAAAATGGATTGATTAAAAAAAAAAGCTCAAATTAAATAAATGGGAATGTTTATTTCTCTCGAATGATGAAGCTAGTTTGTCTCAGAACTTCTCCAGATTCCTTGAACATATGGACCTTAGTGCTGCATGGGGCAAACAGACTTCAATAACATGAAGTACAAATGAAAATGCATTAGGAGTCCTCTTCAACATTCAATATTTTAAAATCCCCATTTAAAGGGGAACTACCACCCCGCAATAACGTTACCTTAAATCAGTCTTCATCTGGCGACTAGCTGCTTAGTAGCGTTAGTCGCCAGAAATATTACCCGGTTCAAAAGATTTTTGCCTTTTTCCGATGGTCACAGGAGCAGGAAGCACGGACATCTCGTCACAGTGACGTCCGTGCGCCTGCGCTGTCAGTCCCTTTTGAGCCCTTTTTAACCCTTTCAATGCTAGAGAGGTCTCCAATGCAAATTCACTGCAGAATATATCATCTTTTTCTATTTTTGTGAATAAGGACCTTATTCAGTACCAGTCAGACCTCCATCCATATAGATCTGTGGTTCTCATCCTGGGTCCCAGGGCACGGTATGTGGAGGGGCCCAGCACAATGAGACACTTTTGTCTATGATAAAAACATGAATGTTGTGTTTTCAGTGTAGAATTACATAGTGCAGCCCATGAGTTTTTGGACAATGACACACGAGTTGTTGGTTCGGCTCTGTACCCCTGCATTGGATATAAAATGAAAAAATGGCAAATAGTGCAGACTGCAAGCTTAACCCCTTAAGGATGGCCGATCGCGCATGCGGCCGTCACTTAAGGACCACGGACCATTTTTTTTAAATTTCGTCTTTCAGTTCAGGGTCCCCTGAATGGCGTACAGCCACAAGGGGAACCCTGAATTCCAAGACGGTCCTGGCACGTCATGGGTCCATAACGCAAATCTACCCATGACGTGCCAGGACCTTTAAGGGTCTTTAAGGGGTTAAATTGGAGGGTATTCACCATAAACCATGAACACGTAGTAATCACAGCCCTTTTTATACACCGTCTCTCCATTTTAGGGAACCATAAGCAATTAGACAAATAACCTAAAACAGTTGTAATATTTAGTACTTTTTTTTGCAAATCCTTTACATTCAACAGCTGGAAGAAGTGCCAGTCCTTGTATGGCCAATATATTTTAACCTTTCGAATGCCAGAGGGGTATGCAACACATTGCTTTGCAGTGAGTTGGATACCTCTCTGGCACTCAAAGGGTTAAAGGGATAGTATTGTTTCATAATAAAAGCAGCTCTAATTAATCATCATAGTATTTGGACCTTGGAGAGTGTTATTTAAATTCTGTCAGAGTTGTAGTTCAAGAGTAATTCAATGACAAAGTATCCCCCTCCCGCCCCTTTTACTGATGTAACACTGCTCAGCCAGATCAGAAGGGAGGTGCCCAGGTAGATTGCAGAGAGGAACAATCTTCAATTAAGATAAGAGAAAAACCTGAAAAATGTGTCAAGGTGTGCAGGGCTTTCATTGCTCTCATAGGAAGAAGATTGTCCCCTGCTGTTATCTGTCTGGTCTATGGACTGGATTCCACATCTGAGAAGAGATGGCTTACACTAGGTAAAAGGGGCCGGAGGGGAAACTTTGCTTGTGAATATCTCTCAAACCATAAAGGTTTGAGAGAGAAGACATATAATTCTTCATGTTTGTTTTTTTAATGCCTACAAAATAAAATAAAGATAAAATGAAGTATTACTATCCCTTTAAAGCAGAACTGCCCCTTTGCAACAATAGGTGATTTTAAGAGTGTTTTCAAAAACCGTTTGTGTTGATAGCCATTTTTTATGGCTTGAGATATTTAGCTTTGTTTTTCTCATTTTATGCAAATGAGCTAGTACTGGCTAGCAAAGAGAGGCAGGTGAGGGAGAGTGATGCATCTGAATTGCAGGTGTAGCAAGAGGAAAATAAAACGGTGTGGAGTCTTTGTATCAGGCTTGGAGAAGATCTGTAATCATGTTTTCTTGGGTGTTTATTAAATCTGTATCTAGCCACATTTTGTCTGACCCCTTTGCACTATGGTGGAAGCCCTCGGTTCTAGTAAACACTGTTTTTTTTTCCAGAAGAGGAAAGACTTTCTTGTTCCACTCCTTGGGTCTTCCAGGGGCAATGAAGCCAGTTGCCCTTTGCTAGTCACCATCATCAGCGACATTTATGAATTATCTGCCTCCACAAGATTTTTTTTTGTATATCATATCCAGAGCTATTGATTGCTGTACACCAGGGCTGGTGTAAGGATTTTTGTTAACACAAGCAAAGGTGCATTTTGATGCCTTCCCCACCACCAATCCCTTCACCACCCTACGACCCTGCCACAATCCCGCCCTCTCTCCACATGGTATTGGACTAGCCTTTAACCTTTTGAGTGCCAGAGCTGGGGAGGGCTGGCCTGGGGGGCAATTGCCCCCTTGGCCAGTCATATGTCTGGGACAGTGGGCCGCTGCCTCAATCAATCTCCCACTTGCTGTTGTAAATGGAGCTATACTAGTAATACCACAGAGCTTACAATTGAAATAAAGCTACACAAATGATACCACAAAGCCATAATCCAAATGGAGCTACACTAGTAGCATAACCCATTTCCCTTGTAAGCTCTATGGTATCATCAGTTCAGCTATACTTAAATTGTAAGTTTTATAGTAGCACTAGTATAGCTCCACTTCAGTTATAAGCTAAGTGGTATCACTTGCCTTACTTCATAACATTAATGACAATTTAAAAATTAACGAAAGGGGGTGGGCTGGGACAGTGGGCTCGGACTATAGGACAAATGGGCCACTTGATTTTATTTGCCCCCTGGGCTTTATGTTCTGTACCCCTCTGGCACTCAAAGGGTTAATCCAACAAAAGCTAAAGAGACACTGATTGCTCACTGCAGCTGCTTAATTTATGCACTGCACACCAAGCAGAGGATACAAACAAAACCACTGCCAACAAGAAAGACAGGGAGTGGGTTTGACATAAAGGATCGACTAACCCCTAACCCCTTAGGAAGTCTGGTTCCCTAATATAGCCTAAACAGGAACACTTAAGAGATATTACTTATTCTCAGAATAGCAGTTTTCCCACCCTCCCTCGACCATAAAACCCGTTCCAAGAGTTGATTGCCAATATCAGCTTACTACAAATGGTGTACGGTCACTAACCTACAGTAACGCTAAACTACGTAACTCGGGACACCATTAAACCTCCTGCTACCCCGTTCGCGCTTTTCCCAACTCTGCGCACTAAATCCCCTACCTCCCCGCAGCCAAAAGAAATAGCCAGACCTACCGCACTAATTGGCTTCTGCGTGCCATGTGACCGTTTTCTTCATGAAAAAAAGATTTCTGGGAGTTGTAGTCTCATTTTATTTCAAGCCCCGGTTTTGTGCGCTTTAGAAAAACTGCAATTCCCATAATGCATTGAGCGAAACATTCTTGTTGTGCCAGTGGTCTATATCCCTTCCCACGCACGGTATTTAGTGGCTGCACCAGGTAGGAGCTCACCTACTCTGTCTGTTTTGTTAGTTTAATACATGGGTGAGCAACCAATGGCTATCCAGCTGTTGATGGACATCGTATCTCATTATCCTCATTCGGTTGTTGGTAGGCTGAATGCAGGGAGAATTGTAGTTCTTTACGAGCTGGAGATCCACAGGTTGTTCACCACGTTATACTAAATATTCTGCTGTTCTAATGTGAGCAAAGAATTATCTGGTACATCATGGACGTATAATGTATACATAATTATGAACTCTGCTGTATGTATACACGGGACATACAATTTTCATGGATACATTTCAACCAGAGCTTTCTCATGTTCAGCAAGTAGTGCTATGTCCCTCCCAACGCTATTGCACTTACAGTCTACAACTCCATGTTGGAGACCCTGCTAAAATTCACGATATCATAATCTAAAATGAATAGGGATCATACCTTTGCAAATATGTTCTCCTATCCTGCATTTGTAAAAAATATTTTTGGGGGTTATAAACTTGATTTTCCTACTTATCTGGAGGCAGACTTGGATGGCCATTTGACCCCACCTTGTTTATACAAGTGATAAGGGCAATGTATTGAACCATTTAGGCAAACAAAAAAGAGTTAAGTATTTTAGTGAACTGTAAAACTGAAATTTTCATATCTTGTCACTAAGTATATCCAATTAGCTTTACCATTTGCAGAAACTCCCTATATATGTTGCTGTTCTGTGCAGTTTGGCGAATATGGAGTTAAAAGAACAAGGTTGTCTTTTTAGCCCTTTGATTGCCAGAGGGGGTATCCAGTTCATTATGTTGCAACTCTGGTTAAGGTTAATTTCTAATTTAAAAAAGTGGTAGTTTTACAATTTGAAGGGGTACAAACTGTTAACAGCTGTCTGCCCCTTAATCTGGAATATGCAATTAAGCACGTCACTGTCCCTTTAAAGTGGAAATTTCAATATCAGTACTCAACAGTTTAGTTACTAATTTCTGTTTTATTTGTATAATCCCCCCCCCCCCACACACACACACACACACACTACAAAGCCTAGTGTAGAAGGTCTCCTTTTCTAATAAACTACATGTTGCTCCCACCCTGATAAGAGCCTAAATAACAATGAAAAATATGAGCCTACAGTCCCACCCTTATTGAACATAAATTAGATTTTACAGTAATCGGGGAGTGTTGTCTGTTTGAAGGACTATGTCATTTATAAATGGTACAGTGTCAAATAGACCAGCCATTTGTGACATTTATTAATGGCATAAGGATCACTAAGGGGTTAAGTGGAACTGTTACTTTGTAAGAAATATGTCATTTTTTTTTTTTTTAGAACTTAAGTGTTATTTATCAGTTTGTGTATCAGTGCAGTTTTGGGCACCAGTTCTGAAAAAGGATATACTAGAACTAGAGAGGGTACAGCGAAAAGCAACAAAATTTAATTAAGGGAATGGAGGACTTGACACATGAGGAACAACTAGACAAACTTGGTTTATTTACTCTAGAGAAAAGAATACTAAGAGGAGACCTTATCACACTGTACTAATATGTGAGAGGTCCATACAAGGATCTCTGCGGTGAGCTATTTATTCCAAGGCCTGATCAGGTGACCAGGGGACACCCCTTGAGATTAGAGGAAAGGAGGTTTAGACTTCAGCAGAGGAAGGGTTTTTTTACGGTAAGATCTGTCAAATTGTGGAATTCATTGCCCAGGGAGGTAGTTATGGCAGATACAATGTATACATTTAAGAGAAAATTAGATACATTTCTTTCCAAAGGGAACGTATAGAGTTATACTGTTTATTAGTAGGCAGATCAGGAATGTCTGATAAAGACTAACTTATTTGGTAGCAGGATAGCTATGCAGTTCTCATGTCACTAGAGTATGAGGCAAAGGTTGAACTTGATGGACTTGTGTCTTTATTCAACCTAATTTACTATGTTACTGTGTTACCATCTAGCAGGCACGTCATCAAGTACTGTCAAATTTTCCTTATAAGCTGACAGTGCTGAATATCTCAAAACTATTGTTTGAATAAAAATGGATAACATTAATATGTGATTTTGAAAATTCGGTCAAAATCTCATACTTATTGCAAAGTGACAGATCAGCTTTAAAGTGTTAGTAATGTCCCAGAAAAATATTTAGCGTTTTGTAGTGCTTAAAAAGTTGAACTGAATGCAAAAAACCCTATCTATCAAACAGCTATGGTTTGAGAGATAATCACATTGAAAGTGTGACGTAAAGCTGACAGCAGGAGATCCGTGTCGGCCGACACGAGGAGGCTCTTCAGCAGAGCCGCAATCGCTTTATTTAAAATTAATTACTTAATTGGAATGGTCTACAAAGTGTGCTTGCAAACCAGGGACACTTTGTAGACCTTTCCAATGAAGTCATTCTTTTTAAATAAAGCAATTGCGGTTCTGCTGCAGAGCTGCCAGTTGGTCTCCGGACAGGATTCCCCTGCAGTCAGCACAGCGCTAAGATCAGGGAAAGGGGAGGACCATAATGGTTTGAGAGATAAGGTTTTAGGGTTTTTTTGCATCTAGTTCAACTTTTTAAGCACTACAAAATGATAAATATTTTTTCTGGGACATTAATGTCCCTTAAGGGTACACTAACACAACGTTGAAATGGGTTACATGTACTTAAAGGGTTATTAATGTCCAATAACACTTTTTTTTTTTTTTTTTTGCATTTAGAAGAGCTTAAAAAGCTGAGCTCAATGCAAAAAAAAAAACAACATATCTCAAGCCGCTATGGTTTGAGAGATACAGGCATTTAAAGTTTGATGTCTCCTACTGACAGCTGTAAAGCTGCCAGCAGGAGATCCGTGTCGGTTGACATGGAGGCTCTGCAGTAGACCCGCAATCTCCTTAGTTACAGCGAATCCCTTCATTGGAATGGTCTAAAATGTGTGCTTGCAGACCAGACACACGTTTTAGACCATTCCAATGAAGGGATTTGTTGTAACTAATGAGATTGCGGCTCTGCTGCAGAGCCTCCATGTTGACCGACACGGATCTCCTTCTGACAGCTTTACAGCTATCAGTAGGAGACATCGATCTTTAAATGCCCATATCTCTCAAACCATAGCGGTTTGAGAGATACATTTTTTGCATTTAGCTCAGCTTAAGCTCTTCTAAATGCAAAAAACTTTTTTTTGGACATTACTAACCCTTTAAATATGCTGTGCTTTATGTTACCACCTGTAAAAATTATTTATTTGTTTTCCAAGGCCTAAAATCTAGTCTAACATATGCTTGGAAGGAGCATACATTCCTGCCTTTTCCAGAGCTCAGATTGATTGTCCAGGATTATCTGTAAGTGGTCTGAGATATGATAACAGCTTTCCTTAACACAATAGTAATAGACTAACGCAATCATTTGTAACACTTACCTCTCAATACAAACAGCACACACAAGATTAACCCTATGGGTGCCTGAGGGGTGCAGGCAGAACTAGTTAAAAGGCGAACTAACTCAAAACAAAAATGTTTGATATAACTTTAAATACCACATAATCACAGCTAACATAAGTAAAAATGTATTATTCTTATCCTAAACCCCAAATTATAATCCTAAACTTGCTTTTTAAAGCATTTGTAAATTTCCCTTTTAGATAGACTTTATTTAACTCCTGAACCCTTTCAGTGCCAGAGGGTTATGTAACGTATTGCAAAGCAATGCGCTGCGTTTCCCTCTGGCACTGAAATGGTTAAAGACCACATGGTCCGGGGTGGGAAGCACTGGAGGACCAGCACACTTTTTTCAGGGGGGCAGGCCGAGTGATCACATTGTCCTGAGTAGCGGCACTGATGATGGCCCTGGCACATAATCTCCCTTTAAGGGGTTAATGTTTGTACTGGTTAATGGGGGGTATAGTAAGTCCTGTATGAATATAATTCATCTGTACTTATGACAGTCGACTAATTTGACAAAAATCCTTAACAAACACTGATGTTTTCTTAAAAGTGACAATGATCTTAAAGGGATAGTAATACTTTATTATTACTATCCCTCGTATTGTAGGTATTTGCAAAATAAGTTAATAACCCCCAGGTTAATCTCTCAAACCTTTATGGTCTGAGAGATAACCGAAGGCAAAGGCTTTGTACTGACTGCAGGGATATCCGGTCTGTCTTTCATCATGTGGCTCTGCATCTGAGCCGCGATCACGTTAATGACAAATAATTATTTCACTGAAACGGTCTTCTACATGTGCTTGCAAACCAAGCACATGTAGAAGACTGTTTCAGTGAAATAATTATTCTTCAGTAACGGGATCTCGGCTCAGCTGCAGAGCCATAAGCCTGTCGTATGACAGACTTCCCCTGCAGTCAGCACAATGCTGACTTCAGGGAAGGGGGTGGGAGGGGAGAACTTTGCCTTCGGTTATCTCTCAAACCATAAAGGTTTGAGAGAGGAACCTGGGGGCTATTAACTTATTTTGCAAATACCTACAATATGAGGGATAGTAATAATAAAGTATTACTATCCCTTTAAGGATAAATTAGATTATAGTGTAGGAATGGTCTGTAAACGGGCACCAAATGTAAAGGATAAACTAGTTAGCAGTCATCTTTTGACATAGAGATCATATGTCACAAGCTTGTGGACACTGTGTTGGTTGTCATCACATTATTAAAACGAGAAGTAACATAGTTAATAAGGTTGTAAAAAGACACACATCCATCAAGTTCAGCCCATGCTATATCAGTGCTGTTGATTCAGAGGAAGGAAAGCAAAAATAAATCACCAAATGAAGCAATTTTAAATTTAAAGGGGATCTCTCACCTACATATATGTAACGCTCATTAGAGCATTTATCAAAAAGACTGAAAATATCGTTCGTTGTTTTAAAAAAACAGTTACATGCGCAAAAATTAAACTTTAAAAAGTGTCTGGCAGAGATCTAGCCAATGCGATCGCTCCACCTTAGTGACAGACAGCCTCCCTCATGGGAGGATGATGGGTAGTGGGATGGGAGCTGCCTCTGGTCGGCAAAGTTCGGCAAGCCGGAAGTAGGCTGCCAAACACTTTTTAGAGTTTAATTTTTGCGCATGTAGCTGTTTTTTTTAAAACAACTACCAATATTTTCAGTCTTCTTGATAAGTGCTCTAACTATTGAGCATTACATATATGTAGGTGAGAGATCCCCTTTAAAGAATCCCTTTCTGACTCGAAATGGCAGTCGGATATTTCCAAGGATGAACATCCTATCTGCTTGGAATTGGTTCATAGATTTGTATAAATCAAGAAAATCAGTAACTAAGTAATTCAAAATAATTCCATTAAACACTGTCTGTAATGTTCATGTGATCTACATTGTGTTGGGAAAACTTTTAGAAAATGTACCAATAAGGCCCCTGATATTTTGATAACAAGAGATCTCCTATGTTACCAGACATTTGATGTAGAAACATAGTTGTAAATCCAAATATTTACAAGCCTGGCATCAGAAGAGGGGATTTGGCTACAGCTTTACTAATTGTGAAAACAAATTGATTTTCCTTCTGAATACATCTCAGTGGTCTAAATGAAGAATTCAATCTCTGTGTGCATTTACTCAAATTCCCTATGTTTCTTATGACAGCTAATCCAATACAAACAACTAATCTAATACAAACAACTAAACATTATTTACCCAATCATGAATTCATACACTGTAGTCTTGTATAAACTCATAGGGGGAGATGCACTAAGTCCAGGATTCATCAAGGTGCAAATGGCTTAATGTGTAAGAAAATCAGTGGATTTCTTTGAGCGTTAGCCATTCGCCCATTCAGCAATTTACGGATTGTATGTAGCATCGCTTATTCTTCAATAAGCGATGTCCAGATAGATCCGCAAATTTGATCTGCTAGCTTCAAGCTGGAGGATCCCATTCCAATGTATGGGGTGAACAGATACATGCATGGGTTTTTCCCCTGACTGGCCAATTTATGCAATTTTCCCTGCTAACATGCCAAATAATTGATGAATACCCAAAGGTATCCATTAATGATTGCAGCGAAGAGCAGCGTATTTGATACACTGCTTTTTCTGCACATTGATGAATCCCGACCTAAGCGGTGATAAAGTGGAGATGACTTCTCCAGTTCCTATGTTATTCTGTGGAGCCTATGCATTAAGATTTCTTCAGCTTTGGAGATCTTAGTGCATAGGCTATGTAGAATAACATAGGAACTGGAGAAGCCATTTCCTCTTTATCACTGCTTGGTGAATCTCCCCCATTGTGTCTAATGAATCCTAACCATGATAACATCATAGCTCCCAACATTTCAAATGGCTAAAGAGGGACACTTTTGTTTCAGGTAGTAGATGTGGGTGCGTGGCTGGTGGGTGGGGCATTATCAAGCATTTTTAGGTTATTTCATGACCTATCGCCACCTATTTGTGTAACCTAATAAATGATTTATAACAAGACCAATGCATTTTATTTGCACAGACTAATTTATAAAAACATATACTGAAGTTTAAACAATCAGCAATATGAGTTTTATTGCTGTAGAGCAAAATTATACACTTATATAAACACTACAAAGCCTGATTCCCTAAAAAAGAGGGACATCAGGGTAGGAAAGAGGGACAGAGGGATTTGGGTCAAAAAGAGGGACTGTCCCTCCTAAAGAGGGACACTTGGGAGGTATGTAACATGCAAGAGGGGAAAGATTCGTTTTTTTTCCCCTCTTGCATGAAGTTGAAGGTCTGTCTACATATTGACCTTTGGGCTCTGCTATATACCACAGTAAAGTTTTCTGTGATCACATTACAGTGGTCTATGGCCAACCTGTGTATATATACAAGCTGGTATATTTGGGGGGAACTGCATTTTTATATAATATAACATATATATCTACTGGACATCAGCAGTGGGATTGCCAGATGCTCTGAGGTGGTCACTGACCTGGAGTGTATCCCAAACAGGTGAAAGTGTGATCTACTGAGAAGCAGTCATACCCTCTTACACAAGTGAGTGCATTTATGGAGGGAGAGTTTTAGAGGGGTCACTTTGATATTTTTGGTCACCTGCCAAAAGCCCTTTCCTGGACTTGTATAAGCAGATGTTTGCTCTCTTTTTGAATAATGACTTTTTTGTGACATGTTTAGGTCAATACGTTGTTTTTTTCAGCCTCAATATCTCTTATTAGCATTACTGTTTTTTGGGCTGTAAAGTGTGGCTTTATTCTTTTTCTTTCTCCGTTCTCATTAATGATTTCAATTAAGTAAGATCAACTCTTAATCAGTTAATATCTCCAGCTTTTTACCTATCT
Source organism: Rhinophrynus dorsalis (assembly GCA_037306005.1). NCBI lineage: Eukaryota > Metazoa > Chordata > Amphibia > Anura > Rhinophrynidae > Rhinophrynus > Rhinophrynus dorsalis. The sequence continues at coordinate 156,478,773 of CM074726.1, read as the reverse complement.
TTTTTGTGGTTTATCAACATTGATAGCAACTTTTGAAATCCCTTTTTAGGGCTGGTATATACCTGCATGCCATCAAGTCCAGCCCATGCCAAAACACTCCTGTTGATCCAGAGGAAGGCAAAACAAAGCCCTCTGAAGCCATTTCCATTTTAGCTCCAAGTGGGTTAAAAAATCCTTCCTGACTTCAAATGGCAGTCAGATAAGATCCCTGGATCAACATCCTATCTGCATTGAAGCCAACTGTCATAATTGTCAATATTGTTCTCTGCTAGATAGGCATCCATTGCTTTTTTGAAAGGAATTACATTGTCTGCAAGTATGACATACTGAGGCAAAGAATTCCATAGTTTTACCACCCTTACTGTAAAAAAACACCCTGCCTGTGTTTTAGTTGAAAGTGCCTTTCCTCTCATCTTATCCAGTATAGTAACTGTTTGTAATTTACATATCTTTTTATTTTTGTAGATTAAAAAAAAGTTCTATTTTATCTTAATTATATATATTTATCCAGATTTTTCAGTCCCAGTTATCTGTTTACAGTCATTAATATGAGTGCTGGTTCTGCAGGAATATGTTTAATTCCTTTTCTGTTTCTTTCCCCTGTGGTACCTCTTAGGAACTGTTTTAATAGGATAGAGTGTAAATTGACTATATTTGTTTATTGTTTTGCTGGTTGTATTGAGAAAGAAGAACTAAAGTCAGGTAACCGATCGTGAATAGTGCCCAGCTCCCTTGTATTCAGAAAGGTTGTGTTATCTTATGTCTGCCCATTAACAGTGGAGGCACAGTAAAAGGCAGGCATGTCAGCTCTCTAAAACCATATGTACGAAAACAGACACTAGCATGAAGTACGGGGTAGTTGAATGAATGAATATGTTTATTTATATTGCTCCACAAGTGCACGCCGCGCTTTACAATTTAAGACTTTAGACAATACAGGGTTACAGGTGCCTTGTAGAGTTGACCATTGGGTGGGAGGTCCCTGCCCGAAAGCTTACAATCTAAAGCGGTAATGGGAGACATACAGAGTACATGAGGGTCAAGTGCTGAATACAGTTCTGGAGTTCTGGTCAGGATAGGGGACATAAAGTAAATAATTTATAAAGAGCCTACAGTCAGTGCCATGCACCATGTTTAAGTTTTGTTGGTTTCAGTCATGATTTGTAGACCCTCAGAGAGGGGCAGTGACGCAGAGTGGGAGTTAGAGTGTTACGTATTTAAGTATATATAACTGCAGTTCATTTTTAGGTGCTAGTTTTCCTTTAAATAAATGCTTTCTGAATAGGACATTTTACACGTGTTAAGGAGATACTAACACTTCATATGTAAAAAAATATATAGTTTATCATTCTGAATAAAACAAGGCTATTGCAGGTCAGACTTGAATGTTTTTTAGGCACAGTATCTGTGGCCTGAAATTGTACAGTGGCGCTGTTGCTATGCCGTCCTATGAAGGTTAATGATCAGCTGAGCAGAGTTGTCCATAGGATGGTGTAGCAACAGCGCCACTGTACATTTCAGGCCATTGATATACTGCAACTAAAAAAGTCAAATTGGAGCTGCAATAACTTTCGATTAAAACATCTCTCAGCAGATGCTGTACCCTTGTTTTACTCATGAGGCTAAACACTAACATATATATAATTGCTGTATTTTTGTTTTACGTATTAAGTGTCACTGTCACTTTCAAAGCAAGTTTATGAATCTATTTCAGGGATGTATCGTAAATAATTGTATATTTGTTAGCTGTAAGTCTGTGATCTCTAAAGTTATATCAACCTATATAATTTTAGTGTTAGAATTCCTTTAATAACTCACTTAAATGTTTCACAATGCATAGGCGACATCCCTGGTTTTAAAGAGTTTAACCCTTTAAGGACTGGGAAAATCTGAGGTCGTTTTCCCTTAAGGACCGGAGCAATTCTTACCTTTTTGACTATATCTTTGTTCAACAGTGTTTTCCCTCTAAATCTTTTATTCCACCCCATAAATTATATAATGTTTTTTAAGCACAAATAGGGCTTTCTTTTGATACCCTACTTATATGGATAACCCACCATTTACTTTACTAAAATAAAAAAAAAGGTAAAAAAAACCCACCATTTTGTTTTTTCTCTTTGGATCAATTGGGCACAAAGGGTTACATTTTTATGGAGCCTGCATGAAAGGTATGACCGGTCAGTCATACCTACAAAATGCGCAGTTTAAAGTGCCCACTGTCCACTCCTGGGTGAAAATCCCCATGTCCCTTTTTCTCCACCCTATTTTGTCCCTTTTTTATCTATGACATTTGGCGGTGTGTATAAATGTAATACATGGCTCCACAACAATCACACTTCCAAAATTGTTTAATGAGTTTTTTTTTTTTTAAATAAAATATTTTTTTGTAAAAAAGAAAAAAAAAAAGTGTGCTGTGTTTTTTTTTTTTTTTTTTTTTTTTAAAGATGTATAATTGCATTTAGCCAGCCTCCAGCACCAGCAGTGAAGGGGTTAATACCACCAGCTGCTGTATTTTCTTTTACCACTAGGTGTCTCCTCTCTACTTCTGTCTCCCTTACTTTGATAGCAAGGGAGACAGAGGCAGAGGAGACACACAGAGACAGCATGCTTTGTGTACTGCCTCTGTCTCTCAGAATGCCGGTACATGTGATCGCTGCTACGGGCTGAGACAGAACGCCCCAGTCTCGGAGCACTCAGTCTCAGCCTGGAATTAATTATAGCAGCATGCACGGAGGCACGCTGCTATCATATAAGCCATGACGGTCCAGGACCGTCATGGGTCCTTAAGGGTATAACAACCCATGACAGTCCAGAACCGTCATGGGTCCTTAAGGGGTTAAACATCACATTTAAACCCTATGGGAATTGTTGTCTTTTGGTACAGTTGGGTTTACTGCAGAACTGCTCTGCTATCATTTAGTCCTCTTGTCTATGTCCTTGTGACTTTTTCTTTCCCATATTCTTAGGTCCCAGCATCTGGATTATCTGGTCAACTAATTAACAGAAACATGAACAAACACAAGAAGAACATGATTGAGAGATTCCTGAACCACACACTGGAGATAATCTACCTTTTGACTGGAGAGGTGAGAGATCCTATAGACTTCCCTCATTATTTTATGTAGAATATCTGATGTCAGGGAAAGGGGAGGGGGAACTTTAAATACGATTATCTCTCAAGCCATAAAGGTTTGAGAGATGGCACTTGGGGAATTTCGTTTATTTTTTTAATGCCTACAAGATGCAGATATTTAAATTTGAAGTATTATTATCCCTTTAAGAAATTGCAGAACATAAAATAATATTTAAAAATGTAGGCAATTTACATATTATGCACTTTGTAAAATAAATGATTACCATCCCTTTAAAACCCTCATTTGAGTCAAAATGAATTGTTACTTACCCTCTATGGTACAGTTTCTTTGCCCCAGATTTGGTCCACATCACCTTTATACATAATACCTATTGAATCTGTCCCTTACACTGTGGTCTGATAAGTGTCTTATTCTATAGGAATACATCATGGTAAAGAAGAATACCCCCCACAGCAGCATGCACCTACTAACTGGAGAGGTGAGTGATATATCATCTTCAGGATACTGTTAATAGAGTCACTTCTTACATTGTATCAGCTTAAGCGCACTTCAGATAACAGCACTGCTTACATTGTGTTAGCTTCAAGGGATAGTAATGTCAAAAAAAAAATAAATCTACATCTGACTGTTCAATGACAGAGGATTCCTCCATGTGAGCTGGAGTACTCTCATTGGCAAGAGAGCACTCGAGCTCACATGGAGAAATCCTCCGTTACTGGAGGAAAAGAGGCACTACTGGGGAGGAGAAGAGATGAAGATTGACAGTCTGTGGGACAGAGCTGTATTGCAGCCTGTCCTGAACTGACCTCACTGGCTCATTTTTAAAATTTTAAATCTCTGTATATCCTGCATTAAATAAAAAAAAAATCACAGATTAACTCAAAAGGAACATTAAGTTGAGGATAACTTTTATAGAGGTGAGAGTTCCCCTTTAAATGGGACTGTGCATGTGTATCACCCTTGAATGAGACTGTGTGTGTGTCAGCACTGAATGCGACTGTGAATGCATGTGTTTTATGTGTATGTACAGGCATTGAATGGGACTGTGTTTGTATGTGTGAGCACTGATTGTATGTTACAGGCACCTAATAGGGCAGCGCATGTGTATTTGTGTCAGCACTAACTGGGACAGTGCATGTGTACATCAGGACTGAAATGGGACTCTTTGCTTGCAAGTGGGTATGTATATTTGCTGGCATTGAACGTAACTGTGTGTGTGTGTGTGTGTGTGTGTGTGTGTGTCAGCTCCAACTGGGATAGTGCGTGTGTACGTCAGAACTGAAATGGGACTCTCTGCATGCATGTGGGTATGTATATTTGCTGTCGTTGAATGGGACTGTGTGTATGTGCCAGCAGTGATTGGTACTGTGTGTGTGTGTGTGTGTTAGAGATACCTAGTAGGACTGTGTGTGTGTGTTTCAGGTACCTAATAGGAGAGAGAGAGAGAGAGAGAGAGAGAGAGAGAGAGAGAGAGAGAGAGAGAGAGAGAGAGAGAGAGAGAGAGAGAGAGAGAGAGAGAGAGAGAGAGAGAGAGAGAGAGAGAGAGAGAGTGAGAGTGTGTGTGTGTGTGTGTGTGTGTGTTTCTGGTACCTAATAGGACTGTGCATGTGTTTTAGGTCCCTATAACATGTGGCGATGTCTCAGTCTACTTCTCAATGGAGGAGTGGGAGTATATAGAAGGACACAAGGAGATCTATGAGGATGTAATGAAGGAGAATCAGCAAAACCTTAATACTAAGGAAATCCCAGGGGACAAGAGCGCAGGTAACAATGGATTTATTTATTTTAAATAAAATATAATGGCATTTGTAGGGTACACTTATTATGGCCACATTTGTGATGTTTATGTGGGGAGTTTTACACAATGTAGATATGTCACCATTAAAAAGTTTCATTAATTTTGAAAAAATATTAAAAACTACCTATTTGTTGAACTAGGAATTTGTTTGTAATATAAATAGTTTATGAGAAAATAAAGATTACACCCCCAAAGTGTAACGTAACAAAAATATAGGCCAATTGTCCCTGATTAAAATTATCATGCTCCAGTAGCTTAGGAGTTAATATCCCGCAGGATTTCAGCTCTGAGCAGGTGCGCTGGTTCTGAGGGAGATGGAGACGTCAGCCCCAGCTTCCATAGCGCCAGTTATCGATCAGCGGCATATGTGAGGCCTGCGCCGCCAGTTCCTTCCTGTACCTTAAGGTACTATGCAACTCCCCCTCACCAATCCTAGAGGAGACCAAGACTGACAGACTCACAGATGTCTCTTTGTTAATATGTCTGTGCTGATGCCTGCCTGTTCGTCTGAGAACGAGCTGGATTTCTCCATAACGGACTTATTCAGGATAATACTAGTATTGATATGCGTATCACTATGTGAATAATTTCGGGGACACTTTAATTTGAGTGAAAGTTCCACTTTAACTCTTTGTAGGCAGTTCCCTAAAGAATTAATCATTTTTAGCAGCTTAAAGGGATAGTAATGTTTCATAAATAAAAACAGCTCTAATTAATCATCATAGTATTTGGACTTTGGAGAGTGTTATTTCAGTTCTGTCAGAGTTGTAGTTCAGGAGTAATTCAATGGCAAAGTATCCCCCTCCCATCCCTTTTACTGATGTAACACTGCTCAGCCAGATCAGAAGGGAGGTGCCCAGGTAGATTGCACAGAGACACAATCTTCAATTAAGATAAGGGAAAAACCTGAAAAGCTTGTCAAGGGGGGCAGGGCTTTCATTGTTCTCATAGGAAGAAGATTGTCCCCTGCTGTTATCTGTCGGGTCTATGGACTGCATACCACATCTGAGAAGAGATGGTTTACACTAGGTAAAAGGGGCGGGAGGGGGAAACTTTGCTTGGGAATATCTCATAAACCATAAAGGTTTGAGAGATAAGACTTATATCATTCTTCATGTTTTTTTAATGCCTACAAAATAAAATAAAGTTAAAACGAAGTATTACTATCCCTTTAAGATAAAAAAAATACACCACCATTACCACACAGTGTATTTGATTGTGAAGAAATATCTAAAACACATAGCAAGACTCAAGTATGGAGTTGGAGATGTCCAATGACCATAAAATAGAGAAAATGGCAATCTCAAATATGCTTAGTTAGTAAACACCTTAGAGTTGCCTCAAAATTACTTCATGATAGTTTGAACATTGGGACCTAATTGAGGGGTGTCCATGTTCAATCCTCAAGAGCTTCTTGATGGTCAGGATTTAACTCTTTGAGTGCCAGAGGGGTATGCAATGCGTTGCATACCTTTCAGGCACTCTAAGGGCTAGTGATACCCCTGATTAACCACATGATGGTTAGTCAGTGGCTTTGTCATTATTAGAAGCTCGTCTGTTCCTGAGCAGAGAAATCCTTAAATCCTGGCTTTTTGGGCACACCTACATCTTTTAGAACCAGACATGTGCACAGTGCATTGCAAAGTTGCTCCTTAAAGGGATAGTAATACTTAGTTTTAACTTTATTTTATTTTGTAGGCATTAAAAAAAACATGAAGAATGATATAAGTCTTATCTCTCAAACCTTTATTGTTTAAGAGATATTCACAAGCAAAATACCCCCCTCCTGCCCCTTTTACTGATGTAACACTTCTCAGCCAGGGTAGAAGGGAGGTGCCCAGGTAGACTGCAGAGAGGGACAATCTTCAATTAAGATAAGGGAAAAACCTGAAAAGCTTGTTAAGGCTGGCAGGGATTTCATTGTTTTCTTAGGATTAAGAGTGTCCCCTTCTGTTATCTGGCTAGTCAATGTACTGCATTCCACATCTGAGAAGAGATTGCTTACAGTAGGTAAAAGGGGCGGGAGGGGAAACTTTGCTTGTGAATATCTCATAAACCATAAAGGTTTGAGAGAGAAGACTTATATCATTCTTCATGTTTTTTTAATGCCTACAAAATAAAATAAAGTTAAAACGAAGTATTACTATCCCTTTAAATGGCTAATGACTGCTTCAAGCCATTGGCATACCTGGGAACTCTCCGGATGTTCTCCAGAGACTCCAGTTTTTGCAGTGCATTACCGAGTCTCAGAGGACACACTGATTCTCTGGAGGTGGCGAGTTTCTTCTGAAACTCTGCCCATTTCTCCTTCCCAGCCTCTTCCTCCCAATTCCCGCCCACTTCTCCTTCCCCACCCTGTTCTTCCCATCCCACTTTATGACTCATTATGTTAAAGCAGCTCCAATTAATCTTCATAGTATTTGGGCCATGGAGAGTGTTATTTCAATACTGTCAAGAGTTGTAGTTCAAGAGTAATTAAATGATTAAGTATCCCCTCCCACCCCTTTTACCTGGTGTAAGACACCTCCCCTCAGATGTGGAATCTGGTCCTGGGACAAGACAGGTCACAGCAAGGGACAATCTTCCAACTGTGATCACAAGGAAAACCCTGCCCCCCTTGACAGGTTTTTCCTTATGCTCACTGAAGACTGCGATCCATCCAGACAGTCTTGCTGCTCTGAGGTGAGCAGTGTTACATCAGTAAAAGGGGCGTGAGGGGGAAACTTTATCATTCAATTACTCTTGAACTACAACTCTGACAGTATTGAAATAACATTCTCCATGGCCCAAATACTATGAAGATTAATTGGAGCTCCTTTTTATTGTGAAACATTACTATCTCTTTAAGCCCCACACCCCTACTTATGCGTAAGTCACGCCCCCTCTTTGTGACATGAATCACTTCATTTATATCCCCCAGGGGTACCACCTGTGCCCTCTCTGGGGACTCTAGGAGAAAAAGTCCCCAGGTATGTTCATCGGTAGCTTTTATTTTTGCTTCTTCACAAATACATATTCATAAAGTTTTTTCTGCAGTTCTAGATATTCCTAAACTTCCTGAGCTGAAATGATATCTTGTTACCTAGACGCAGCTGGGGGAAATAGTTTACCTCAAACTGTTGTTGGGCTGCAGCTCCTATCTTTTGGCCCCTGTGAATGATGGGAGCTACAGTCTATCAACAGCAGCAGGTCACTGTTGCCCACCCCTGTCCGAGTGTCCAATAATTTAGTGATCGTAATGTCTATCTTTAAGTGCAACTCCGAGTCTTCTATAGGTTTTTAAAACACATAGCACTATGTTTAATGACTTACAGTTCTGTAGTTCAAAAGATATTAAAGCTGAAATGATGCTCCTCCCACCCCTTCTGACCACTTTCCCTTAGATCTGTGATCCGGTCGTGGGACCGGACAGATGCAGTGAGGGACAATCTTCACTCAGTAACTATAAGGAAAACCCTGACCCCCTTGACAAAGGAGGGCAGGATTCTCCTTTTGCTTATTGAAGATTGTCCCTCACCGCGCTCCATCTGAACCACAGTTAGAAGAAGAGTGACAAGGCCAGAAGGGGCGGGAGGGGGATATTTTCAGCTTGAGTATCTTGTGAACTACAGAACTGTCATTAAACGTAGCTCTGCTTTAAAAAACATATAGACATTCATTTCGCTTTAAGTAATTTTTTAAGTATGTGTTAAAGGGTTAGTAATGTCTTATATAAATAAAAAGTAATATTGTAAATAATCAAAAAAGAAATCCATCAATGCCAGTCTGATCTCTCAAACCTTTATGGTTTGAGACATATAATTTTTAAAGTTCCCCCCATTCTGATGTCAGCTGTAAAGCTGATAGCAGGAGATTTGTGTCAGCCGACTCGAGGTGAACATCAGCAGAGCCGAAATCTATAAAGAAATACTTAATTGGAACAGTCTACAAAAAGTGTGCCTGGTTTGTAAACACACTTTGTAGACCATTCCAATTAAATATTTCTTTTTAGACTGTGCTATTTCGGCTCTGCTGAAGGGCCGCCTGCCGGTCCCAAGTGCAGGATCTTCTTCTGTCATCTAGAGGTTGACGTCAGAGAAAGGGGAGGGAGGAGGGAACTTTAAAACGTTATATCTCTCAAACCATAAAGGTTTGAGAGATAGAACTGGCATCGATGGATTTCTTTTTTGATTATCTACAATATTAATTTTTTTATTTCTATAAGACATTAGTAACCCTTCAAGAACACTTGTGTCTGTGTTATCCTCTGTTGGAATTACAGGCCTCCGTGATGAAACGCTTGATGTTTTATCATGTGATCATCAAGGCGAGTATGTGAGAGTGGAAGAGAACATTCAGAAGAGAGAGGTTCTTTCGGACTCCTGTCCAAGTGAGTTGTAAACCTTATCGACTTGATTAAAGGAGAACTAACACTTCATAGTAATAACTCCCTACTTGACTTACCATGGAAAATACTAACGGTCCCTATGATTGTTGCCCATATGTCTTTGTTTAACCCTTTGAGTGCCAGAGGGGGTATCCAACGCATACCCCTCTGGCACTCAAAGGGTTAAGGGCTCTTTCATAATGACAGCTTATATAGCTTTACTATTTTATAGTACAACTTTTTCGTAGCAAAGGAAAATGTTTTTAGTGCTACAGTGTAGGAAGGTTTTCCCAGCAAATTTGCAGGGAAAATGCAGCTAAAAATTGTGCATTTTCAATGCAATTCCATTGAAACACTGTCTACAGCACTAAAAATTTGCAGTAGCATTATTTCACTGTAGGAGAAAAGCTGCATCATGCTGCACCTTTCTGCCACAATCATAGCACATATTGCCCTTGTGAACTGCCCCGTAGGACAGGATTGCAGGTTTTGCTGCAACAATGTCACTCTTGAGAAAGGGGCCTGATGATTTCTATTACCGTAAAATCTCAGGTATAATATGCACCTGTGTATAATACACAGGTGTATATTATACCCAAGTATTTAAGGGAAAACAAGAGAGCCTATGTATAATATGCACCCTTGTTTACCCACTTACGCAGAAAAATGAGGGCTGCCAGATACCTTCCCTCCCTACCCCCAACTCAATGCGCTCTCCTAAAATAATCCTTACTTCCACTGATGTCTAATTCCACATCTTCCCTTCGGGCAGCATGCTTGCATTTGCTGCCCTCTTCAGGGTCCTGTCAGGACCTTCCTCTGCCAGCCAATGGTAATGCTCTGTGAGGATCTCAGGGTCCTAGCAGGGCAATACCGTAGATCCAATGCTTGGATCTCTGCACATTGTGCCTGCACAAACCAAGCACACTTTGTAGATCGTTCTCATGAAGAATTCCTTTATATAAAATGCTATTTCGGCTCTGCAGATGAGCCATCCGGTCCCAGGACCAGGATCTAAGTCTGTCAGCTAGGCTAGAGTACAATATTAAATAATGGTAAAATAAAGTATTACTATCCCTTTAACTTCTTGACTATTAAAATGTCCTTCAATATGCTTCTTTCCGTACAAAGGAATAATAATATTACCATTAAATCAATGGGATTTTTTTTTCCTAACAATGGTTTTCTAGCGGAACTATCATGTCAATAGAAGTGTCACAGTTTTCAGGTAAAGAACGACAGACACAAATATAAGATATATCCACCTTTATTAATAAGTACAGTAATAATAGTATAGCCCACACAACCCCAGAACACAGGATGATAGGACCCAAGCCCCTACCTGGAGCTGCACACTGCACTACTGCGAGATACTGGAGACTAGGACCGTGGTGTGAGTGGAACACCAGAGGGAATGGTGACTGAGGCACAAGTCTCCACCCTGGGTCACGCGACCAGAGACAACAGGGAGCAAGAGCAGACCTGAACCATAAAACACTGAGACTGATGGTTAGGCAGGTTCATAGAGTATAGAGCCAGTAGTCAGCCAGATACACAGGTCAGACAAGCCGGGGACTAGACAGAGCGATAGGCAGGAAGAGCCAGAGATCAAACAAACCGGGGACTACACGGAGAGAGTAAGTCAGCCAGAGCCACAAGTCAGAACCGATGTGGGTAGTCAGACAAGCCGGGGTCATACATGTAGCGAGTTAGTCAGCCAGAGCCACTGGTCTGAACCGATGTGGGTAGTCAAATAAGCCGGGGTCATACACAAGAGACAATATCAGAAACACCACATAAGGGCAATAACTCCCAGGCCCAGGGAGGTATATAAAGGAGCAGGAGAAGGCGGGACCAAATTAGGCCACACATAATAGGCCCATAAACAGTCGTCCTAGCCAGTGCGTGTTTCATGATGTCAGCAATACAGAGGTGGCCGCAACTATGCCGGCCAACACACCACAGAGGAAGGAAGCACAGGATAACTAGGCCTCTAAGGTAGACTGTGATAAGAAGTCCCCTCTGATTTATTTTTAGTATACATAGAATAATGAAAATAGGGTAATAAAGTTTGTAAAGTGTCGGCATCATTTAAAATTATACCCTCGTATTGGACCTACATGGATAGGAGAGTGCGGCCATTTTGTGGAAGTGGGATCTGTGCGCCCGCGTTGTCCGTCCTTGTCTCTGTCACTAACATGGATTTGCCAATGGTAGAGTTGCATTGGAACCATTCAATACAGTGCAGGGATGGACAGCGCTGGCGCACATATCCCACTTCGCCAAGATAGCCGCACTCCCCTATTCATGTAAGTGTGATACAAAGTTATGATTTTAAATTATGCTGGCACTTTACAAACATTATTACCCTATTTTCATTGTATACTAACAATGAATGGGAGGTGACTTCTATTGACACAATAGTTCTGCTTTCAGGTGGCGTTCTCCTTGTAATGCTCCTCAGTTATGAATTCTTCTTTTCATACATATATACACATTGAACTGACATCAAATTTGCAAAAGAAACATTATAAAAAAAAAAAACATGGTAACTACTAATAGTTCCACAGTCCATATCATACTGTTGTTACTTAAAGTGATAGTAATACTTGTAATTCAAACCATTTAATTCCGTAGATATTTACAAGATAAACTAATTGCGCCGTTTCCGATAGATATAAGTCTGCAAAGTTCCCCCTTCCCTCCCCTTGTGCTAACGTCAGCTTTAAAACTTATAGACGGAGATCGCAGTCCATAGACCGTCCTGCGGCTCTTCAGCAGAGCCGTGATCACGGTAGTTACAAAGAAATACTTCATTTGAATGGTCTGCAACGTGTTCTTGCAAACCAGGCACACATTGTAGACGGTTCAAATGAAGTATTTCCCTCTGACACAAAAAATATTCCCCCAGACCTGTGACTAGAACTCATTGGGTACTGGGACCAATCAGACCCATTTGGATGCGTGTACAAACTTATAAAGGAGAAACCAGGAGGTGCCTCTTGTGCAGTATCGCCATTGAGTTCCAAAATGACCACCACAAACACCTCTTGGTCAGATATTCACTAAGAGAATGGCTGAGATATATACATAGTTTTCAGCAGTACAAATATAGAAAGGGAAAAAATAAAAAGGAATCACCAATAGTGGTATATTGTATACACTTGAACAAATGTAAAATGTATATATTGCACTGGCATTTACAGTTGATCAGAGTAGGAATTCTCACAACTGGCAAACTTGGATTCATGACCTGTAACAACTGCACCCTCAACACCCTTACACCCCAGTTCAGATCCATAATGCTTTAAGTGCCAGAGGGGTGCAGAGTAATACATTGTGCACCCCTCTGCACTCTAAGGGTTAGACGGTTAATGAACATGTTTACTGTGGGTTTGGAAAATATATAAATACAATATATGAATTAAAGAAGCAGTAAATGTTTTTTATGAAAACCTATAGGTTATAGATTTTTTTAAATACATATGAAAACAAGGTCACTCCCGCCGCTGTTCAAATAATCAATAAGTGAATTTCAGGACATTTACTTCCTGATAGTTCTAACTGACAGGAAGTGACTTGGCAGTTTCTATCACATTCTATTCACGGAATGTCATGACTAACTAATAATAGAATAACTACTTGCAATTTGATCACTAGAGGGCACTGCTAATGTAAAAAAACATGGCTTCAAACTGTAATAACTCTGGAATTATGAATCTGTCAACAATGGAAGTACTCTTATTTTTTCATAAAAACGTTTACTGCTCCTTTAATGTAACCCGAACAGTCCCACATTTTAAATGGAAATTGATGTTGAATGTTTTCAGCAGGCCAAGATAGCACTGAAATGAATGCAGGTGCAGAGGAGCTCTGTGTAAGGAAACAGCAGGAGACTCCATCAGAGGATATCTATGAAGTTAGCAGCACAGGTGAGAGTGTGGACTGAGTGGTTAAAGGGACAGTGATGTCCCATAAAAAGTTATGCTTGTTTTGTAGAGGTTTAAAAAATAGGTTATTTGGCACAAATCCATAGCGGTTTGAGAGCTATTCGCTTGTAGAGTTTCCGTTCTCCAGCTGACAACAGGAGATTCAAGTCGTGCAACTCGAGGAAGCTCTGCAGCAGAGCCAAAATAGCGTTATTTAAAAAGAACTACTTTATGGGAACGGTCTACAAAGTGTGCTTGCAAACCAGGCACACGTTGTAGACCTTTCCAATGAAGTAATTCTTTTTAAATAACGCAATTTCGGCTTTGCTGCAGAGCCGCCAGCTGGTCCCCAGACCGGGATCTCCTGCTGTCAGCTAGGCGCTGACGTCAGGAGAAGGGGAGGGAGGAAATTTGCAGGTGAATATCTCTCAAACCATAAAGGTTTGAGAGAGAGGATTTGTGCCAAATAACTTATATTTTAAACCTCTATAAAACATTAGTGTCCCTTTAATGAGGCTGATGTACTAAGTAATGCAGTTCTGGGGCAAATCATCTGCCACCTAGGGAATAAGTAAATATGCCCATTGATTTAACCCATGGAATGCTATAGAGAGGTCACCAACTCACTGAGAACCAATTCTTTGATTCCTTCTGACACACCGGTACACGTGACTGGTGACGTGTACCAGTGCGGTGCATTGGACTCTGAGAGAGAAGGAGCATTCAATTTTAGACCCCTTTTTTACTTACAGTACTCCTGGCAGAGAGCTGTAAGTAAAATGGATGTGACATGCTATGACGGTCACCGTTCCTTAAGGCAAAAACCTCCTGACGGTCATAGCACGTCACATGGTCCTTAAGGGGTTAATGTGAGCGGCGAATGAGGCAAATTATCACATTTCTTGTTAACTGAGCCTCTGATCAACACACCTTTGCACAAGCATGGAAATCCACAAGTTCTGGTCTATCTTCACCTCATTTGGTCATGCGCCAACATTAAAACTACTATTGGAACATGGCTATTTATTGTATCTGTAAGATTTCATTTGTCTCTCACATTAAATTATAAAGCGTGTGTACGTGTAAGCATGTACGTCGTTCAATGAAAACCTATACGTTATAAAGCTTTTCCTGTTGAGTAAAACAAGGTAAATCTCACCTGTCAGTTGTTTTATTCAGATGTTAGAGCAGTTCAGATAATCAGGAAGTGAATTTACTGTGTTTACTTCCTGATAGTTCTATCTGACAGGCAGTTTCTATCACATTCTGTGGAGAATTGTAAGTCACTGAATTTCCTCTCACTAGAGGGAATTGTCAATGTAAAAAAACAAGAGTAAAGTATAATAACTCTGGAAATATGCATCTCTCAGCAGAGGGGGTGCCCTTATTTTACTCAAAAGGAAAATACCTACACGGTATATTTTTCCTAACAAAAGTTACTGCTGCTTTGAATAAATGGGAAGAATGGAAATAAATAAGATATTTAATGGTGTTTACAGTAAGTAATGGTCAGAGAACAGATGAAAATGGACAGAGAAAAGGGATCAAGTAGCCCAGTGACATTGGTGGTCCAGTGATCATACGAATGTTGCCAAATTGAGCTGTGGTCATTACTTTTGGGGGAGAGCAGTTTTCAGATGCTCCCTAATGTGTTAACACAGTTTTTACTATAGACTTGCAGTAATGTATTGCTATGGAAGATGTAACCAAAACTATCAGTCAAATTTCATCTTACTTAGTGATGCTATCCTGCCAGTTTCAGTACTAGTTAACTCTTTGAAGACCAGAGAGGTGTGTGACATGTTGCTTTGCATTTTGTTGTTCATCCTCTAGTCTTTACAGGGTTAATGATTTAATCCTGTCCGTCACTAACGCTGCTTTCTGTTGTGTGTAAATGGCTCGGGTGGGGGAGAATTAGAGTATTGCAGAGCTGACAGGTGGGACCCTCCTCCTTACCCCCTGTTTGTACAAACCCTACTGATAGGTGTGTGCTTTGGCCTGATCTGAGTATAACATTGGTGTCGTGGTAGTTTAACCTGTTGGATGCTAAATATATCTCCATACACTGTTAAGCATTAAAGACCTCTGTAGGTTGAGGTTAAGCCTGTTCTATGTTGTGAGAAGAAAACTTGGTTATGGCGCACATTACGTGTAAGCACCAATGCTAGGCAAAATTTTAAGCCACAGCATGCACCTCCTTCATCCTTAGTGTTTCCATTAGCACTGGTGACACTTGGGCTTAGATAAACGAGGACGCTGGCCACATACAACCCATGCAATGTATTTTGTGGTTATCAAATAAAAATAGTTTTCAGAGTAATTTAATGGGAATGTTTATACGTATACTGTGGTGCAACTGGTTTGCCCCAGAATTACTCCAGTTCTACTTATTACATCAGCCTCACAGTCTTTATAATGAAATGTGAACATGCAAAGCAATGCTTCCATTAACACTACCATTTTAATACTGCAGACGATCAGGACGTTGAAGAAGTCAACCAAGGGACTAGAGAAGACAATACAAACCATGGCCTTCAAAGTAAGAATCTGCTCTGTTAAAACCTGTCCCATTATAACAACACTAGTTGAAGAGCCCGTTACATGGGCCACAGTGCCACTGCCAGCCGGTCACGGTGCAGTCATCCTCAGTAGAGACTGCTCGCGCCGCGGCTGATACAGAGCCGGATGCTCCTTCTGAGCGCCCTGCTCTGTATCAGCTTCGTCACTGGCAGTCTCTACTGCGCATGACTGCGGCGTTACGCACATTTTAGCAAATTATTATATAGCATTGGGGATTTCGAAAGAGTTTTTAAAAATCACCTATATGTTGTGTTATCAATGAATTTGTATGTGAAGTTTCTATCTTGCTGCACAGTAGGTGCTCAGCGTGTGGCTGTACAACATAAAATTAGTGCCTGATTATCCACACAGTGAACAAACACACAATGAAATAGACGTATGATAACAAGAGTCCTCTCATTAGTCTCTGACTGTTTCCATGCAATACATGGTGGGGGAATGTTCAAGATCCCTGCTTCATCTATATCTGCCTAAAGAGCTTGGCTTTTATTTAACCCTTTGAGTGACAGGTTCTGTGGGATATATCTTTGGCACTCAAAGGGTTAATGTGGATTTACCACCCTAAGATGAATTTAGTTAATTGTAAAGGTAAATAAAAACTAGCTGTATGATGTACAAACCAGTTGTTTGTAATAAAAATGTTTTTTTGAGAAATTAACCTATAATGGTACTTTATGCTAATTAATTTATGTACTGGACTCATAGTACCACACACTGTGGTGTGAATGAATCTACGCAGAGCCCACACACTGGGTCCGTGTCTCATAGCACAGCGAGGGGTAAGTTTGGCCTCTAATATAACAAATTAACATAGGGGATCTATCATCCCTATACAAGTTTGTCTTAATAGGTCGTTTTTAAGTCGCTGTTTGGCCAAAATCTAATGAGTAAACGTTGCCCTGCACCCTACTTCTGGACAGACTGCTGTTACCAGCTCTGAACCGCAGTCTGTCGCACTTCCTCTGTTCCCCTCCCTCTGTCCAGCCTCCTCCAATGACAGAGGCTTTCTACATGAAAGCTGGAGTGCTCTCTGGCCAATGAGACCTCTCCAGCTTACAGACAGAAAACCTCCATCATCGGAGGAGGTTGGATAGAGGGAGGGGAGCAGTGGCAGACTTGTATAGGGGTTACCCAGGTGTATATAGAGAATGGTCAACACATGCTTTTCGGATAAGAATTTTGGGATTTAACCTAAAATAACTACATTTTACAGTTGCTAGCTGGATGTATGATATTTAAAATGATCTATCACAATTTCGTTTTTAGGAGTTAATGTTCCTTTAAGGTGACAGAAAAAAAGTGGTCATTTTGAAGCAAACAAACTGCCCTTAAAAATATCCCTATTGCTATAAATGTGGCTGTTAACCAACTGAATGCTAGACAAGTCTACAACAAACTCCAAAGCAATGCATTGGAGATCTGTCTAGCATTCAAGGAGTCAATAGCCCCATTTAAATCCCTTTGCATGCCAGAGAGGTAACCAATGCACTGCAATGCAATACATTTAATACTTCTCTGGCACTCAAAGGGTGAAGTTGATTTCCTCCAGAATTACGTTTGAAAAAACCGACCCATATTGATCTTTTCCATAGAAGCTGTAGTTGTGTTTAGACTTTATTGCACTCTTAAAGGGAACTGGCCCTGGGAATAAGTGGCTTTTATTATAACAGAATGGTCTATCTAGGTAAGTATCCTTCATACAGCGGTCAGGTACATCTATATGGCTTATTTCTGAGTATTTTATAACTCTTGTTGTCCATTGCTAATTGGTTCTGTTTACAATCTGATAAACACCAATAACAACTAGTGTCCCCTTAGGATCCATTCACATCTGTTGAATCCCATTGTTTGCTGTGAGGAGGTGTGACCTGGATGCAGAGATAAAGGGATAGTAATGTTTCATAATAAAAGCAGCTCTAATTAATCATCATAGTATTTGGACCTTGGAGAGTGTTATCTCAGTTCTGTCAGAGTTGTAGTTCAAGAGTAATTCAATGAGTAATTCAATGAGTATCCCCCCTCCCGCCCCTGCTGAGCCAGATCAGAAGGGTGGTGCCCAGGTAGACTGCAAAGAGGGACAATCTTCAATTAAGATAAGGGAAAAACCTGAAAAGCTTGTCAAGGGGGGCAGGGCTTTCATTGTTTTCATAGGAAGAAGATTGTCCCCTTCTGTTATCTGTCTGGTCTATGGACTGCATTCCACATCTGAGAAGAGATGGCTTACACTAGGTAAAAGGGGCGGGGAGGAGAAACTTTGCTTGTGAATATCTCTCAAACCATAAAGGTTTGAGAGATAAGACTTATATCGTTCTTCATGTTTTTTTAATGCCTACAAAATAAAATAAAGATAAAACAAAGTATTACTATCCCTTTAAATAGAGATTGCTGTATACAGGAGACTGCAGTTACAATAAAGAAAATATATAGATATTCCCGAATGCTGTATGGAGGGCATCTACTTAGGGTGCATTAATATATTCTTATGGTAAAGTTCCTGTTTAACCCTTTAAGTGAAAGAGGTGTATCCAACACATTGTGCTGGATACCATTCTGGCGTTCAAAAGGTTAAGGAAGAATGTCCTTCAAGACTAGGGATGAGCAATGTGAGGCCCTCCAGCTGCTGCCAGACTACAACTTCCATTGTTCAAGTTGCAGTTGGGCAGCAGCTGGAGGGCCCCATGTTGTCCACCACTGTGCTATGCAGTCTTTGGCTTAGCTATGTTGACAGACCCATTCATGCTTAAACCTGGCCTGTTAATCCTTTGAGTGCCAGAATATATTTCATACCCCTCTGGCACTCAAAGGGTTAAAGGAACTTTGGGTCTGGATTTGAGAAACGCTAGGGTATAAACATAAGTAGAGCATTTTTGTTGTGAAACAACTGCACAATTTGTAACAAATAATAATAAATCTAATTACCTCAGACGGGACTTTAAACCTCTGACGACTGTGCAGTTCATTGAAGATCTCTCGTATCCAGGGAGTTAATTTTATAAATATCGTAAAGGTGGAGGCGCTCTAGGAAATTCAGATATGGCGTTAGAAGAGTTAAAGGGATTGTAATGTTTCATAATAAAAGCAGCTCTAATTAATCATCATAGTATTTGGACTTTGGGGAGTGTTATTTCAATATTGTCAGAGTTGTAGTTCAAGAGTAATTCACTGACAAAGTATCCCCCTCCCGCCCCTTTTACTGATGTAACACTGCTCAGCCAGATCAGAAGGGAGGTGCCCAGGTAGACTGCAGAGAGGGACAATCTTCAATTAAGATAAGGGAAAAACCTGAAAACTTGTCAAGGGGGGCGGGGGCAGGGCTTTCATTGTTCACATAGGAAGAAGATTGTCCCCTTCTGTTATCTGTACTGTCATACAACCAGATTCACATCTGAGAAGAGATGTCTTACACTAGGTAAAAGGGGCGGGAGGGGAACTTTGCTTGTGAATATCTCATAAACCATAAAGGTTTGAGAGATAAGACTTATATCATTCTTCATGTTTTTTTAATGCCTACAAAGTAAAATGAAGATAAAACAAAGTATTACTATCCCTTTAAAACTTTTCTTGATACAAAAAGCAGCTCAGTACATGAGTTATCTCTCATAAGCTTCATATAGCGACCCTGTCCTGTATCTAAAGGGTCTTTGGGATCCAACCACTCCACCACCCCCACACAACGGAATATGTGAATGTTGAAGCCTAGTACTGACCTTTCTTGGTGAAAGCTAACCTTAAAATAAAGAGTAAATCGGACAGAATCTGCTTGCACCTAAAAAACTCAATAAATCATACCAAACAAAGCTACTACAGAAATACTAGTTCTGTTGGTAGTAGATACATATTAACTGAGCATAGTATATTATATAGTTTTTTGTGAAATTACAGAAGCGGGTTTTCAAATATGTGTCTTAATTTTATGTGGGTATTTTTTATTAGTATTCCTAATACTTCATAAATATATCTTTAGGTAGTATTTTTTCATTATTATTTTATTTTTGAGCAAGCAGATTCTGTCTCATTTACTCTTTATTTTACGGTTGGCTTTCATCCAAGAAAGGTTAGCACTAGGCTTCAACATTTGTCAAGTTTATAAATGTTATGCAGTTGTTTTAAAGGAGCAGTAAACTTTTATTTATGAAAACACATATTTTATATATAGAGCATTTCCTGCTGAATAAAACAAGGTCACTCCCATCGCTGTCAGATGTTTTATTCAAAATTTATAACAGGTCAAATAAACAGGAAGTGAATTTACTGTGTTTACTTCCTGATAGTTCTAACTGACAGGAAGTGACAGGCAGTTTATCACATTCTGTGGAGAACTGTATGTCTCTGACTTTTCTGACTTTCCTCTCCATTAGACTCTAACAGGAAATCTAATTAGAATTTGACCACTAGAGGGCACTGCTAATGTAAAAAAAAACATGGGTTTAAACTGTAATAACTCTGGAAATATAAATCTCTCAGCAGTGGGAGTACCCTTATCTTACTCAATAGGAAAATCCCTACAATATATATTTTTTCATAAAAAAAGTTTACTGCTCCTTTAAACCTTTGGTTCCAATTTTGCCTGTATACATCTTCCTCATTATGTCAAGATACCAGAAAAAGAGAACAGCGCAAAGAATCACCTCTAAGTTCAGACTGTTTGTTTTAAAAGATCTCCCACTTGAACCTTCCCCTTATGATGGTTACTCACTATTGGTGGAGGCTAAACCAGCCTCTTGGTATTTCAGCACGTATCCAATGTATCTCTCCGCCAACTTACGTGCTGAAATACCAAGAGGCTGGATTAACCTCCACCAATAGTGAGTACCCATCATAAGGGGAAGGTTCAAGTGGGAGATCCTTTAAAACAAACAGTCTGCACTTAATGGTGTTTCTTTGAGCTGTTCTTCTCTTTTTCCGGTATCTTGACCCAGAAGGAGTTTTACCTTGAGGCGTGGACCACGTGACCAGGTGGTCAAAAGACCAGCAGCAGACACTCATAAGTGTGGAAGTCCGGAGAGGTTTTATTGAATATCAAGAATTTTCCTGGACTTTGTTGTGGATGGTTCTCTGAATTTCTTGTGTTTATCTACCAACTGAATTTCTTTAGATAGCGCACTCTTTATCGGGAAGCTGTGCTGGGATATAGACAATTTGTTTCATCCCAATACATCCTCCCCTCAATTGTATATCTACTTCCTCATTATGTCAACCCAAGAGGACCAGAGGGGTTTGCAACACTTTGCGTCCTCAAGGGATTACCTAATAATTTTGTTATACACCTCCTTACGCAACTTATTTCTCTCCAGAAGATAAACCCAGAGCCCTGAATATTACAGAGAGGCCCCAAACTGTTGGATGTTTATCTTACATAATACTGGAAGATGAATCTCCACCAACAGCTGATGAGTTCGAGGGGACAGCAGAAGGTGAGACCCATGCTCTTCAAAGATATCAAGAAGGTTCTCCAAGAAACTCGTCTTATGAACCTTCTTCATATGAAACAGTAAATCTCACATCTACCTCCTTGTCTTCTCAACATGAACATGACCTTTGTCCCATTAATGTGCATTTGGTGGAAGGGGGAAATGGCGCAGAGTATAACTCCGTTCAAACATATGAGGAAGAGAGTTTAATGTGTAGCGAGCAGTACGATGGGGAATCGGCTGCTAATGATGATCGAACAGCAGACCCAGATGGAAAACAATACGAGTGCACGGATTGTGGGAAACGTTACCTTTACAAATGCAATTTTGTTTGGCACCAGAGAAAGCACCAAGAAGGCAAGAGCCGTAATCAGTGCGCAGAATGTGGGAAACAATTTGCCTTCCAAAGTAGTCTTATTAAGCATCGTAAGACACACACAGGGGAAAAGTCTCATAAATGCAATGTGTGTGGGAAACCATTTGCACTAAAATATAATCTTGTTCAACATCTACGAATACACACAGGGGAAAAGCCATACCAATGTGCTGAATGTGGAAAGTACTTTGCATACAAGTCAGCGTATAACCAACATCAGAAAGTGCACTTGAAAGAAAAGGCAAATGTTTGCCCCGTATGTGGAAAGTGCTTCACTAGAAGAGCAAATCTTATAGCCCACCAGAGGATACATATAAAGGAGTGCCCCTATGTACTGAATTAGTCCGGTCATTGATTAGCACACCCTGGGGTATATGTATTGAGGCAGAAGCTTAGTGGATTTGGAGAAAAACTGTTTCGCCTTGGGTGTATGTAGAATGAAAAAGAGGATAAACCAAAGGCACTATGGAGAACAAATAACATTTTACATTGATTTTTAAAGGGACTTTTAACTGTTTAATGCTGTAGACATCTGGCAGGGTTTGAGAGCTTTCGGCATATGCTGGTGGACTATGCATATCACAGAATTCTAAACAAAGGAAAACTGCTCATTCGTTCTTATGATAGAAATTTATTTCTGTGCTCATTTACAAGGAAATGGCTGCCTGTTCTTAGCTTAGCCTTGTGCTACAAGAAAATGGTACTGCAGCTGCTGTTTGTGATCAGTAAGTAGGGTTCAGTTCTCCCATTGGTGCAGTGTTCCTCACAGCATCATTAGCAAGCAGTATGGAATTTTGTAGGTCATTTGTTTAAAGTATAATTACAGAAACAAATAAATAAGTATACAGTTATTCTTGGTTATTAGAATGACAAGTAGAATATTGTGCTACTGCGTAACAGTTTCCAAAAGTGTACATCTGAAATTAGACAGTCACATTTTTTTAATATAAAACTAGCGTCACCCAAAGCTGGTGCCCACGGCACATCAGAGTGCCAAGATGGCATAGCTGAGAACCTCTTCTCTAATGTTTAGAACTCTGTGTTGCATGTCCAGATGCATCAGGGATGCAAGGGGAGTGGAGAACTGGGACCTTCCTCCTACCTGTCCGTTAGTGCAGCATGCCTATTTGGTGTCCTGACTATCTGGGGAAGGGTCTTGATGACAAATGTATAAGGAACATGTGAAATAATTCTGGTGCAAACCAACAGCATAGTAAGGAACAAACCCGAACATTTCTCATTAATTTAAATGGAGCTTTTAACCCATTGAATGCTAGAGAGTTCTGCAGTGTTCTTTAGGAACTTCTTTAACATTCAAGGGGTTAAATCATTGGGAATATGTATTTGTTCCATACGGTGCAGCTGGTTTGCATCAGGATTGATCCACTTTGATTTTGTGTATATGGCCCTATGTACCAAAAATAACCACAGATTCTTTACTTGGGGATTTGTATTTGACTCATCCGGGGCAACTGTTTTGCTCCATATTTATTAAATATTTGTCTTAATACATATCCTGACCCCCACACAATTTTTTTGTATATTTTTCCACTGTAAACCCACATAAAGCTATGAAAAGGGTGGTGAGGACGTTTATGAAAAAATGTTTAGCTCTTTTTTGGGGTTTTTTTTACTGTTGAGTAACTTTCATTGAAAAGTGTTTAACCCCTTAACAACCCTTGATGGTCCTAGCACATCATGGGTAGGTTTGCATTAAGGACCAATGACGTGCCAGGACCGTCATGGAATTCAGGGCTCCCCACGCGGCTGCACGCCTTTCGGGGAGTTCTGAACTGTATGCGGACATTAAAAGAAATGGTCCATGGCTCTTAAGTAATGGCCCCATGCGCGATCGGCCGTCTTTAAGGGGTTAAAGTACATGCTTGCATTTTATGAGAGTTTTGAGCTTGACATCCTTGTCGCCTTTTTTATTGTGACATTTGTTATTGCTGTCTATGGAGCTCTTGTGTAGAAGACATGAGCACTCCATAGACAGCCATATCCAAATTGCCACCATATAATGGAAAGGCCAAAATATGTGAAACTCAAAAAACACAGTAGAAGTGTCCTTGACATACTCGAAGGGAAATCTCTAAAAATATACAATTTTATATAGAGACATTTGAACTACCATCCGCCCTTTAGCTGCCCTTTATGGGGGTCTGCTGAGGGAGCTGACTTGCATATCTAATAGGAACTTTTTTAGCAGGTATTTTGGGAGCCAAAAAATCCCTCCTCAGCCATTTTGTTTGCGTTTGCAATGAAAAACAGCCCGGTACTTGAGGTTTCTGCCTATACCAGCTGAACTGGGAGCACAACCTCCAGAGATGGACCATAATCGTGTATGGAATCAGCTCTTCTGCAGCTGAAGCCAGAGACTACAAATGTCAGGCCTCCCTTGCTTTGCACCTACCTCCTGGATATGTTATATATATGTGTATGTATGTATATATTTATGTGTGTGTATATATATATATTTGCTTTGGCGTTTTTTTAAATCTGACAGATATGGGGTTGCAAACTGTAGTCCCAGAAACATTTTTATGTTTGCTCCCATTGGAGCAAACCTTAATAGAAATTCCCTTTACGGACCAGAGGGGGGTGTACAATGCATTTCAAGTCAACGAACTGCGCACCATTCTGGTCCTTAAAGGGTTAACGTTTTGTACCTGTTTAAGCCCTGGTTGTATGCCTGATGTACAGAAGAGGTTTTATTACGTATATGATATATAATGTACAACTAATAAATCTCTAGATTAATCACTGTAAAGGTGTAAGCTGTGTCATGTGATAGGAGCTGTACTTCCTTCCATCGTCTGTGTATTCTGCTGGACGCATTTTCAAAGAAGAAGTGGAGTAATTCTGTGCCAAGCCAACTGTACCATATTGATCTAAAAATACCAAATCAAGTCACATGGGTTATATGGGGATTTTAGTCAATGGGGGTGTAAAGTTCTTCCCTGTGATGCAGTTGGTTTACCCAGAATTAATCCATTTTGCTTTGACCACAATGGTCCTGTGTCTTACAGTCATTTCCTACCGCTGTTCCATAATATTGTACACCCAGACATATAAAAATGTATATGGATTTAAATAAGGCTTTTTAACTCAGTAATGCTAGATAGGTGAAGCAAGGGATTGGAGACCTTTCTAACATTTGATGGGTTAAAAGCTCCATTTAAATAAGTGTACATTTTTATTTGTTCCCTGTGGTGCAGTTGGTTTGCCCCAGAATTGCTCCTGTTCTTTCCAGTAAGTCCAGCGTCAAGACTGATGTATTAACCCCTTGAGAATCAGGGTGTGCAAAGCATTGTGAACCCCTCTGGTTCTTAAGGGGTTAAGGAATAGTGGCACCAGTCTGGAGAAAACCAGCTTCACCAAATAATAGAATTCCATTTAGATTCAATCTTTTTTTAAAGCTCAGTGAATTGTGGGATCTCCGTGTGGGAACCCTGGAATTCAGTGGTGTGACAGGACCATCACCGGTCCTTAACTGCAGGTCACACGTCACGGTTCTGGCCTGTAATGTGTCCTTAACTGCAGGTCACACGTGATGGTCCTGGCCTGTCATGTGTCCTTAACTGCAGGTCACACGTCACGGTCCTGGCCTGTCATGTGTCCTTAACTGCAGGTCACACGTCACGGTCCTGGCCTGTCATGTGTCCTTAACTGCAGGTCACACGTCACGGTCCTGGCCTGTCACGTGTCCTTAACTGCAGGTCACACGTCACGGTCCTGGCCTGTCATGTGTCCTTAACTGCAGGTCACACGTCACGGTCCTGGCATGTCACGTGTGTTTAACTGCAGGACACACATGATGATCCTGGCCTGTCACGTGTCCTTAACTGCAGGTCACACGTGATGGTCCTGGCCTGTCACGTGTCCTTAACTGCAGGTCACACGTGATGGTCCTGGCACGTCACATGTACGTAAGGGGTTAAATAACTAAGGGTGATGTCATATGAGCTGATCCACGGGACACACCAACAGGTCAGGGTTTGAGGATCTCTCTCCTTAGAGGAAACATATTAAATAACATGGAAACAAATATGCATTGCAGGGTATATCCTGCTGAATAAAACAATGTCACTCCATCTGCTGAGAGAGCTGTACTGAACCGAAACCAACATGTTATAGGTGCAGTACTTACATAGCCAGACGTTATATGGTGGCATTGTTGATAACAGAGTCTATAGAAAGTTATTTTCAGTGATGATAACCATTCATAGGCTTATGTAGCAACAGCGCTGCCATAAAATCTCAGGCCAAGGAGGTACTGCACTAAAAAAATGCATGTTTGAGCTGCAATAACTTTGAATGAAACTTTTCTTATCAGTAAGATTACCATTGTTTTACTCAACACAAACTCTGCGATATATATTTATCCAAATTACATGATACTTTCCCTTTAAAGACCAGAGTGGTGTGCAATACATTGTGAAATAATGCACTGCACACTTCTTTGGTCTTTAAAGGGTCAAAGTTGAATTATATCATTTTAAGACATTGTATATATGTAAGAGCTATTTCCCTAAAACAATACAAGTTGAATTGCGTACAAAAGGAAAAATGAAGCTGTTATAAAGTTATTCAGTGATAATATAATTAACCCTTACTGCTTCTTGCGCCACTTGCCAGCACGTGGCCCATGGATAACATGAAAACAGTCCCTAGATGTGTGTAAATGATGCAAAAATCCCAGCACCAGCTGCTGTCAAGTACCACAATGTAACAGCAGGGGGAGCCTGTGCATATTATATACTAACTCAGAATTGCTACACTCCAAAGGTCTCCCTTTTATAACTCATTGAGTGCCAGAGGGCTACGCAATGCATCGCGTACCCCTCTAACACTCAAAGGGTTAAAGGAGATCTAACAGCTCCTAATAATAACAACCCTCCATCTACCTCCATAAAATCTTAACCCTTTGATTTCCAGAGGGGTACACAATGCGTTGCAAAACAATGCATTGCATACCCCTCTGGCATTCAAAGGGTTAATGGCCCCTATGAATTTTGCCCCTGTGTCTTTGTTGAAGAGAGATCATCTTCCATCAGTTCTGGATGGCAATTCCACGGAGGTAGACATGACAGTTGCTGGCAGTTTGTTCAGACTGAAGCAGACAGAGGTTTTGATCCTACTTGTAAGGACCAGTGGGTTGTGTAGTTCTCTGTGAAGCAATACATTGCACACCCACCTTCTCCTTAAAGGGACAATACTGTCTCATAAAAAAAAATCTTCTACTTTTATAGAGCTTAAAAAAATAAACTATGTCCCACAAATCCTCTCTCTCAAACCGCTATGGTTTGAGAGATATTCGCACTGAAAGTTCCCCCCTCCCCTTCTCCTGATGTCAGTGTCTAGCTGACAGCAGGAGATCCCGGTCCGGAGACCAACAAGAGGCTCTGCAGCAGAGTCAAAATCACGTTATTTAAAAAGAATTACTTCATTGGAAAGGTCTACAAAGTGCCTGGTTTGCAAGTAATTCTTTTTAAAGGGACAGTAATGTCCCATAAAAAATATTTACATAGAGATTGAAAAAATAACCTAATTGCAACAAACCCTATCTCTCAAACTGCTATGGTTTGAGAGATATAGGGATTCAAAGTCCCCCCCTCCCTCCCCTTCTCCTGATGTCAGCAGTAAAGCTGACAGCAGGAGATTTGAGTCGTACAACTCAAGGAGGCTCTGCAGCAGAGCCGAAATCACGTTACTTAAAAAGAATTCATTAATTACAACTGTCTACAAAGTGTGCCTGGTTTGCAAGCACACTTTGTAGACCTTTCCAATGAATGAATTCTTTTTATGTACCGCGATTTCTACTCTGCTGTAGCGCCTCCTGCTGGTCCCCCGGACCGGGATCTCCTGCTTTCAGCTAGACGCTGACGTCAGGAGAAAGGGAGGGAGGGGGAACTTTGAATCCCTATATCTCTCAAACCATAGCAGTTTGAGAGATAGAGTTTATTGCAATTAGTTTATTTTTTCAATCTCTACTTAAATCTAAATATTTTTTAGGGGACATTACCGACTCTTTAAATAATGCAATTTCGGCTCTGCTGCAGAACCTCCTCGAGTCGTACAGCTTGAATCTCCAGCTGACATCAGCAGAAGGGGAGGGAGGGGGGAACTTTCAGTGCGAATATATGGTTTGAGAGAGAGGATTTGTGGGACATTGTTTATTTTTTTTTTAAGCTCTATAAAAGTAGAAGATTTTTTATGGGACATCACTGTCCCTTTAAGGTTTCCAAATGCAGTGATCAGAGTGTGAAGTCCTGTCATCCTGCCAGCAACTGTGATGCCAGCCTCATGGACATGACATCTGGGACTGACTGTAGATGCTATGCTTTGAACAAGGGTTCAAACAATGTTTTGAACAGTCTTTGGAAGTGTTTCACAAGAACAAAATCACGCACTGCGACCTCAAACCAGAAAAAATAATTTTAAAAACAGAGGGCAGTGATGGGATTAAAGTAATAGATTTTGGATCAAGTGAGTACAATCTTCAGGACTTTTACCATTACATACAGACCCAGTACTACAGAGCACCAGAGGTCATGCTCGGCAATCAGGACGTCATGCCTATTGATATGTGGAGCTTCGGGTGCATTCTGGTGGAACTGCTGACAGGATGCCCACTGTTCCCCGGAGAAAATCAGGCTGATCACATGGCAACTATTAGGGACGCCATCAGAAAGGCTCCTAAAGTCTTCAAAAAGAGCAGCAGAATTTGCCAGCTCCACAGTTTACCATCTCTATTGTACTGAGAAACAGCAGAAAGAGTCTTTTGTCCTTCGTGGTGGTTTCTCCCCCAGGGGAAAGTTTTGAGGTC
Organism: Rhinophrynus dorsalis; assembly: GCA_037306005.1. Classification (NCBI taxonomy): domain Eukaryota; kingdom Metazoa; phylum Chordata; class Amphibia; order Anura; family Rhinophrynidae; genus Rhinophrynus; species Rhinophrynus dorsalis. The sequence goes on along the minus strand of CM074726.1, from coordinate 156,450,389 downwards.
CCCCAAGCAGAAGGAAACTGGTGACTGCAATGAAGGGATCTGCTATTCCTTGATTTTCTGAAAAGGTGTCTACAGTGGGATCCTACTTCCCGAATGACAGCTAGTGAGGCTTTGTGCCATCCTTGGCTAAGGAAATATTTGCCAAAGCCTGAAAGTGACAGAAGATGTCAACCAGGGCTCCTATAATGTGTGGTAAACTACTGTCTAGCAGGTTCAACTGCCACCCTAATGACCTGAGGAAGTAGGCAACAAACAACACTTCATACAAAGTTAATTACCGTTGTGACAAGATGTTGATCCATGGAGATATCATATCCGATTGCCTTTTGGAGTCAGGAATTTTTACCCTGTTGAGGTATAATTGGCACCTGCTTCAGCATGTTTTTTTTTTTTTTTGCCTTTCTCTGGATCAAGAAAGATGTCATGGCAAAGGATGAACTTCATGGATGCATGTCTATTTCTCAATCTGTGTCATGCCACCGCATTAAAGGGATAGTAATACTTTGTTTTATCTTTATTTTATTTTGTAGGTATTAAAAAAACATGAAGAATGATATAAGTCTTATCTCTCAAACCTTTATGGTTTGAGAGATATTCACAAGCAAAGTTTCCCCCTCCCACCCCTTTTTCCTAGTGTAAGTCATCTCTTCTCAGATGTGGAATCCAGTCCATAGACCAGACAGATAACAGCAGGGGACAATCTTCTTGCTATGAGAACAATGAAAGCTCTGCCCCCCTTGACAAGTTTTTCAGGTTTTTCCCTTATCTTGATTGAAGATTGTCCCTCTCTGCAATCTACCTGGGCACCTCCTTTCTGCTCTGGCTGAGCAGTGTTACATCAGTAAAAGGGGCGGGAGGGGGATACTTTGTCATTGAATTACTCTTAAACTACAACTCTGACAGAATTGAAATAACACTCTCCAAGGTCCAAATACTATGATGATTAATTAGAGCTGTTTTTATTATGAAACATTACTATCCCTTTAAGTTCAATACAATAAAAACTACAATTAAAATGAAAACTAATGGCTGTGTGATCTGTTTGGGTTATAAACTACAGATAAATTAGTCTTTGGCTTTGAGTGACATTAACCCCTTTGAGTGCCAGAGGGGTACACAAAGCATTGCTACGCAATACATTGTGTGCCCCTCTGGTGCTAAAAGGGTTTAAAAAAAGCCTGCAGCTCTTGTATGGATACAGACAGTAGGGATAAGCTCTGCCCCCTAGTGTATGTTAATCTGTATGAATAGAATGTGTGATTAGAAATAAGGTCAGAGTGATATCACAATACTGACTGCAGTTATCATGTCTATAGACTCCTCCCTCCTACACACACACACACACACACACACACACACACTTTTATAAACAAAAACATTTTATTAAGATTTACAGGAATGAATTATACATACAAGTATAATAAAACTGACAAAATAAATGACATAAAGGTTTATAAAGAAGTACATCAGTTAAAACTTGAAAGTAATTAAGCTTGCAGAAGATATCTGTATTCTTGACCATAAACACTTGGTAGCCAAGGAGACTAAATATGAAGAAATTTGTCATAGCAAATACCCTCAATAGCTGACAAATATTCATAAAAGCAAATATGGTTATTTTTTTGTAAAACATTTACCCAAAGGATTCCATCTGACTTCCAATAAGTTGCCACCACCGTTCTTACCACCAGAAGCACCAGGGTTAAGAATTTATTATGAAATGTATTAAGAACACACACACACACACACACACACACACACACTCATACATACGCACATAAACATACACAAACACACTCTCATACACACACACATACACATTCATACACACACATTCATACACACATACACCAGTCCCAGGTATAGGGATCGGCAGATCCCTAAGAGATTCAACCAGTAATTATCTTAGTAACATAATGGCCAGGACGCAGTGGGGGTATATGCAGAAAGCTAAAAGCATATCCATTGTGAACAGACCTAGGAATAAGTGTTTAACGGATTGACTAGGTAGATGTCCTCCATACAGCACGCAGGTGTATCTGTTTAATTACCCTGTGTAACAGAAGGGCATACCTATATAGGAGTCCATCACAGAGCAGTCAGGTATATTTATAGTATTACTGTGTGTACCAAAAAGGACTGACCTAGGTAGGTGTCTATCATTCAGAAGTCGGGTATATTTATATTATTACTGTGTGTAACAGAAGGACTTACCTATATAGGAGTCCATCATACAACAGTCAGGTATATCTATATAATTACTGTGTGTAACAGAAGGACTTACCTATATAGGAGTCCATCATACAACAGTCATGAGTATCTATATAATTACTGTGTGTAACAGAAGCACTTACCTATATAGGAGTCCATCATACAACAGTCAGGAGTATCTATATAATTACTGTGTGTAACAGAAGCACTTACCTAGGTAGGAGTCCATCACACAGCAGTCAGGTGTATCTATATAATTACTGCGTGTAACAGAAGCACTTACCTAGGTAGGAGACCATCATACAGCAGTCAGGTGTATCTATATAATTACTGCGTGTAACAGAAGCACTTACCTAGGTAGGAGTTCCATCATACAGCAGTCAGGTGTATCTGTATAATTACTGTGTGTAACAGAAGGACTTACCTAGGTAGGAGTCCATCATACAGCAGTCAGGTGTATCTATATAATTACTGTGTGTAACAGAAGGAATTACCTAGGTAGGAGTCCATCATACAGCAGTCAGGTGTATCTATATAATTTCTGTGTGTAACAGAAGCACTTATCTATGTAGGAGTCCATCATATAGCAGTCAGGTGTATCTATATACTTACTGTGTATAACAGAAGGACTTACCTAGGTAGGGGTCCATTATACAGCAGTCAGGTGTATCTATATAATTACTGTGTGTAACAGAAGGACTTACCTAGGTAGGAGTCCATCATACAGCAGTCAGGTGTATCTATATAATTACTGTGTGTAACAGAAGGAATTACCTAGGTAGGAGTCTATCATACAGCAGTCAGGTGTATCTATATAATTACTGTGTGTAACAGAAGCACTTACCTATGTAGGAGTCCATCATACAGCAGTCAGGTGTATCTATATACTTACTGTGTATAACAGAAGGACTTACCTAGGTAGGGGTCCATTATACAGCAGTCAGATGTATCTATATAATTACTGTGTGTAACAGAAGGAATTACCTAGGTAGGAGTCCATCATACAGCAGTCAGGTGTATCTATATAATTTCTGTGTGTAACAGAAGCACTTATCTATGTAGGAGTCCATCATATAGCAGTCAGGTGTATCTATATACTTACTGTGTATAACAGAAGGACTTACCTAGGTAGGGGTCCATTATACAGCAGTCAGGTGTATCTATATAATTACTGTGTGTAACAGAAGGACTTACCTAGGTAGGAGTCCATCATACAGCAGTCAGGTGTATCTATATAATTACTGTGTGTAACAGAAGGAATTACCTAGGTAGGAGTCCATCATACAGCAGTCAGGTGTATCTATATAATTACTGTGTGTAACAGAAGCACTTACCTATGTAGGAGTCCATCATACAGCAGTCAGGTGTATCTATATACTTACTGTGTATAACAGAAGGACTTACCTAGGTAGGGGTCCATTATACAGCAGTCAGATGTATCTATATAATTACTGTGTGTAACAGAAGCACTTACCTATATAGGATTCCATCATATAGCAGTCAGGTATATTTATTTTATTAAAGAAAACAGAAAAGCGGTACAGAAGATCCTTTCTAAGCATAGTCAATCAATATTTAGCACAGTCCTTCGCCAACACCAGAACATTAGTGTAGTAGAGGCTGAAGGTACCACACTTCATACCCGAAAGTACCGTAGTTCATACTTACCAAATCCCCTCCCCCTTCAACCAGCATACAAATTCCTAATTATTAACCCTTTCCTTTCAGCACCAACCTATCACCATCATCCTGGCCGCCAACAGCCTTGCCTTCTTTGGGCTCCCCTGCCCAGGCAAGGCTCCTGGCATCAGGGTCTGATACCCTCGCTCAAAGGGACCCACTTGTTCTGCTCTCCAGCCACTTCACCATTATCATTTCTGATTTAAACCAAGCGCATGTAGGCCATCTCATTCCTTACTTTGCTTCCTCAATTCCTGGTGTCCTTTAAACGCCAGTTATGTAACTACCATTCACCAGCATCACACGGTCGTCCAATCCGGTCACCTCTTTACTTCCTATTCATTTATTACATCCTAATCAGTCTCACACATATAGGTCTGGATCCTACCCAAATCTCCAGTCGCGCATTTAGAATAGGAGCGGCATCCTCCGCTTCTAAGTAGATTATGCCAGTACTCATCTTATTTGACTTGGCAGATGGCAACCTTAAGGTTGCTCACGTTTAACAAGTACATAAACAATTTAATCATACTGTCCTTTTTGCCTCTATTCAGGCCTACCACGTCAATCTTCACCTGAGCTTCCAGTAAACTCAGGGTTATGGCAAAACTCTCCACATATCAGTCACTGGAAGCCCCGACCACAAGTAGAAGGCTGGGCCTGCAAGCCTTAAATAGTGACTGCAGCCTCTCCCACTGGGGTGCATAGTCATTTGTGCCCCCTTCCATCACCCCTTTATTTCATATATTTACCTAGGTGGCCCTCTATTCAGGCCTACCACGTTGATCTTCACCTGAGCTTCCAGTAAGCTCAGGGTAATGGCAAAACTCTCCACATATCAGTTGCTGGAAGCCCTGGCCACAAGTCAACCATATACCTGCAGGTACAGAGACTGCACAAGGGATTAGAAGAGAAGGAAAGTCATCAGCAATCAGTCACAAAGACATGAAGATGAAGAGTGAAATCCATGGGGGAATAATAATCCTAATGGGAAGAGCTGTCTCCATATAAATCCGCTAGTAAGAGAGTAATATGAATGCATTTTTGAGGAATCTCAGTACACTATAGCCTTGAAAATACACATAAAGTGTCTCCTAAACTGAAGAATTGAACTTTCCTAAATAAATTCAGCTTTGGAGTTCTTATCCTTGACACTTCCATCTGCCCCAACACACCTTAGAAATATACAGTACATTTTTAACCCCTTAAGGACCAGGGTCCTGGGAAGTAACCTTCCCTTAAGGACCACTTTGGTCTTTCCGAAGCGCCGGTACACGTGACCTGTTACATGTACTGGTGCGCCACGTTGGGGACTGAGAGAGACCGTTCCAGTCTCGGAGAGGTCAATTTCTGTCCCCGTTTTTACTTACAGTGCTATGGCTGTCATCGGTCCTTATGGCAAAAACCGAGTGATGGTCATAGCACTGCATGTGGTCCTTAAGGGGTTAATACAGGGCTTATAATTTTAAATTCTTTGCTGCTAGCCAGACCTGAAAAGTTA